>JAJOZX010001148.1:460000-832500 GCA_023014485.1 Bathynomus jamesi | reverse complement strand
TAGCTGCTGAAGTTTCAAATGGGTATTTCCCTTACACATTCATCACTAACGAAACTTTGAATTACGTAGGACTACCTCCACCCAAACATTACTTTAACTACACCAACATGAGTGGTAGTAAGTGTGAAGATTTTGACCACTACTACAGTACAACAGTTTTAATGAAGCTAATCCATACAATATAGCCGATGAATATGAACGTTATTGCGTGAATGACGTACGTGTACTTAGAGTATGCTTTGAAGCCTTTAGAAGGATGTACATAACCCGTTTCAAATGCGATCCGCTGCAAGTCGCGACCACGATCGCCTCATTATGTTTTACAGTGTTCAAAAATAACTTCAGGCCTAAAGATACCTTAGCAATCATTCACAGGAACAACACCCGCAGTTATGGGCACAAGGATATTTACTAGCTCATACACACAGCAACAGACTGGGGTATACACAAAACATGCTCGCAACACGGGTGAAGTACCCATTAAGGTCAATGGTCGTGCTTTTTGGGTTGACGGCCTAAGTGAGGATCGAGCCACTGGTGAGAAGACTGTGTATTCCTTTAACGGCTGGTGGTGGTATGGATGCCCGCGTGCTGAATGTGCCGTCACAGGGGACCTTTCTGGAAGATCCCCCGACAGCCTCGCATGGACCCGTAACTGTAATTATCTTATAGGTTCCCAGTTCACTCACAAGATCGTGTGGGAGCATAAGTATGATGCACGGATGAAAACAGATGCCCAGTACCGTGAAGAAATAAGGACCATCAAACGATCAATGGTGTTGGACCCCCTCAAAGGCGGTGACAGCTTGTTTGGAGAGCGCACAAACCCATTCAAGCTATACTTTCCGCCTTTGGAGGGCGTGAAACTCCACTACTACGACTTCTGCTCTTTATACCCCTACGTGATGAAGAACAATCCGTATCACGTAGGTGCGCCTGAGAAAAAGGTGGGTTCCACCACACCAACCATCAAGGAGTTTTCAGCTAACTTGAATGAGCGCTACTTTGGACTCTCTTTCGTAGACGTGCTCCCCCCTCACGATTTATGGATGCTGATCTTACCCGTCGTTATTGATCACAAGCTCATTTTTCCCCTGTGCGTGAAGCGCGCAGAAGAGAACAACGGTGATTGTGACCATACAACCAACCAGCGTAAGATCAGAGGCATATATACAAGCCCTGAGCCGGCCCTAGCCGTTCGCCATGGGTATAGAATATTGAAGATACATGAGGTGTGGAATTTTCAGAAGCTACCCAACCTTTTCACACTATAAATAAACGCATTTTTGAAGGATAAAATAGAAGCATCAGGATATCCGCGAGGGGGTGATACCGAAGCTGAAAAAACGGCTTATATTCAGCGTTACCGTGCCCATGAAGGTATACAGCTTAACCGATTCCCAATTGTTAAGAATTCTGGCAAGCGCTTTAGTGCAAAGTTGTGCCTAAACAGTCTTTGGGGGAAATTTGCAGAGAATACCGGCAAAGGGAACGTCCATTTGGCACAAAGTTATAGTGAAGTCTGGGATTATGCTAACGATGTCGGTAATGCTTACATAATAAAGTACAACATCACAGAACTGGCCACAGATACCTCAAAGTTTACAAACATACCTGCAGCCAGTTTCACAACGGCCTACGCCCGCATCAAACTTTGGTATCTACTGCACTCTCTTGGACGGAGGGTGCTGTACGCTGACACAGATAGCGTGATATTCACTGCGAGGGAAGGTGAATACATGCCTGCTCTTGGGGAATTACTCGGAGAGCTAACTCATGAGATCAAGGATGAGTATTGTGATGGTGCATACGCAGACTCGTTTGTGTCAACAGGGCCAAAAACCTATGGGGTACGGGTGAGGGTAGGGGATGATATGAAGTATATCGTGAAGGCTAAGGGTATCACTCTTAACCATGCGAACCGTCGAGTCGTTAACTTTGACTCGTTGAAGGATCTAGTGTGTTTGGAAGATGAGGGTGACCAGCCACCCCAATTGACTGTGGGGACGCACAATTTTCGGGCGCAGAAACTGGGGTGTGTGAAGGAACTTAGGGGCACGAAGGTATGCCGTAACACCTATAGGAAACGTTACCAGGTGCCTGGTACCTATGATCCCGTGCCCTTTGGTTACCTTAATCTTTGATTGTATTTATATATATGTGTATTGTTAACGATATATTTATTTATCACGTATATTTGTTTCAATTAAGGTTTCATTTTCTCCTTTGCGTGCGTGCGAGTGTGTGTATAGTAAAAAGCTAAGCTCCACCCACTGTAAGATCGGCCACGTGACTCCTGCCACTACCTGAGCATATCTCTATCCCTGCGTGTTCAGTTGACCTCTGCATACCCTTGAGCTCAGACGTGTATTCTCCGGCGTAGACGAAAAACAGTAATGGCTACCTTTAATATTGCGTGTTCAACGTTTATGAAGTGGTATTCGGCAAAGTGCCAAGATGTGGTGGATACTGAAAAACTCCCTATTCCCCCCTCTTTTGATACTTTTAAGGTTACATTGAGCCGTGCGAAGGACCAAGATGTTCAAATACTCTACGGGTATTCTGGCGAGGGCATTGTAGGATTTCGTAGTATAAACGATGTATTGAAGTATGTTGTAGACCTAACCTTTATAAAAGCTCACATATACCGCGAAGTAGAAGAAGCAACACGTTCAGAAGATAAGCAACGGTTATGGATAGTGAGTCTTGTTGATGAGTGGTGTGACAAGCGATATTATGAAATGTTACATCATACCGACTACTCGTACCCTATAGTTGAGAATGTAAATCTTGTCATCATGGAGAATCTTAAGTATTTTTACCACTATATTAATATATATCATGACGAGGTTTGTAGTGAGGTTGTGGCTAATGGGCTGTATGAGTTTTTAACAGACTTTAGAGACGATATATATATATATATATAATATATTTCCTGTAATAATATGCAGTTGATTATACGTTTCGTATATTATTATTTTCAATAAATTTAATTATTTAATATAACTATATATATTTTTTTTCCTGTACTAATATATTGATGGTTATACTACAACGTTTTATATATTATTGATTATATATTTCCCGTTCGTATTTCTTATGCTATTATTATTTTTTGATCATATATATTCCATTGTATATTTATTTTAATTATATATTCATCGTTCGTATTTCTTATGGTATTATTTTTGATCATATATATTCCATTGTATATTTATTCGTTCGTATTTCTTATGCTATTATTATTTTTTTAATATATATATTCCATTGTATATTTATTTTGATTATATATTCATCATTCGTATTTCTTATGCTATTATTATTTTTGATCATATATATTTCACTGTATATTTATTTTCTATATATTTCGTGAAATTGAATCCATTAATTCGACTAAATAAACAGAATGATGTTATGATTTTTTATTTAATTCCTTTGGTTGTACACGACATTTAATTACAGCAAATGGCTGCCTTCTAAAACGGATTTCTAAACCAAGTGCCAAATATATCTGGGTAGCACAGTCTGGCAACCCTAATAATATACACCTGAACAAGCCAATTACGCCTTCTAAGTCAAATGGCTGTTTAAGTCAAAATATGTGTTTTAATTAAATAAATAAACGCAATCTGGCAACTCAATAATGTACGCCTGAACAAGCCATTTACGCCTTCTAAGTCAACTGGCTGGTTAAGCTAGAATATATGCTTTAATTAAATAAATAGCGCAATCTGGCACCTCAGCCAGCTAAGCCAACTGGCTAATTAAGCCATCTGACTGATTAGGAACATATTAAGGCGAACTAACTGAAGATCACAAAGCCAAAAGAAAAGATATTGCTTCTGAGTCGTTGGTTCGATACGAGTTAGAAGGGGATGACTTCCTTTCACGAATTGTTACTGGGGATGAGACTTGGGTACACCACTTTGAACCTGAAATAAAACGCCAATCCATGGAGTGGCATCACACAGACTCCCCACACAAGAAAAAGTTCAAAATGGCTCCCTCTGCAGGAAAGGTTATGGCCACCATCTTGTGGGACATGAAAGGGGTGATTCTGTTGGACATTATGAAGAAAGGACAACCAATCAACTCAGAGACATATATTGCTACCCTACAGAGAATCCAGAGACGTATAAAGCGAGTTCGACCGGAGAGAAAATTGGAAGACTTCCTTCTTTTGCACGATAACGCAAGACCACACAACAGTTTGCAAACAAGAGAGGCCATCACAAAAATGCGCTTGACTGTGTTACCCCACCATCCATACAGCCCGGATGTGGCTCCTTCAGACTTCCAGTTGTTTCGGCCAATGAAGGATGCTATTCGTGGAAGAAAGTTTCAGAGTGACGATGAGGTTGTTGAGGAGGTTAAGAGGTGACTCCAGCGGAACGCAGCGGACTTTTACCAGCAAGAAATAAAGGCCCTTGTTTCTAAGTGGAGGAAAGCCGTAGAAAAGGATGGAGACTATGTGGAAAAATACAAACTTATAAAAAAGGTATTTAACTACTGGTGTACAAAATTTTTGAAACTTACAAGGAAACTTGGAAAGAAAAAAAAGGTGGGGCAAAATATATTGAGTGGCCCTCGTATATATATATATATATATATGTTAAACACAGACCGTGCATGGAACAAGGAACTCTTCTGGGAAAATTAAATCCACTATAGTCCGAATAAGTAATGGTAAATGACAAATACCATTGTTTTTTTCCTTTTTCATGATTTTAGCCCGACGTGGGCAACGGGTCTCTCGCAAAGAGATCCCATAAATATAGCTTCCCTCACCAGCTATCTGCAAAGCAGACAGGATCCAGCTTTGGGACGTGGATCTAGGGTTTAAAGCAAACCTAGATCCCTACACTCAGAACCTCTATATAAGTAAAAGACTCGTTGCATTCACGTCGTGTTGAATAAATCAAAGAAAAAGGGGGTAACTATTGTATTTTTAGCCAAAAAAAACCAAAACTTAAACCTCAACCGGGACATTGAGCGTCCACTTTTCAAGGCACGAAACACGTCCGTTTAGTATACACAAACTCAGAATGGTTCCCTGAGAACATTATATGTTAAACACAGACCGTGCATGGAACAAGGAACTCTTCTGGGAAAATTAAATCCACTATAGTCCGAATAAGTAATGGTAAATGACAAATACCATTGTTTTTTTCCTTTTTCATGATTTTAGCCCGACGTGGGCAACGGGTCTCTCGCAAAGAGATCCCATAAATATAGCTTCCCTCACCAGCTATCTGCAAAGCAGACAGGATCCAGCTTTGGGACGTGGATCTAGGGTTTAAAGCAAACCTAGATCCCTACACTCAGAACCTCTATATAAGTAAAAGACTCGTTGCATTCACGTCGTGTTGAATAAATCAAAGAAAAAGGGGGTAACTATTGTATTTTTAGCCAAAAAAAACCAAAACTTAAACCTCAACCGGGACATTGAGCGTCCACTTTTCAAGGCACGAAACACGTCCGTTTGTGTATACTAAACGGACGTGTTTTCGTGCCTTGAAAAGTGGACGCTCAATGTCCCGGTTGAGGTTTAAGTTTTGGTTTTTTTTGGCTAAAAATACAATAGTTACCCCCTTTTTCTTTGATTTATTCAACACGACGTGAATGCAACGAGTCTTTTACTTATATAGAGGTTCTGAGTGTAGGGATCTAGGTTTGCTTTAAACCCTAGATCCACGTCCCAAAGCTGGATCCTGTCTGCTTTGCAGATAGCTGGTGAGGGAAGCTATATTTATGGGATCTCTTTGCGAGAGACCCGTTGCCCACGTCGGGCTAAAATCATGAAAAGGAAAAAAACAATGGTATTTGTCATTTACCATTACTTATTCGGACTATAGTGGATTTAATTTTCCCAGAAGAGTTCCTTGTTCCATGCACGGTCTGTGTTTAACATATAATGTTCTCAGGGAACCATTCTGAGTTTGTGTATATATATATATATATATATATCATTAATCATTGTTTTAATAATTCAAACAAGAGCTGAAGAGGAAGGAGAAAGAAAAGGATCTTCTCCATCTTCATCTTTAGGTGAGTTTGAACAACGGTTCAGGATCGACCTGCGGTCGACCCCTCTGCAGCATCCCGCCTCATTTGCTGGATTTGGTGAAGGAGGGAATTGCTGTCTGATCTCCTCCTACCCTCGTAGCCAGCCACGCATGTCTGGTCAGGGACTTTGCACAGGAATCTGTCCAGCTGGTTCTTGAAGTTATTCAGGTCGCTGTGCTGGAGATTCCTCACTTCTTTTGGTAGAACATTGAAAAGCTTTGGGCCTCTTATTCTGAGGGTATTTTCCTTCCTCGTTTTCATGGCCCCTTGTCCCACCGCAGCTGGGACCGTACAAAATCTGCCTCTTCTCTCATTCCAGTTTGTTTCTATTTCATTTTTGAGGGTAGGTTATTTTCCATATGTATATTATTGTGTACTGTACACGCCTTCTTTCGAGAGAGTAGAGTTTCGGTGATTGTAGTCGAGACCAGTAGTCTTCACCTTCCGTTTCCTCTCTCATAGATGTAAAAGTCCTCTGTATAGCTTCAATGTTCGCAATGTCTCGTTTTCTGTATGGGCTTGTGAGTACTGAGCAATACTCAATTATTGGTAGAACTAGACTCTTCCATAATTTGAGCATGATGTTTGCTTTTCTGCTGCGGAAGCTCCTCCAGATGATTCCTATTATTTTTCTAGCTGTCGTAATTTTGATGTTATAGTACTCTGTGGATTCTGCATCCGACGACATTATTACTCCAAGATCCCTGACTTGTGGATTTGGTGTTATCTGTTTGGCTTGCAGAGTTTTGTACCCTTTTTTCTGTGGCTCCTTTTTATTACCATATCTTAGAAGTTGGAATTTTTCTTCGTTGAACGTCATATTATTGTCTTCTGCCCACTGGAATAATGTTTCAATGTCGTTTTGTAATCTTTCCATGTCACCTTCGTTCAATATTTCCTTACATATCTTTGTGTCATCTGCGAAACATGATACAATACTGTCATTGATATCTGCACCAATATCTGCAATCATTATTATAAACAACAAGGGAGCTAGTACTGTCCCTTGTGGGACAGAGTTCTCTACTTCCGAGACTTCCGATATGACTCCATTTACCACCACTCTTTGTGTTCTTTGCGTCAAGAAATTAAATATCCATCTTCCCAGCTTTCCAGTAATTCTTATATTCTTAAGTTTATGTGCTATAATTCCATGGTCACATTTATCGAAGGTTTTAGCAAAGTCAGTGTAGACCATGTTGATTTGGGTTGTATAAGTTCTTTTCTTATAGGTAGTAGGTAGTTTTGCTTATAATTATACGTTCAAAGCACTTTATAAAGTGTGAGGTGAGAGCTACCAGCCGATAATTCTTGGGCATTGCTCTGTTACCACCTTTGAATAAAGGGGCAATGTTTGCGTTCTTTAATGGGAGTGGAATTTGTCCTGTGTCGAGTGATTTCCTCCATAGTAAGGATAGTGATTTGGCAATATTCTCTTTACATTTCATCAGAAATGTGGCACTCCATGTGTCTGGCCCTGGTGCAGAATTGTCTCGCATCTGTGATAGAGCCTTAATCACATCCTTCCGAGAACTCTAAGTCCATTAATAGGTTTGTGCCAGAATTTGTCCTTGGCAGATTTGTATCAATGTCGAAAAATTCGTCTGCGTTTTCTATCATACTTTCATTTCGGATTTAAGGGTGCTAAACACAGAGCTAAATTGTTCTTTAAGCAGCTCGCTCATTTTTTAGGGGGCATTTGTGTGTTTGGCCTCCCCGTCTATCAACGGACCAATACTCTCTTTGCACTGCATTTTCCTTTTCGCAAAAGTGTAGAAGTATTTTGGGTTATCTTTTGTTTTCTACTACCTTGTTTTCCTCCTCGTTTGTCTTATGTATGAATGTTTGCTTTAGGTCCATTTCTATTTCGCATAGTTTCCTCTCTAGTTTGAGTCTCCTTGCATCAGTTTTGCATCTGTGGAGATGTTTTACGGTTTTCTTCCGTTGCTAAATAGTGTCCTGATTTTTCTCCCAAGCTTGCTACGTTTTCTGTTTTGTCTCTCTGGAACATGCTTCAGTAATATAAGTTTGGTTTCAGACTCCATTAAACCTAGTATTTGTTCTGGAGTCTTCTCGTGAAGTAGTAATTCCCAATTTACTTCCTTTAACGTTTAATTTACACTTTCGCAATCTATTTTCTTTGAATTTATGTTTAAGCCTTCAAATATTCCTTTTGCCTCTAAAGGATGCGTTTTCGGACCTCTGGGTGCTGACTTCAGTTGTAAATCGATTAGGTTATTGTTGGAGAAATCTGTGTGCGTTATCTTTCTATGCATTATTATCTCATTGTTATTTGTCAAAATTAAATCCAAAATGTTCTCTTTCCTAGTGACTTCACAGATTTCCTGAGTAAGGGCGTAATGTTCCATCATATCTAATGGCATTATTGCTTGGGTTCTATCATCTTTTGTAATGTTGCCATGAAACTTCTCAACATATACTGTATGACTTCGTGATTTTTCTTCCATGTTATGAATGGGAAATTAAAATCTCCACAAATTAGAATATTTGTTGCTGAAGTTTCAAGTAATTGTAACATGTTTTGTATTTCATTAGTGGCAAATTGGAATTCACTTTCTGTGGTGTTTGGTGGGCTGTAGACATCCATAATGGTTAGGTTCAGTTTTTTAACTTCCAATCTAATAACTTCGACTGTGATGTTTGATTTATTTATCTTCACCTCGCAAGTGTATGTGTTTTACACGTAGATAAAACGCCCTCCCCCTCGTCTAGCCACTCTGCTCTGTATAGTTGTAGTCCAGCAATGCTATTTCAGTATTCTCGATGCAGTTTTCACAGCTTTTTTTGCACTTATGTAAGTGTTTTTCCGTTAGGCATATGATATCTATGCTGGTTTCCGTAGCTAAATTTTGCAAGTATTGTAATTTGCAGTCTGCATGGTCCGTATATTGTATATTTGTGTAAATACATTTACCGGAGTTCTAATTTTCGTGTTTGATTTTCCTAAATGATGGTCGTTTCCTGGTCGATGTCGGTCCTGTTTGGTGTTATTGGTTGGGCCGCTGCATTTTGGAGTATTGGGGTTGCGGCCCGTGATACTACTGTGGTTGTTGTATTATTGGTGGGTGGTGTTGAATAGAAGGGTGGGTGATGTGCGTAATGTTGTGGTGCATATACTTGCGGCGTTCTCTCTTTCCTTGTTAGAAGGGCAAGCTGTGTTTTTATTATCCTCATTTCTTCTAAAAAATATGTTTCATTACTCTTGTTATTACTTTATGTCGAATATGATCTGTTCTTTCCCTTTCTCTTCTTTGCGTACCCTTTATATGAACCTACGGGCACTCTATGTTCAGGCATTTTTTCTCCGTAATTGACTGTCTGCACATACGAGGGTGAAAAATGTTGCAGTTTGGTCCGTACCTGCATTTTCCATTCCTCATCATATACAAGTATTTTGGTGGATGATTGTATATGCAGTTTGAGCCATATTTGCACGAACCTGTTTTATAATATTCGCATATGGCCCGTCGTTTAAATTCCCTCTGAGTCTTATGTGATTCAATTTCCTTCTTCTGCTCCGCCACCACTTCTTCCCTACTCAGTGGTTTTTTTTCCTTCGGCGTGTATTTCGTACCTTTCTATTTTGCCGTGGGTATTTCTTTATCTGAGGCTGCTTTCGCCCCTCCCTGTAGTGTGTTGTCCATCTCATTTTCGTTTTCCGTTGTGCCGGCATTTTCTGTTATTTCCTGTTTTTCTGTCGGTAAAACTGCTGTACTCGATTCTTCTATTTCAACATTTTGTATTCCCCCTTTGTACTAATTTCCTAATGTTTTCCCTGCACTTTACGCACAATAAACCATAAACGCCTATGATTTTGTTATTTATTCTATTTATCATTTTCCTGTCTTTTCTATCTAAGTTCATGCATTTGTAGTGTTTAAAGGTATTGCACAGGATGCATTTTAAGCCCGAGGTCTGGTCTGCTTCATTCTTGCAATCACAGAGCTGATATGTAGTGCATTCCATTAAACATAATCCGGGTCTATTCAGTTTTCTGGATTTACGGCAATTTATACATTTCTTCGTAATTTTTGCCATTCTTTCCTTTATTTTATTTTCTTCTCGCTTCTCAAATTTCTCTCGATAACTTGACCTTCGTTTTATGGCTCTTCCAAATTGTGTCTGACCTTTTTCCTCTCCATAGGCCTAATGTACAAATCTCAGGAGCTGTTTTTCCGTTCAAAGTGTTTTCAATTTATGTTTCAATTGATGTTTTTTCTTTGTGCAAGCTATTTGCTACGGGCTTTCACTTAATAAATTATTATTGGGAATTCACTGGTATTTAATATACACACACTGGTATAAGATAGAATTTACTGCTGAACATATAAACATGAGTTATTTCGATATTACAGAGCGGAAACAAAACGCCCGTACACCACGAGGTAGAAACACACTCATATATATAATATATATATATATATATATATATATATATATTATATATATATATATATATATTAGGGTGCATCAACCCCCCTATATTTTGGAAAAGTTTGAATATACACTGGGCCCTATGATAACTTTGTTCCACTACTTGAAACAAAAATTGTGACCAAATTTCATACATTTCCATGATCATCTACCGGGTCCAGGTCGAGGGTGAAAATTTAACAAATTTTGAAGTTTTCAAGAAAAATGACATTTAAACAAAAATATTAAGGTAAGGTAAAACACCACTAAAATCTAATGTATTAACGAGTTTTAGCCACACTTTTAACAGTCTACATCACTTTTAAGTCGACTGAAAAGTGTGTTACCAGGATGCGGGACGGGGACCCAACTCGTTATGCATCCCACCGACCACTTTCCCCAACCTCCACCCATTTGGAAGTGGTCACTATTACTCTTTATTTCTTAGTAGCTGCCAGCTGCATAATCTTTGGATGGTGAACAGGTGTTGAGGCTGCCTTCCGTTTTCGTAGATTTGGCATATTTTTCGTGTCTGCTTCCACGACGTGTAGAATATTCTAATAATGTTGTTCAGATCTTGCGGCATCGAGGAAGTCGGTGCTCAGTTTAACTGCTCTCTCAGCGCAGTTATTGATGATATTGATTACAGCAATGTTTGTTTTAGACGTTGAGAACGCAGCAGAATTTGGCCACTCATCAACATCCTCCCAGAAAAATCCACAGTCCAGGTCTAATAAAGAGAAAATACTCCGAGTCTCTACCAACCAGGTCTGCGAGAGTTGTCGTAGGAGTGATCATAGTTGGCAACTTAGGTTTGCCAAAGCCAGTGCCAAACCGATTTTGTGGTGCTGCTACAAATGCTCTCTTCCTCTGGCTTGACTGCGAGTAGACGGTCAGCTATGGCACGGTGCTCTGCTTGTGGAATTAACTCACTGAACATATAGGGTGGATCGATTTTACATTTGTTTCGATTTCCATATTCTAATAGAGACAAAACTTGCGCATGCATGAGAAAATAGCCTCTGCAAAATCTTAGCTTAATAGGTAATCATCTTCTGCCCCCGGCAGAGCGATGAAAATCATATTTTAGTAGTCAAAAACGTATTTTTCTTATAATTTTTAAAATATTTCAATATGCATCAAAATTATTCCTAATAACTATAAAGTCAATGAAAGAGACCTCATATGATCGTTTTTCCAAGCGTTGTCCTACGTTAATATCTTTTGCCCCCGGCAACAACGTCAAATGTTGAAAAAATAGGTAATTTATATAAATATTTTCAGATCGGCTCTTTGTCTTAAATAATGCATTTATATATTTCCCATAGCATTTATATCGTTGCTTAGGCATGAAATAACACACACGCAAAATTTTATGACTCTAGAGTAATATCTTCTGTCCCCGAGAAAAGTCTAAATGTGGATTATAATTACGTTAATGCGATGTTATAAGTACGATAAGTACTAAGTACAGCTCCTCGCTTGCTAATTTTATAAAATTAGCAACCCAGAACTCACCACGAGGAGGTGGCTGTACGTCGAGTTCCACCCTATCCAGCCCCAACCACCCTTCCTTTGGCTGCATGTCGATTTACATACGGTAATCTTTCTTAGAATCAAATCGTGGAATTTTTGTTCGGGAGTGAAGACGGGAGCGGATGAATCCGTCCCTCTCTTCTATTCCACTTACACTGGCAGAGGCTTCGGTTACTAATTTGATGAGTCTCTCGACCGCTTGAGTATGACAAGGGAATAGTGGGATCAGTCCATCAGGCTGGTCTCCCGTCTCAACAAACTCTTTTATTCGGGTATCAGGTATTGTTTTTGTAACGGGGGGTTCGGTCACCTCAGCCGTTTGCCAGTTGATCATTTCGTAATAGTTTTGACTATCGTAGAGCAGCTCAGGCATGGCGAAGGCTCGAATTTCCCCCGCTGGTGATTGTTTTGATCGTGCTTTTAATATTCTTCTCCATCCCAATTCTCTTATGTGTTGCTCATCGGCATGTAGCATGGAGATCAAAATATTTTCTGGGTGAGCAACGAAAGAATTTCTACGGAGGACTTTGTTGGCGATTGTCTTAGATCTTTGAGGCATGGTCTGAGAGAGACGCATCATTTCGAAAAAATGTTTTGCGCCCTCAGTGAAACGAGTTTTTCTTTATCTTAAACCAAATTGGTGCGTAAACTGTCATAATGAATCGCACAATTTCGTTGAAGGTGCTGGAGGGTTCACTGGTTGAAACATAGAGGCGCAGAAATCTATTTGCTGTTGTCAGCCACCTGGAATGCGCCATCTTACCTGGATTTCGAGCCGCGAGAGCTGAAGAGCAGCTACCGCTCGACACTGCTCTGTAGATGCCTAACAAATATTTTTGGTCAGTGCTCAACTCGGCATCATCTATGTCAATGTCGGGAGATGGAATGGCATCGAATTCTGTAATTGGAAGTTTTTCGCAGTCGTTCAGTTGTTTTCCAACTGGTCCAGTAAAGCCCATTGGCCCAGTTGTTTTGCCGTCCAAGTCTTGAATGAGGTGTCGCAGTGATAATTCATTACCGTGTAATAGGCATATGATCCACTGAACTGGCCTTTGTAGTTTCATTTCAATCATACGAATGGCTCCACCCTTTCGACCCGTGTTCACTGCGGTACCATCACAGCCGATAGCCACAATGTCGTCCGTGCTAATATTGTTATTCTCTAGAAAGTTGATGATACCTGATGTTATTGCAGTGGCAGAACCTGATGCAGGAGTGAAATGCCCCATGTACTGGGATTCTGGTTCTTGAACTAAAACTATATGCTCTTCTACCACAGTCCTTCTATGCTTTGTCTATTTCTTCTTATGTCATTGTTTTATCTTTACGTCCGTCAAAGAAATGCCCTGTAATGGTAGCGTGATCTTGTCATCTTGCTGATGCTCAGAACGAACTCTTTTTCTGGCTCTTCTTATCTTATTTCGATCAATCACTGAACTGACATCATCTTCTCGTATCCAGCCAACATCCTCTAACAACGAAGAAGCAATAAATGAAGCAGCTCTGTCTGAGACGCCCGTACGATCACAAGCTTCAGCAAGTACCTGGAGTTTCATTCGTGTTTTTTCCTTCATGTCATGTTTATCTCTCGGTGTTAGTTCATACGATGACGATGATTCTATAGATGTATCCTCGGTTTCACTAGAGGCTGACGAAGAAGGTTGTTCTTGAGAGATTTTCTTGTCGTTTACTAGTCGACGGCTCTTGATGTTCTGCTATTCCTTCTTGTTTCAATATCGCCAATCTTCTTGCAAGAGTCATCTCGTTTTTATTTGTTGTTTCAACATCCAAAGTTCCTATTGCCATTTTGCGATCACTTCTTTGGTTGAGTAAAAACTGTTGCTCTTTCAGTGGTACTCGTCGTTCACGAGGGCAGCTGCATTTTGTCAAATCAGAGCATTTACAAGCCGATATGTCAAATAAGGTGGTCTTAGTTGATTTCTTGAAAGCCTCAAGATTTTTCTGTAACGATTCGTTCTTCTTTTTCGCGTTCAGTGATTTGATGATGTTAGCCATTTTATCACGATAACTTTTCAACATTTGATTTATCCGTGCTGTCGAAACTGTTGGAATGGAAGCTAATTTCCACAAGTATTCCAGTCTCTCCGTGACCACAGCGGCGATGTCTTTGAATGGAGGTTCCTTCTTTGATGATCTCAACTCAGTTCTCACATGATGGTAGTATTGCATCACATCTTCACATGTGGGAAAACATCGCAAATTCAAATCTTTCCCAGCACCAAATATTGGACACGTAACCGATCTTCTAGTTGTAGCGGTAGTAGGCTGACCATACGTACCGTTTTGAACGGGACAGTACTACGTCTACCTAAATTTCTGTATGGGTTCTGTCACTGAAGAATAATTGTAAGCTCAATATGTTTATGTACTTACTTTTTCATGAATACAGAATATTACATAACCCCGTCCCTTTTTTGCCATCCCAATGTCCCGTTTTTGTCTCAAGGAAATATGGTCAGCCTAAGCGGTAGCCATCCTGTAAAGATTAAAGAATAATGTATTGTTCTGTTACGCAATAAAATCGAAAAAAACAGAGTTATGAGAAAAACAAACAAGGATATGAGCAGAGAGATTGAGCACACTGAGACTCTGAGTGAGGAGCCACACACACACACACACACACACACACACACACACACACACTGAGGACTCGAGGAGCCAGCTGCAAAATACACACTGCCTTCGACGCTGTCAAAAGGTAACTGAGGGAACTGCGCAGTGCGTACTGGCGCGTCAGTGGCAGCTGCTGCTGGCAGCACTCACCAGAGATGACCTTTAAACCCTAGCTTAGAGTCATAAAATTTTGCGTTGTGTGTGTGTTATTTCATGCCTAAGCAACGATATAAATGCTATGGGAAATATATAAATGCATTATTTAAGACAAAGAGCCGATCTGAAAATATGTATATAAATTACCTATTTTTTCAACATTTGACGTTGTTGCCGGGGGCAAAAGATATTAACGTAGGACAACGCGCTTGGAAAAACGATCATATGAGGTCTTTTTCATCGACTTTATAGTTATTAGGAATAATTTTGATGCATATTGAAATATTTTAAAAATTATAAGAAAAATACGTTTTTGACTACTAAAATATGATTTTCATCGCTCTGCCGGGGGCAGAAGATGATTACCTATTAAGCTAAGATTTTGCAGAGGCTATTTTCTCATGCATGCGCAAGTTTATGTCTCTATTAGAATATGGAAATCGAAAGAAATGTAAAATCGATCCACCCTACAGTGAGTGAACAATGCTAAAGGCACCATTTCAGCTGTGAGGTATCACAGGTGACGTTTGAAAGCAGATATGGCGCTTGTTGATATCAGCGAGTTCATTTTCTCGTATTTGAGGATGCCCTTGTACAGCTGGAGGTCATGCCACGGGGCATCGACTGCTGAAGAGTAGGTTGTCCACCATAGACAGTATATCAGGCAAATATAACAAACTCACATATCTTTGGGCCTTGTTGTTTTGTGATTTTTCCTGGTGGTAGAGTGTCGATTTGTTCTTGCAGAAGTGTAATCTTAATTGCATATATAATCTTTGCCATCCATCTGGCCTTGTGTACTGCACCAGGGCGCATGAAGCTAAATTCTCGATCTGTCCCTTCCAAATACAACAAACAAAGCTCAGAGAACTCTTGATAGTCGTCACGCTGATGTTGCATTGATGATCGTGCGACCTGAACAGCTTGTGCCTTCCAGTCTTGAATGAGAATTTGTCTCTCTTCAGAATATGAACTGGGATTAAAATGACTCAAGCTTTCTTCACTGCTGTGGGGAACGAGCTGGAAGTTTGTGCGAAATCTATTGAAGACGCTTACTTCTGATGATTTCGATGTCTCTATCTGAGGTCAGTGAAGACATGCCCAATGATCACTTCATCAACATGGTGTCGACACCCAGACCATAGCAAAGGGGCGACCTATTGCATGCTAGAGAATGACACACGCTGCGCTCACATGTCTGTATTGCTCGCAGTGTATCAAATACTAAGTTGACAATAGGCTGTGAACAACTCCAGCACCGCAACAACCTCATAGTCTTTTCAGTTATGATCTCCCCAGACCCCTGGTTACTACCAGTACGAGGTTCATATGATGGCACGCCGAGAAGTTTAAGTTCACTAGCATCACCTACAGCAACAGCAAGTCTCCCATCTGATACATTCTGATTCTGCGGTGAATCCATTATCTTTGAATCCCAGTGGAGAGATGCAAGGTTTGGTGGTATCCATGACTGTTTGACGAAATTGGCAATCTGCTGGTCTACCCTACGCCTTGACCTATCAGCTGTTGCATAAGAAGTTGAAACTTTGTTTGGATCACTTCCAGATTCTTCTATAAAGGCTTCCGTGAATGTTGCTTGTTGGGCTGGTGTTAATTTATTCTAGTGACCAAAGATACTAACTTGGGCTTGGTGAGTATGTTAAGTGGTATGAGCGACGTTGTGCCATGACGAACAATTCAATGATATGTCTTTCTCGAGGTTTCTTGTTGCATTGGGATGTCTTCATGATCTTCATCACTGCTGTTTCCAAGCTGTACATAACTGCGTGATGCCTCCTGTTCTTTCTCTGCTCTTTCTTTCCTCTCTGCTTCTTTGGCTTTGCGTAACTGAGTGCGCTGGATCTGTGAAGCCAGCACCTTATCACGAGATCCAAACGACGCAATGCGGTCTGTTTTCATTGACCGAAGAAACTCTAGGTCATCAGGATTTTGGGTAGACTTTTCAGTATCTTTGGCCCCCAATTGAAATGTCATTTTCAGATGATTCTTCATCTCTTTCACCTTGGCAAGCGCAGATGGAGATGAATGGCGATCTATTGGGATCTCGCGCAGTTTTCCATTTTTCTCAGATAGAGCAATGATTTTCTCACAAGCTTTATTGTCTGATATCATAGGAATGTTTGCTTTGTGATAAAATAGCACAATTTTTGCAAACACAATCTTTGCATTGTCCCGCTTTGTCCTGTTTGACGACAGTCCTTCAAGCTGATGAAATAAAAAACAGCAGAACTTGCTCATTTTTTGGTAGCCGAGATCCGGCTATTTCAGCGTCCTTGTTTGTGATTCCTGCACCTAGGCCATACACAGCTAAAGACTGGCGTGTTTTTGCAGTTTTCTGAGGCGTGATAGCCTTAGGTTCCATTCTCAGCAAAAATTATAGTTATATAAAAAGAAAGTTTCACGTCCGACATCGTCCGTTTTTGAGTGTGACTGATCAGAATGCAGACCCGAAACAAGGATAGGTACTATTAGGTAGGCAATAAAATCAGGTTATATTCAGTACAAACAAATGTCCAACATGTTTAAACAATCAAAAGTCAAACATTTCTCTGCATGAGAGTTATTCCAAGCAAATTTCAATGTCATAAGTGAACAGATTTCTATGGAAGTTAGTTTATCGCATAGACACAAAATAGGTCACATATAACAAATTTCAACCTTAACGTAGACCCGGTAGCTGTCATCCAAATTCAGGGATATTCCACATAACGTGTTTTCATTATGAATGGACCACTGCTATTGTAGGGCCATTAAGGAATTGTAACATTGAGGGGTAATATATATATATATATATATATATATATATATATATATATAATATTACACCCGTTTGCGATTTTGCGAAAACACTGTCACGAGTGAGTCAAAAAGAAAGAAGTCTTCAGAATTATTTACCTTAGAGTTAAATTCGTTTGTTTGGAAAAAATAAAATAAAATAAATTTTCTTTGATTCCTAAAAATAAATAAATAAATAGGATCCGATTTTTTTATATTTCCGCTTAAAAACCGTTCTCTAAATTCATTTTCTGAGAACTCCAACTGAATATTGCAAATTTAGGATTCGTGGAAAAGTACCTGATAAACCACGTCAAACATTTGGTACTTCCCGTTAAGCGCAAGGTGCGTTCAATACTTTATCAGCCCAGCATTTCATTCACAAATTTCTTTTGAGTTAAGCTAATTTTGGTTAGTATAGTCGCAGATAAAATTATCAGCTTTTAAAAGGACTATAAGTAAATCTATAATGATGAGTCACCAACCTACTTTTACTTGTAAAGTACGTTCACCGATTGAACCGACCACCTTATTAATTTCTTTGAACTTATATTGCAGTAATTGTAGCCACAAAAACTTGGTTGATGAGTCAGTTCAGCTCTCGAAGTTGATTTGTCGAAGAAAGGGCTTACCAATCCTTACCCAACCTAACTAACTGAGCAGACAACATTTTCTCGATGAGACATTTCCCCAAGAACGTAAAATAATGTGTTGACAAACTATTCTGCTTATGTCTAGCGTTCGTTGCTGATTTGGAGAGATTGGGCGTTCCAGTCTTGTAGATGAAATGAAAGGTAACAAGATACAAAATTCCCACACATCCATGATTTGGTTGTCAATTAAATTCCCTCAATAAAATGTCGAATAACGGTTATCTTTAACGCATTTCACCGGACCTACAACGTGTCATAAAACTCATAACCTATCACAACTTTAAGAGATTCAAAACAGGTTATAATATAAAGAATACGCAACTTTGAGACCAAATACACGAAGGTATACACTGCAATCTCTCTCTCTCTCTCTCTCTCTCTCTCTCTCTCTCTCTCTCTCTCTAAAAAAAAAGCCTGTAAGCTTTTTACAGTGAAATAAAACTTGCTATCGCAAAGTAAAGTTTGAGGAAACATTTTGAATTTTTTGTTTTGAGAATAGTTTGAAGCCAAGAACATACTTACTCTTCTTTGTCTCGCGTCGTCGCGTCGTATAAGAGCGTAGCGTGAAGGTGTTTTGTTCGTTTGATTTTGGGGTTGTTTAACCGCCTTCGCAACATCTACGGTCATATGACGGAAGGAACCTGCAACTTTGCATAAATTCCGAACTACAGGCCGCTACATCATCTTGTCAGAGCGGAAGGTCCCCATTCAACTACTACCCAGATCCAGACCCCTCCACACTCATATAATGTTATAATGTTTCAGACCAACAAAGACCCTAGGATCCACTCATGGCTGGTCTACCTAACTCTGTTCGTAATTGTGTATTGTGAATGTCCTCCGTGGTGGCGGAGGGGTCCTACAATTTTACGTGGGTTCCGAACCACAAGAACATAAGAAATTTATGCAAAAACTGCCTGTACATTGGCAACGACCAATTTTTACAAAACTAAATAATTATCAATTTAAAACTAATTAATTATCGATTTAAAACTAAAGATAGAATCTCTGGATCCAGAGGATCAAGTCATACTAGACTACTATCCACAAATATGTTACACTCTATATCTATTTATAACCGACATGCAAATATATCAGATCCAAAGAATCCAGTCAATTTCATTACGGTATCCGACAATACTAGTACCTTGCCAACGAAAAATAAGTCACGGTCCATATCGATTGCGGACCAAGTCAAAATTTACAACCATATACATTAGGAGGAAAAGTGTAGGTGTGGCTGTAAAGACTGTGCAGTAATGTAGAAATGTGTGTGCACCCATTTTGGGTCTCCCATTTAAAGGTGTTTGTGGGGCAAGTGAAGATCATGAGTTTTTCAATACCTCACAGTAGTATGGGGGCACCGCTCGGCAGAGGAATCTCTTTAAATGGGGTGTGTAAGAACAGAGAGTATCCCCTAACCCAAGATGCTGCCTCCCTATATCCCACAACACTTGTGTTTGGCTGTGAGATCTATCTATCTATATATATATATATATGTAGCGACGGAGATACCTTCAGATACTTTTCCATTTTCCTCACAACCACGACCAAGTCCTTCGGCCTTGGACGTCACACCTCAACCAAGTTATAAGGACTTCTTGGGCAGGATGCCTCAATCGCACCTCGACCGACTTCTCTCCTCTGAAGAATCTTCAGTGACACGCCTGACCCCTTCATGTAAACATCGTTGTGCAGGCTCCATTTGGCATGGTATCATTCACCTGACTTTATATAAAGCCAATCATTACCTCGCGCGTTATCATAATATTGAAGTCATTATTTAAGTGCACATTTGTACATTTCGACTGAACTTTCATTCAAACAACTGCAACTTTTGTTTTGTCTCATTTATATATCATTTGTTTTGTTTAATAAAGGAAGAATTAATTTCTTTAATTAATAACATTATTTGGTCTGAAAAGATCTGGTGACCTAAGCCTCAAGCAATCATAATCAATAATCATTAATATTGACAATCTAACTAATTAACATTATAATTAACATTATTATAGGGCCAACAAGGCTCTCTCTCTCTCTCTCTCTCTCTCTCTCTCTCTCTCTCTATATATATATATATATATATATATATAAATATATATACTGTACATATATATTCAGAAGGAAATCCATCCTCCAACATCTCGACTAAACCACATAATTAGAAACCGTAATTGGTGTTTTTCTCACGAGATTCCCCTTTGTTTCATGATCAAATCCCACTTCGTTTCTTCAATGGTTCGTCAATATTTGCGAAGAGAAAGACGAGAAACGGTTTTTAACCCATAAAACATTCGTTCACGGTTAGTTACCGCAAAACAGAGGGGAAAACAAACCAATTAAGTAACAATATATATATATATATGTATATATATATATATATGTGTGTGTGTGTGTGTGTGTGTATAGTTCTCCTATTTACGGGTGCTCGCAAAAATGGCCCCGTTTATACGAAAGAGAGAGCCAAAATCATGGTCTCCGAAGCTCACAATGCAATTTTTATTTTATAATTTTGAAAAGATTGTGTAGTATGTAAAATTCATGCGAGTGTAGTGAAGAACAGAGGGAGAAGTGTGTGTTTGAGAGCATGCTGCACTGCTTACAGGGTAGATGAAACACAGAAAAAGAATAATTAAAGGGGACAATGACAGGAGAAACCAGAGTTTCAGCACTCCCTGTCTTTTGCCTAACGTACTACCATCCCCCCTCCCGCCGGAGTATTTCCCTGGTAGATTGGCGTCTACAATCTCTTCCTCCAAATTTATATATATATATATATATATATATTATATATATATATATATATATATATATATATACAGTGGCGTTCAAAAGTCTGCGTCCACCTCAGTTTCAGACAATTTCTAGAAAATAATACAACTCTGAGAAAGTATGTCCGTTATATTAAGGTATTTTCTTTCGCAAGAAATAGTATTTTATATATTCTACTACATGTAGAATTACTACATGTAATAATAACACCGATTTTAACCCAGGTATTGGTGACAGACCATAGCCAAATGTTATTAATCCTCAAAATAGTGTATTCATACAGTAATTTTAACAACTGGTCTATTATAACTGATAAAAGCAATTAGTCAGTGATATTGTAACAATTTGATTAAAAAATAATAATAATTTTCTCTATTCTCTCTTTACAGGCCGTAACTGAAATGCCTAAGGAACTAGGCTTATCCCAGAGAGGACAAATAAATAATTACCCTTTCAAGAGAGGGAATATCCCAACGCCAAATCTCGGCAAAAATTAATGTTTCAAAGGGGGCCGTCCAAAGAATTATAAGCAGATATAAAGAATCTGGATCGTGCTCTTTAAAGACAAGATCTGGCAGACCTAAAGTGACTACTGATTCTGAGGATCATTACATCAGGGTTACATCACTGCGTGACAGAAAAGCCACAGCTACACAGATTCACGCACAGTTGAATGAACAACGGGATTCTCCAATAAGTACAAGTACTATAAAAAGAAGACTCATAAAGGCTGGTTTCCATGGCAGAGTTGCTGTGTCCAAAACACTACTGAGGAAACAAAATAAGGCTAAAAGATTGGAGTGGGCAAGAGAATATCGAAATTTTACTGTGATGACTAGAAAAAAGTTCTTTTTACTGATGAATCAAAAATGGAACTTTTTTGGGTCTCATAGAAGAGTTTATGTTAAACGTAGAACTAACGAAAAACTGATAGATCCCTGCATAAAACATTCAGTAAGACATGGTGGAGGCAACATTCAAGTTTGGGGTTGTTTCAGTTATTCTGGAGTTGGAAATCTTCACAGAATCACTTACACTCTCACAAAAGAGAAGTACCACTCCATACTAGTGAGACATGCATTGCCATCAGGATTGAGGCTTTGTGCTCAATGATTCATTTTCCAGCAGGATAACGACTCAAAGCACACTTCTAACCTTTGCATGAACTATTTCAACAAGAAAAAAGATGAAGGTGTTCTACAAATTATGAAGTTTCCTCCACAAAATCCTGATCTCAATCCAATAGAGCATCTTTGGGGCCATTTGAAGAATCTTAAAGCTAAAAAGAATATAACTTCTCCCAATTCTCTCTGGGAGAATGTAGAAGAATTCTGGAACAGCATAGCACAAGATGTTATCCAGAAACTTGTCGAATCTATGCCTCACAGAGTGGAAGCTGTCATTAAAGCAAAGGAGGTCATATCGATTATTAATAAGATTATGCCATTAAATTGTTAATTCCTTTACTAATTTATAATAATTATATTTAGAAGCAAATAATGTAACAATAAAAAATAAAAATTTGTTGCAATTATCATATATATTTGTACAATTTACAATAAATTGGTTGATTATAAGATGGACGCGGACTTTTGAACGCCACTTAATTGATTTATTTCATTGAATAATTTTCTTTAATTAGTTGAGTTCACATCTGCATAAATGCAGAATTAAATAGAAATAAAAATATGACAAATAAAATTAATTACGTCAGAAAAAACGGAATAATTATAGATTAAATTCAAAGTGAAAAAGGGTTAATTTTATTATTAATTATGTAAATAGATTTTACAAAATTTATGAATTTCATTATTATTAAATTTAAATTTTACTAATAAAAAAGGTAAAATTAATTTTTAAAAGAGAAGAATTAAGTTTATTGACTCTGTTGATGTAAAAATAGAGATATTTACCAAGAATGGCATAATGGTAAAAATTAGTAAAAAGAGCTCCTCGTACCATTATGGGACTTGAACCAATTTAGGGACTTGAGCCGATTTAAATAATCGATTCGGAGAATATTTTGATGTTCCGGTTCAATTGTTTTACAAAATCAGGGTGATTCAAATAAATGTTAACACTTACAGTATATAAGTTTTTTTTTTTATTTCCAATTTATTTGTAAACATTTTTTGTGATGCAAACGTTGCTTCATACAGTCTCTACTTGCTGTCCACGGATATCTATGCATGTATAAAAGCGGTCAACTGTTGTTTCCAGAGCCCTAAGGCACATCTGTGGTGGTACTGATTCGATGACATTTGTAATTCTTTCCCATATAAGTTGTTAACATTTTTTACAATCACCCTATATAGGTTCAGTTACCGGTTCGAACCGATTGACAGGTATTTTTATTTAGGAAATAAAAGTGACAGACAGGCACTAATATCTGTCTGTACGATTTAATATTTCAAGTATCGTAATGGGTTTTATACTTCTTAGGGAGAAATTAATTAAGAACAGGAACATAAAACGTCATTGAATATCTACAAAAAATAATAAAAACTCTACATCAGTTCCATATTATGGGCATTTATTATTTTGAAAATCTGACCAAATGGCAATTTAATGACATGTTATTGATACAAATGTTGATTACCAAAAACAATTACATTAATTTGCCACTTCACTGATTTCTATCAAACATTTCGAAACATCTCGCCATGAGGATATTCTTTATTATGTTGTCTTTGATATTTGTTCTCAGTGGAGACAAGATAAATCGCATACTTGAAAAAAATCGTTCAACTGAAACCTGAGCTGCAGAGACAGAGAGAGCAACCGTCGCTAGTTTATAGAGTTCTGGCTCATTACGTTTTGGTGTTTCCCAGTATTGCAAAATACACTCTTTCCCGTTCATCCTGTTGAATTACTTTCGGTCTCTTTGGCTCTTAGTAAATCTTCTAGTTCATCTGCCTCTGATGATTCACTCCCCGAATTTTGATTGGCTGCGGTACATTTTTTCTCACTATCTTTACTAGTTTCATTAAGATTTATTAAACGGAGCCAGAGTTTGTTTAGTTCCTTCATGGCTAAAGCTTTCTTCATGTCGTCCAGGAGAACATTATATCTTGTATTCTTGGTAGAAATATTGTTGCTGAAAACAGAGGATTCTCAAGTAGCTTTGTTTCCCTTTCTTTCATGCAGTTGAATAAATTTCTTGCAAAGCGTGTCCCAACATTCTTTACATCAAACTGCACTTCAGCCACGTAATATATAAATCCCCAAATATCAGTTGTTGTTGTTGCAGAATCTTTGTGGCAATCTTAAGTGGTATGAGAACAGATTTAATTTCTTAAATTTTCCTCCAGTCATTGTCTATAATATGAAGTTCCGGATTTGATGGTGCCACATCAGTGCAAAATTCTCGTAGTTCCAATAAACGCTCTAGCATATCAAATATAGAATTCCATCGAGTAATAACATCAAATTATCGGTTTCTTGTATCCCATTTTCGTCAGTACTGGTAGCATTGTTGGTGTTCTCAATTTTTAACGGCATACCTTGCTTTTGCTATTATTACCGACACTGCCTGATCTTTAAGTACATCATAAAAGGCCAATTGCAGAGTGTGAGCAGCGCGCCTAACTCCTTTAATTCTTACATAGAAACTTGTTGCGATATATTTTCTGTATATGCATTTTCATTGTTAACAACATTTGCTGTATCATTTTCATCTTATCATTATCATCAGTGTTACCTAAAGTATGATAATTTTCATCAATGGTCACAATATAATCTTCCGTAGAACAACTTGCCTCAGTGTAACTAACATTGTCTTCTGTTGGCAAAAGTTCTGTAGCCTTGATCATGTTACTTCCATTATCAGTTGTTAAAGTGTAAATTTTATTTGGCTCAATTCCGTATCTTGCAACAGTGCCTATTACAATGTCTCTTATGTGACCTGCAGTGTCTTTGCTTTAAGTCTTTGTTTCAATGTTTAATGATTTTTTAACAATGAAATATGTAATGCATTAAAGTTTAAGGAGTTTAAGTTTAAATATAAATTTAAGTTCATATGAAAAGAATTGCTTCACAACATTACTTTCAAAAATTTTTAATCAAAGCTAATTATTACTTTTAAATACACGAATTTGTTCTCAATTAAATCAACGCTTTTCAGTAAATACGTATGTAGTTCAGGTAATTTTTCCTAAAAAATTTAACTTCTCAGTTCTGGATTCATTTTGGTTGCTCAACACAAATATAATAACTGCTTTCTCTTCTTTTTGAGATAGCTTATAAATACGAACAGAATATAAAATCACAATTTCAAATATATTTTTAACCACAATGCGCATGCGTCTAGGCGCAAAGAATAGAAAACTAACCGAACTTATTATACAAATGAAATGATTCGCCTTTATATATCTGAAACAGTTTAAGTAGCGTTTCTAGATATTTGAACTATCTAGTAAGTATTTCAAAATAGTTATTATTCATTTCAGAAAGTTACTTGATAGGGGTACAGTCAGTTACAAGAAGTAAGGGATATAAATTGAAAGTCAAACGCTTCCAGAGTAATGCTGTGAAGCAATTCTTTTCATATAACTTAAACTTAAACATTAGATAGTTCGTTGTTAGACAGTTCATTAAACATTTCCTTAGACATTTCATGTGTCTTTTCATTTGTTTAAAAAACAGGGACGAATTTAGACATTTCAGTTGATAACTGAAATGTCTAACGAAACGCTTAAATAATGTGAAATGTCTAACGAAACGCTTAACAAATGTGGAATCACCTGAAGGTCATGGCCCCTAGCCTTCTTTAGTTAGCCTTACAAGGCTAACTAACGAAAATATCACGACCTAACCTAACCAGTCGTTAGGCCAACTGTACGTCCTTGACGATTGGTTAGGTTAGGTCGGGATATTTTCGTTAGTTAGCCTTATAAAGCTAACTAAAGAAGGCTGGAGGCCCTGATCTTCAGGTGATCCCAAATGTGACATGTCTAACAAACGCTTAACTAATGTGAAATGTCTAACGAAACGCTTAACTAATGTGAAATGTCTAACGCATTAGACACTTCATAATTCACAAAATTGGGACAATAAAACGTTTAACGAAACGTCTACTTCTTTTTAGAGTGAGATCGTTTCACAATTTATCTTCAGGCATTACTGTATGAAAATATTGGCAACTTTTCTATATATTCTGCTAGATTCACTATATTTTGAAAGTAATATATGACGTTGTAACTCCTTCTTGAGCGTTCTAGCTAGTGGGTGCGTAATTTGATGGGTATTGTTTGTGCCCATTATTAAATGTATAGTCGTGCACAAAACTTTGGAAGAAAGAACGTTTTCAGAAATTATGTTTTGCCGAAGGATTAATATTTAATGGAACCTCCTTTGGCATTAATAATTGCCTTGATCTTGTTGGGCATGTAAATGATAAGGTTTTGGCATAATTCTAGGGCAATTTCAGATTACCAAACTGTTTTTGCTGCAGAAGAAAGATTGTGGAATCCTGGCTTCTTCAAAAGTTTCCACCGGTTCGCAGTTAGACTGAGGTCAAGAGAGTTACACGGCCATTCCAAAATTGAACTGTGTTTTTGCATACACCATTCTTTCATAATTTAGCTGTGTAGCAAAGTGTGTTAATCTGCTGGAACTAGGAGTATCCACCATCTTGCATTGTTCTTAGAGCATATTTGTTCGGAGATGTGTAAGCAGATATGGGAATTCACGGTCATATCTTCTGGACCAAAAGCAAATTTCCCTTGTCATTGGCGCCAAAACATCCCCAAAGGATGACCTTTGGAAGGTGTTTCACGGTAGCAGTACAATATTTGGAATATGTCGTTGACTGTACAGACGCCTGCCCAAATTGCATTATCTGACTTTCATCGCTGAACAAAACCTTGGCTCATTGTTCAGCGATCCAATCAGCATATTTTTTTGCTAGAGGGAGACGTTTGTTTTTCATTTAGGAGTGTTGTTTTGCTGGTTTTCTTGCGCTTAAACTACTCTCATTCTGAAGCTTCCATCATATAGTTCTTCCACTGACTGGAGTAGGGAGCTGCTTCTGCATTTTGGCACTTAGAGTTGACCTTTGACTTCCTTCTGATCGTTTTATCAGTGAGTCGAACCGTTGCCGGATCTTCTTTATTTTGGCTTGTACTCTCCACCCTCGAAAATCCTCTTTTTAAACTTGCATACTGCTTGACTATGTCCTTTTTAATAAGTTCTTCCACCTCATCTTCCTTACCTAGGGAAACTTTCGGTTTTCTGCTCATTTAACACACTTGTAGGAGGAATAATTATGAGTTTAAAGCCTTTATCTGGTTAAACTAGCAAAAGTGTAAAGTTAACGTCGTTTTGATATCAAAAGAAAATTGATTGTTAATGCAACTTCAGATTCTATTTGTCTAAACTGCAGGCAACAAATTTAAGAGTATTTGATTCAAATAATGATATTCTGAAAACTATAAATAAAATTAATAATTAATTAAATGAAAATGTTAGATTATTATTAAAACAATGACGTTTATACAGAATGAAATCTTAATTGCTGTCATTCCTATGAGGAGACAAACTATTTCTCTAATATTAAGTAAATATTGTCAATTATAAGAAGTTGAATGAAGGGTGTAAATCTACAATAAGAGATGAATTTTTTATCACAAGCTTTCTGCCTATACTGCATTTGTGTTCTAATAAATCCACTTTTCATTGCGACTTTACTCCCTTTATTTTTCTAACAATTTACTTTGTATTTTCACGTATTTAGACTTGGTTTCAATTCGTGACGGTCCACTTCATAAGAAGTGTTATTTTCTAATTTTGGAGTATACTAAATCCACATTTCTGACGTAAAAAGGACATATTCCAGATATTTGTTAGAGGTTCTAAACTTTTGGCTAGGACTGCATGTTATTTCCATTAAACCTTGTTGATATTCCTATGTATTTGATTATTCATGGTTTTATATGAGATTAACCAGGAATAATCATACAACCACAAGTATTTTTCTTTTCAAATAACATAAAAAGGCGCCTAAAAATAAGACCGTTCTATTCACATGATCTCTCACTTTCCATTGTACTTCTCAAAATTAGGTAAAGAGAATGATACAAACGACAACGCTTTGTGTATTCGTACTAATACTTTCATCGTTTTACTTTAAGTTGATGCGGGTTAGGTATACGTATGGAAATCTTTTGGAATTCAAGGTTATGAATAAACCTTACATTCTCTGTACAATGTGAAATGTACCGGTAATTTATGAACACCCGTATATGACTCATAACGTGAAATATGATTTTCTACATTTTTCTGCTTCAATCAAATTTACCTTTTAACCTTTCAATTTAACAAATGTAATTTTTATCTTACTTCCAAAGATGCACATCCACCGACATTCATACTAGTGTACAGTTTCTTTGCTCATATATACTGTATATATGGAGAGAGAGAGAGAGAGAGAGAGAGAGAGAGAGAGAGAGAGAGAGAGAGAGAGAGAGCCCTGAGGCCAACACCAATGGAAGGTTTGAAATTACAGATATTCTGAGCTTTTAGTTCAGTTTGTGTAGAGCAGACCTCAGGTTATATGAATATATTTCTAATAAGAATAAGTACATTTGCGTTGCGTAAGGGAGGAAACGCAGCCTTGTGAGGAATGTTGCTCCTTATAAATCATGCATTCGGGATTTATAATACTCAGAGCGTTTGCGATGTTAACTAAAGACACGCACGTGGAAGGATTATGAATTAAAACACACATTTAAAGATGGTAAACGAAAATACTATTTCTTTTGGTAGTGGTAAAATAAATTTATACGTCTCTACACGAGGCAATGATGCTGCCAGCTGCGAAATGTATATGGGAAGAGCAGTGCTCTACTTTCTATTTATGACATAATCTTTGAAAACCTGCGGCCTAAGTGTTAATTATATACAGTATATTCAGGTATACCCCGCTTAGCGCTCAGGATGAGTTCCTGAAAAAGTGAGCGCTAAGCGAATTAGTGCTAAACGGGGTCGTTATACCATTATATACAGTGAGATGCGTCCCCTGACAGCGCTATTTCCGGGGTATGAACTACATCGGGGTATCGGTAATAGCGCTAATAATAATAAACACGTAATATATATATGTAGCGGATCGACAAGAAATAGACCAGCAAATAGAGAGACAAATCCTTTCCTTCCACGCTATCATCAAACAGTCTTGGAAAACACACGTGGGCAAAGAACCAAACAATGGAGACGTCTGTTTCTTCCCAAAAGGCGCGAACGCAAGCTCTTCAACAAAAGGACGCGCGGACAAGGCGTCTTAAGATTTGGCGCGAAGTCCTACGTCACAGGAACTACGTATAAAAGCGAGCTTACACTCACACTCATTCTCACTCACTCGCACTCACACACTCGATTTCCACCTTTACGAGTAACACGTCCGTCAACCGCCCTCCGGTTTCCTGCCGGAGGCGCGGCCTGCTACTTTCTTCAAGGTCTACGATTTATCATCGCCTGCAGAAGCAATCCTTCGAAGCCCAACCAGAATCACTTCGGGCCTACGGTTTATAAGGTCAGCCTTCAAGTTTCTCTACATTCCTCGAGATATATTCAGGACCTCAGGCCTACGCCTGCAAGATCATTTATAGGCCATCCTGCACCTCGAGAAATAACATCACATCCGCCTCCGTACGAAGCCTACATCAAGCATCTCCATCATCTCGAGAGGCTTAACGGACAACGACAACTCGAGTCTACGGTAATAGGTTCCTCTTTAACCCGCCTTCAACAGAGTTTACATCGTACCGTTAAGATAAGTACAATCTTTTCTAAGTACTCTTGTGAAGCCTACATTAACCTACCGCCGAACGGTAGACTATACCCCAAGTGTAATTAAGCGTTCCAACTGACTCTCGTGAAAGAACGCAGTAGGCCTGTTATCCAATTCAAGTGTCATTTCAATACCGTAATTCCGCGTATCATCCGTTATTATGTTCAATTCATATATTTATGTGATAATGATAACTAGATATTCTCTTGGCGTAATCACTTAACATCACTTGGTCCGCAATCGATATGGACCGTGACTTATTTTTCGTTGGCAAGGTACTAGTATTGATGGATACCGTAATGAAATTGACTGGATTTCTTGGATCTGATATATTTGCATGTCGGTTATAAATAGATATAGAGTGTAACATATTTGTGGATAGTAGTCTATTATGACTTGATCCTCTGGATCCAGAGATTCTATCTTTAGTTTTAAATCGATAATTAATTAGTTTTAAATTGATAACTATTTAGTTTTGTAATAATTGGTCGTTGCCAATGTACAGGCAGTTGTTACATAAATTTCTTATGTCTTGTGGTTCGGAACCCACGTAAAATTGTAGGTCCCCTCCGCCACCACGGAGGACATACACAATACACAATTACGAACATAGTTAGGTAGACCAGCCATGAGTGGATCCTAGGGTCTTTGTTCGTCTGAAACATTATAACATTATTATAACAATGGTCTTATATATAAATGATATTTGTGTAATCATTGTCAAGCATTTCAATCCATTATTATTAGGCCGCATCAATTATTCTATGTGCATCCATGCAATCATCTAGCCTACTTAATCAAATAACCACTTATTCTATTCAGTGTACCGAAACTTATTCTATTCAATGTACAAAACGCACGTGCATTCTTTATGTCATTACTAGCAGAGCTGGGCACTTGCGTTTTTTTGCGGTACTGCGGTACTACTACCGCACTACCAAACCGGTACCGCATAACGCAGTACCGCAAAGGATCGCTGAAAGTACAGCAGTACCGCTACCGCATTCAAATTTCCCGCGGTACTTTCCGCGGTACCGACCAACACGGTAGTACCGCAGTACCGCAGTACCGCAAAAAAAACCGCAAGTGCCCAGCTCTGAATTTACTAGGCCCATTCAATCATCTAGCCTACTTAATCAAATAACCACTTATTCTATTAAGTGTACCGAAACTTATTCTATTCAGTGTACCAAAACGTACGCGCTTTCTGTGTCACTACTAGGCCCATTCAATCATCTAACCTACTTAATCAAATAACCAATTATTCTATTCAGTGTACCGAAACTTATTCTATTCAATGTACCAAACGCACGTGCATTCTTTATATCATTTACTAGGCCCATTCAATGTTCTATGTTGCATGCCATTTACATACCATCAATGAGTATATTACTTATTACGTGTCAATTAAGCTATTAACATTTCATCTTATTAGCTAAGCTCTGTGTCATAAGCATAACGTAAAACTATCAATTAATTACTGTCAATTCTTTGTTATATCACAGTGAATAAATAACGGCTTTATTTTCATAATAAAATACAAAACTATAAGGTGTCTTTTATAACCTTAATATTAATTTGCTTGGGTGTAATCCAAGCTGGTGACCCTCGCTGCCATTCCTGTCACTTCCAATAGTATGGTGGCCTACTCCTATTAGCCAGTTTTCAATTGGTGATACTTTACTTCATAAATTATTAACCCAGCCTTTCATTAATAAGCAATCAGTCATTGCATCAATTAATCATTAGCATACAATCAAATCATTATCACCTTAAACGGCTAAAACTAGGTCCACTATATATACATAAAAATAATAATTATTTATTATTACCATCAAAAATATTAACAAAAACATAAATAACACTCACTAGTGCATTCTCTTGGAGCTTGCGTAATGCTGATCATCGACTGCCGTCGCACCTACTACGCTCTTAGTCCTACTCCTCCTACATATCTGAGAGCAATGTAAACAATAACTACGTCCGCTGCATTGACACGTCTTGCGCTGCATTTACGATCGTAACTGTTGAAGCGCTATATGTGTGACAGTGTTAGCGACGCTGCCTAAGGAAAAGTGACGTCACGTCACAGGTCATGGACAAGGAACGCTGCTGATTTAGGAGTCGAGCAGTGTTGTGAGAGTGCTGAGCTGTTATGTACTGCTGTAATATATACACGCTTCGCTTACTGTGTAGTGTTTAAAATAACATATTGTAACAGTATGAATTTTTTTTTTTTGGTTTTTAGTAGCATAACAAAATTTCGGCTCACGACAGAGAGCGCTATAACGAATCAGCTCTAAACGGGGTTGCGCTAAGCGGGGGATACTTGTGCAATATACAGGGCTATTCCAAGTGATTCACCTGATTTCAAATGAGAATATTTTTTAATGTTACAAATACAGTGTGATTTGTGATACATCAACCAAAAGAAAAACTGTCCAAATTTGGTCTCTCACCTCATAAATGCTCTATGTGACTTCCCCTAGTTACACGAGCAACGTCGACACGATAGTCGAATTCCTCCCATACTCGCTCCAGCATGTCCGTTGTCACTGACTCTACGGCAGTAACAATGCAAACACAAACATCCTGTTTCCTCGAACTGCCGATACCACCGACGGATGCTCTGAGCACCCGGTGGATCTGTTCTGTAACGTCGACGAAACTCACGCTGCACTGTGACTACCGATTTACAGCTCGAAAACTGCACACACAAAACACCACCTGCTGTGCGGACGCCATTTTCACACTGACTGTTTGTTGCTAGGCTAGGCCACGGCGTGACTTTGGAGCCTTCTCGCGGTGATCTTGTAAAACTTGGAGATTTCCTCTTTCATGTGGTGTATGCCCAGTTGATGCACGGTTGATAGGTACGGAAGTATTCTCAGTTGAAATCGTATGAATCATTTTGAATAGCCCTGATATATATATATATATATATATATATATATATATATATATATATATAATATATATATATATTGTGTATATGTATCTATCTATTTATATATAATTTTAAGTAAATATTTTTTAACTTTCCTTCAATAGTAGCTGCAACTCGCAGCATCATTGCTAAACTAAAGACTCTTTCAGCCATTATCCTTTCTGTAATTCCATTAAAGGGACAAGCCACTAAAGCTTAAGTGCCATTTATGGTGTATGAGTGCGAAGGAGGGCCATACACACAAATTCTTTTTACCAACAACGGCATAAAATGGTAAGAATTTTAATAGAATGTTTCTCTCTGTAATTAAAACTTATAATCGCTCTACTCCTGATAAAATTTCTCTCTCTCTCTATATATATATATGTAAAGAACGACGCTTTTATAGAAGAACATTCCTCGCAAGATGAGGAGGGAGAACGAACAAATAAAGTAACCACCCGGGAATCGAACCCGGGATCTTCCGATTGCCGGTCAGATATGATAACCACTACACCATAGGCCTCACTCGATCAGAAGTCGTAATTCTCCTACATACGCGCAGAAACCAATGCCTCATTTTTTCATTTGTTCGTTCTCCCTCCTCATCTTGCGCGGTATGTTCTTTTATACAAGCGTCGTTCTTTACGTTAATTATACTGCGTGTTGTTTGCAGTTGAAATGTATATATATGTGCGGCATGCGGGAGGTGCCCCCTTGGGGCATTGGTTTCTGCGCGTATGTAGGAGAATTACGACTTCTGATCGAGTGAGGCCCATGATGTAGTGGTTATCATATCTGACCGGCAATCGGAAGATCCCGGGTTCGATTCCCGGGTGGTTACCTCATTTTTTCATTTGTTCGTTCTCCCTCCTCATCTTGCGCGGAATGTTCTTCTATACAAGCGCCGTTTTTTACGTTAATTATACTGCGTGTTGTTTGCAGTTGAAATGTATATATATATATATATATATATATATATATATATATATATATATATATATATATATATATATATATAGAGAGAGAGAGAGGAGAGAGAGAGAGAGAGATTTTAATTCAAATCTTCCTATTCATGAAACTTTACTAGAATGAAAAATAAAATGTGTATAGAGTAAAAGAATACAGATTAATTTTAGACGAATATGTATTAATATCTGTATGAGTGACTATTCAGTTCTTTTCAAGTTTTAATATCGGATAATAGGAAAAAAAATGTAGATTTATTGTATAATATTTACATACTAATAAGGAGAGATAAATAGGCGAATAGATGAATACATAGATAAATAGATAGATAAGTAAATAGATAGATAGATAGGTAGAGAGATAGATATAATTGAATGAATGAATGAATGAATAATTAATTACTTATAAAATAAGTAGACGTTTTACACTTTATAATTTTGTTGTTGCAATAATTTTCACAAAATAAATAATTGAAATTGAATTTTTTTTTATTTAACTTGACCCTTAAGCTCTCGGCTCTACTGGGTTCTTTAAGATAAAACATCACTTCATAGATAATTATCATTAATAATACGTAAATCATGAATAAAAATGAATGAATTAATTTCAAATACATAAATGAAATAATAGTTGAAAATCAGTCAATGAATTGAAATAATTGTGAACATATTTATTTGCATTTATAAATTTATTTATAAAATATTACAATTTCTGTTACGTTTCAATAATACGAATAATACTGTAAATTGAACTATTTGTTTTGTATAATTTGACCCTTAATACATGATATACAAGATACATTCAATTTATGATTAATATACAACTGAACTAATAGTGGAAATATAGTATATATTAATCTTAAGTTATTATTATAGATATGAAACCAATACAGACAGTTATTATTGAAGATATGATACTAATACAGTGCAAAGAATTAAATAGATAAAGATAAAGATAGATAAAGTCGATTTTAATTGCAAGGTCTGTGTTTAGGTGACAAGAGAGTCAAACGTCGAAAGAGTTTATAGATTGTGAAATATGCCTTTTACAGTTGCTGCTCGTGATATATCACCACTTACCCGTACTCAACTGATTGGACGATCAGATTGTGATCAGTGAAAGAGCCAAACAGCTCAAAATTTTTCTGCATATGAGACACTTCTTAACAACGTATTACATTTTCGGGAAACGAACCATCAATCAGAACTTCCACCAGAATTAAAGAGCGTTCTAGGGAGAAACTCAACGATATCTGGTCTACAATTGTCGTCTGGCTTGGCGAAAACCCCTGCCCCATTTAATGAGTCCAAGATGACACACAGATATGTCATTTTTGTGGTCTGTTCTATTTTCGAACGAGTCGCAATTATCTCACGATGAATAGATGCAAAAGGGCTTAGAGAATGACCTATTCAGCATTTCAAGAACCTTAGTTGCAACTTACAGCTCAGCACAGGATTTACAGTATATAGTTTAATGGTCAATGGGCATTGCTCAAAGGTTCATTAAAAATTGAACTGAAATTTATCGAGGAAAGTGTAAGTCTGAAATAATATTAATGAAAATTGCCTCCTCCCATTGTAACAACACTATTTTGCAGTTAAAAGAGCGAATGAGCAATAAGATTGGGACACATTATCACACCAATAAAATTGCACTTAGTGAGAAACAAAATAACATTTAGAGTTGTTTAACCTCCTTTTACGTTACTTGGGATTCGAACCATCTGCGGGACGCTACATCATCTGATCGCGGAGGACGGTCAGCCATCCAACTACTGAACACACCAAACGTCACTTAACCCTGCTAATCTAACGGGGAGCGGAATTACAACGTGGCCGCGACGTAGCCCTGAAAAAAAGAGGACCTGCAGGTTCTTCCTTGTGTCCCTATACAGAAGTCCTGACGTGAAATCTGTTGAGCATGTCCAAAACCATCTTCATCTTTAGCTACCAACACGAAGGCCTACTACCATATTGTGCCACCTCTGAAAGACCCTAAAGAGAACTTAGCAAACTTGTCACTGCTCCATAATATAAAGATTTGTTTTGCCGAAATGTGTCTTATAGCCCTTCACGATATACTGTGTGTGTGTATATATAGTACGCTTCTCATGTGCGGGGTGGCTCAATCCACACAGCTCTACTAGACCAGGTGGAATCAAAGGCTTTTCGTCTCATCAATTCCCCGCCTCTTACTGACTGTCTTCAATCTCTCTCTCTTCCCCACAATGTTGCCTCACTCTCTCTTTACTATTGCTATTATAACTGACACTGCTCTTCTGAACTATCTAACTGCATGCCTCTTCCTTTAAGGAAACCACGCAGTACCAGACTTTCTACATATTCTTGCTCCTTTTTTGTCCAACTCTCTGACGCAAAGGTTAATCTGTATTTTCAATATTTCATCCTATGAACCGGTCAACTGTGGAACGATCTTCCTCAGTCCATCTTTCTCCCTGTCAGTAACCCCCAATATTTCAAACGCAGAATGTGCACGTATCTCGAAAACCCTGGACCTTGGTGTTCACTCTCTTCTTCCTGTATGGGGGAGGGTGTTTTTACGGGCATCCGCCTTAGGCCCCCTCCTTCCTGCATAACAAAAAATATATATATATATATATATATACTATACTGTAGGGTTCCTTGTAAAAACGAAATTTTGAAATTCAAATCGCCAACCCTGCCATTTTGTGCCGTTTCGGAAGCAAATAAATCGTGTGCAATTTTTTTTAATCCAATAATATTTAGGGGCTGCGCAAGTGCACTAAACATTCATCCTTTACTACCTATTAGATGTTATTGAGGAATATCCGGATGGACTAACGGGAGTACGTTAGTACACGTTTCAGCCACCAGGTAGCAGTCGCGATCAGCAGAGAGAGCTTTGCTTACAATTGAACGGTGCCATTTTGGTAATGCACAACGTGTTTTGATTCTCTTGTGTTTCGTGACGTGACGTTCTTTACTTTTCACTTTTCAGGTTACAAATAATGGCGAAAGCATTAATTACACAATCAAAACTAAACTGTGGCTTGGGACACAGGAGCTAATGACGAAATCTTGTTATAATTAATTTATTCTTGATTAAATGGAGTTATTATTGTAAAGGAGTATCACGTTATCGAGGGAGTATATGGTCTATCACAAGACCCTCTTTCAGATATTTAGTGCTCAGGCGAAGTCCCTTAATTCCTTTTTCAACTTCTCTGCTCTCATCAAGCTACATGTTTTTATTTAGATACTTCGGGTAAAGGAGTGTATAATTTGGGAGATGAAGGGATGCTATTCTATTATAAACAATGCTTTCGGAGAAAAAACATTTTTTAATAACCTAACTTGACATTGTAGGATTTGTGGGTTTCCCACTAATTATATATACACAATATATTACTTTTGTTGGCTTTCAACGACTGTTCAGGATCGACCTGAGTTCGATCCCTTTGCAACATCTCTCTCTTCATTTGGGAAATTTGACATACATACATACATACATTATCTAAGAACCCATTTCCCATTTTCAGTAGAGTGGGCATCACACTTGCGCTAGGAATTTAAAACACTCAAATAATACAAAATTGCAAAGGGATCATCACCGGGAATAAGATCCGCCTCAATCTTAGGGATTCATGACAAGGTTGGGATATACTTCTGGTAGTACGTCATGTGAGACCAACATCTGCATTTACAGTAAATACCTCACCAACCCCTTCCATTCCTCTTTGTTTCTTTGTACTTCTCGTATCACATTTTTATCGATTGCACGCTTTATCATACATCGCTAAGTACTGAATATCCTTCCAACTTTTATGCGATCTTCTTCTACTTCTCACATATACATTCACTATAATACACCATCTACCACAATGCTTTCATTATTTATGCTCTCCGCATGACCATACCACCGTAGCCATACTATCCTTCATTCTTACCTCTACTAGCCCTTTCATTACTCTCCCAAACATCCTAATTTCTCATACGGTCAAGCTGTTTTAAATCAATCATGCTTCTTAATCTACAGTATTTCAGTTCCAATTGCTTCCACTTTGACAGTGAAGTATCATGTTAATACACTTTCCTGTAAACCTCTTGCTGCATTTACATTTAAGCACATTCTTCCCACCAGGATTTTTATTGCACCCATGACTTGCTTCTGTTCTTTCACAATTTCTAAATTTTCACCGCTCACCACAATATTACATGCTATTCACCTTTTCCTTCAATGCCAAGAACCTTGCTTATTTACATTCCTTTTCAATAATCTCCTGCCATATATGTCAACAAAACTTGGCACTCTTCTCCTTAATTCGTTCTCTCTGGCTCACTCATCAATACCACGTCATTAGCGTATATCAGATGCGACAGCTGCTTTTCATTCTCTTCCAGAATTTTATTTACTTCTATCTGTATCCTTCTTGCCTTCATCCCACGCATCCCACGCATCTTCACCTTTCATCATTGTTGGGCAAAGTTTGTAGCATTCTTCCCCAGACCCTCTTCTTTTCATTCACCATGCGTTTACATTTCTCCTTACTCTATTTTGTTCACACACACACACACACACACACACACCCACACACACGCATACATCAAATGCCGTCTTCACTGAACATTTCTCATAAACATTTCACATATTCTCTATATCCATTTGTCCACCATCTATCTCTCCAAGGACTTCTGGGAGATTTTATATATGTATATGTTTTGTGTTTGTATATATGCGTATGTTAAAGTCGTAAAAGGGTAAATAATATTTAAATATAAAGCAGAAACTAATGTATTTTCACTCAATGATTTCTTTTCAGTTCCTTTTCAACGAAAAAATGAATCTGAAATATTGTTTACTCTCTTTTCATTCTAAAAATGCGAATAGGTACATCTTCATACACCATATTACATTATTTAATATTCATGTAAAATCTACTTTTATATAAGGATCAAACATATAATCAATGTCTTCATGTATATGATGATTCTGCTATATTATAGGCAAACGTTACAATACATTGAGATTCCGATAAAGGGATGACGGATGAAAAAAAAATATGCAGTTCAGATGGTTGCCATAGTAACTGCATAATACAATATTATACCATATTTCTGCCGACATACTATCATATAATTCACGAATGTAAACATCTCAGTTGAAAATATTTTGAGCTCATAAGGGAAACGCGTCATACTTTTATATTAAAGCTTTTTATATATTCTTTAGGGTTTCGTGTCTCTTTCTAGTTTGCAACGAGTAACAAACAGATTTAAGGTTTTGTCAACAAAATTTAATTTAATTATTTTTCAATATGGAAGTTTTCTTTGTTGTTGAATATATTATTATAATAGTATATCTCCATGGTTACACAGACTTGTTATATATATATATATATATATAATACATTTAACTGCAAACACGAAGTATAATTAACGTAAAGAACGACGCTTGTATAGGAGATATTCCGCGCAAGATGAGAGAAAGAGAACGAAACAAATGAAAAAATGAGGTAACCACCCGGCAATCGGAAGATCCCGGGTTCGATTCCCGGGTGGTTACCTCATTTTTTCATTTGTTTCGTTCTCTCTCTCTCATCTTGCGCGGAATATCTCCTATACAAGCGTCGTTCTTTACGTTAATATATACTGTATATACAGTATATATATATATATATATATGTATACATACACAGAGTGTTTCATAACATGTGGGACGCACTTTCAGGATAGATTCAGGGCCTGAAAACAATGAAAAAAACATGCCCGAAATCACTTTGTTTCCGAGTTACAGCCCGTTTTGTGTTCCAGCAATTCTTTCCGCAAACTGTTTACAAACATTGCTTGCGACAATGTTTGTGAGTATGTACGAGACTTATTTCATGTATGGCCTTACCGATTGTAATGTTTCGTACACTCTATGACATGTTTCATTATCGTTCAATGTAGAGCCATCAATCAGTCAGAGGTGCATCGCGGTGTTTCACTGTTCGTATTCGTAACTTCTTACCGTGAATAAGTGCAGTCCAGCGAAAAAAAACCTTAAAAGTTTTTGAGCTATTCACTGATAGTGTGCATTTGAAGTGAGAATGGAGGCTTATTCAAACAGAGAAATGGCAGACATGCATTTCATGTATGGACTTGTCGAGTGTAATGCGGCCGCAACAAGACGTCGGTATGCGGAAAAGTTTCCGAATCGCTGTCTGCCAGATAAGAAGGCTTTTCAGAGAATAGACGAGTGTCTTCGTGATACAGGATCATTCAACAAGCGAGTTTCAGATGGTGGTAGACCAATCAGCGCTAGAACTGTTGAGTTGGAGGAGCGGGTCCTGAATCAAGTGGAGGAACATCCTGATGTCAGCACCCGAAGGATAAAAGCAACAGAGGGTGTAAGATACACAACTGTGTGGAGAATTTTACGGGAACAACAGCTTTACCCATATCACATTCAGAGAGTACAAGGCCTTACTGCAGCTGATTTACCACCACGAGAGGCTTTTTGTACTTGGTTCCTTCAACAGTGTGCTCGCGATCCTCTTTTTCTATCCTCCGTGTTGTTTTCTGATGAGGCTGCCTTCACAAGAAATGGCGTGACCAATTTTCACAACACTCATCACTGGGCCGAAGAGAATCCGCATGCCATCATCCAGTCAAGGCACCAACAACAATTTAGTGTCAATGTATGGGCAGGACGTATTGCCGACAACTTAATGGGTCCTTTTGTTTTGCCTGGAAGATTATCAGGAGAATCCTATTCCAATTTTTTAAGGAAAGATTTAAGCGATTTACTAGATGAAGTTCCTCTTGGTGTCCGACGTCGTATGTGGTTTATCCATGACGGCGCTCCGCCTCATTTTAGTCGAGTAGCCAGAGACTATTAGGATGACCATTTCCCTGATAAATGGATAGGCTGTGGAGGACCCATTGCGTGGCCTGCTCACTCCCGGGACCTGAATCCACTCGATTTTTACCTGTGGGGGTCATCCGAAATCCATCGTTTACGTGACTGACACCCATTGACAACGTTGAAATGCTTTGCTAACGTGTAGAACAATGATGCCAGAAAATCCGAGGGAGCAAGTGTAGTTTACGTCCCCATGACGCAAAAGGGGACACAAACTACACTAGGACAAAGTTGGGGAGTAAACTATACTAGGATCTTTAGGAGATATTTTTTAAATGAATCCATCAAATAAAACGTTAAAACTAACGAAAATATTATGACTTAACCTAACCAATCGTCAATTTATAATATATATATATATATATATATATATATATATATATATATATATATAATATTATATATATATATATTATATATTAAATAAATTGACGATTGGTTAGGTTAAGTCGTAATATTTTCGTTAGTTTTAACGTTTTATTTGATTAGGTATACGCGGACAAAGTTGGGGAACGCAAACTACACTAGGATAATGTAGGGGAACGTAAACTACACTAGGATAATGTAGGGGAACGTAAACTACACTAGGATAATGTAGGGGAACGTAAACTACACTAGCCACCACAGGGGGACGTAAACTACACTTACTCCAATCCGAGCACTACTTGGAATGTTTGAACGCGTCATGCAGTCTATGACGAGGCGTATTCAGGCGTGTATTCTTGCGCAAGGCGGTCATTTTGAGCACTTCCTTTAAAGGTAAGGCGGATACTTGCTGGAACACATAACGGGCTATAACTCGGAAACAAGGCGATTTTGGGCATATGTTTATATAAACTTTTTCCATTGTTTTCAGGTCCTGAATCCATCCTGAAAGTGCGTCCCACATGTTATGAAACACCCTGTACATATATATATATCCATGGTTACACAGACTTGCAAAGTTTATAATGACTTGAAAATTGGTAAGTTAAAATAAACGTATTGTCTATTTACGAAAGATACGTTCATTAAGTTTTTGTCTAGTTGATAAATTTATACAACGAAGATACTCCTCAAATATAAAGGGTAAATAATTAATCAGTCAGAAACTGGCACAGTTCCCAGGCCAGACGAACGCAGCCCATTGCGCTAAATCCTGGATTATTATTAACCAGAATCATCGGGAGTCAAGCCAACTCCCGAAGCTCAATGGGTAACGCCGGTTCTTTATAAGCAAAGTGAATTTCCTGAGGCCGAGGGTTCGAATCCCGATGACTGATAATTACAATCCCGGAGTTAGCGCAGTGGGCCGCATTAGTTGGCCTGAACGCTGTTCAAATATCTGGCCCTAGTGACTGATTATTATCGGGAATCAAACCCTCAACTTCAGTCTTCATTTCCCTTATAGGGAAGCGATGTTACCCGTCGAGCCAAGGGCGATGATAACATAATATAAGGGATAACAAGAAAGTCGTATCTTCATGTAAACACTGCGTTTTTCCACACAGGCATGCAAGGTAGCATGCAAAGAGAGAGAGAGAGAGAGAGAGAGAGAGAGAGAGAGAGAGAGTTACAGTTACAAGGAGTTACAAGGAAAAGAAGTACCTCAAAAGGCCTTGCGGCCCATACCGAGGAGGTACCAATGGCAACGGGTGCCAGGGAAAATTTTGTAAAAGTTTATTTTTCTTTCAACTATCCTAGCAGTAGTAGAAAACTGAATAGAAAAGTAGAAGGCTCTCTCCCCACCCTCCGCTCCCTCCCTGCCAGAGGCAGGTACGGAAAAAGGTTGAAGAAAATACCTTGACCCTGGAAAAGTAGCCAAGGAAATTTTACAGGAAAGTGGAGAATATATAAATAGCTCTATATTTAGCTTGCTCACAGAGACACCGTGCAAGCGATCTCCTGCAGAGTTTTCTTATGTTTTAGTCTTGAACTATGAGAGTATTCAGTACTTTGTCTAGCCTATTTTTAAACACATTACACTTTGACTGGAAACAACCTCTGAGGGAAGTTGGTTCCAGATATTAACTATTTTATAGGAAAAGAAATTTCCGCAGACTGAGGTCCTAAATGTCTTTACACACTCAAATAGTGTGCAAGATTTCGTCTACCCTTTTCTTGAACTGATCCACAGAGGAACTGTTCACAACTTCCGAAGGTAACCTGTTCCATGTGTCACAGATCTTATACGTAAAGTAATTCCCACACACACTAGTCCTAAACCGTTTCAAATCCAACTTCCAACCATTGTTGCGAGTTGGGTTATCATTTAAACTAAACATACTTCTAAAATCGACATCGTTGAACCCGCGTAAGAGCTTGAAAACCTCGATCAGTTGACCGCGCAGCCTCCGAGTTTCAAGCGAAAACAAGTTCAGGGCGCGTAACCGTCGATTGTAGCCCATATGCCTAACGGAAGGGATTAACTTTGTGGCCCTCGCCTGCACTCGCTCCAGCCTCTCAATATCTTTCCTGAGGGTGGGCGACCAGAACTGCACAGCATACTCCAGGTGCGGCCGAACAAGGGAATTGTACAGTGAGAGCACAATCTCCTTGTTCCGAAACTGAAATTGCCTCCTGATATAACCCAATAGTTTCTGGGCTTTCTTTTCCACCTCTACACACTGTTTCGTAAACTTAAGGTCGCTGCTAATTAGCACACCCAAGTCCTTTTCTAAATCAGTCACCTCGATATTACTACCCAACATCGAGTAGTCCGACTTGGGATTGGCGTAGCCAATGTGCATCACTTTGCATTTACCCAAGTTAAACGGCATTTGCCATTTTTCGGACCACTCTCCTATCCTACCTAGGTCCGCACGCAGTTCCTCGATCGCTTCGGGCGTCCCAACATTGGCCCCAAGCTTGGTGTCATCAGCGAATTTGGCGATCCGACTGACGATGCCACCGTCGATATCATTTATGTAAATGATAAACAACAGGGCCCCAAAACGGAACCCTGAGGAACCCCACTAGTGACCGAGGCCCAACCCGAACTAGCCCCTTTAATTACCACCCTCTGCCGCCTATTCCTCAGCCAGTTTTCAATCCACCTACCTATTTCCCCACCGATACCCAGCGCGCGCACTTTCGCCATTAGCCGGCGGTGAGGTACCTTATCAAAGGCTTTCTGAAAGTCGAGATAAAGTATATCAATCGCCCTACTCTTATCGTACTCACTCAACATGACGTGGAAAAACTCGAGCAAGTTGGTGAGACACGACCTATGCCGTCTAAACCCATGTTGGGAGTCCCCAAGCAGCTTGTAGGAATCCAAATGGTCAACGATCCTATCAGCTATTATCCCTTCTAATAATTTACCTACAACTGAAGTGAGACTAATGGGACGATAGTTCCCTGGACTTTCGTGATCCCCTTTCTTAAAGATAGGGGTCACGTTGGCTTCCCTCCAGTCACCAGGCACCTGGCCCATCTCCAACGATTTGTTGAAGACTGTAGCCAGGTGGGGAGCCACCTGGTCGCGCACTTCTCGCAACACTCTGGGGAGAAACTGGTCTGGCCCAGGAGCCTTAAACGCGCTCAGTTTGTCTATTCTATCGGCAACGACTGTCGCGGTACATCTAACACTATCCAGGCCAGCACCTTCGTGCCTCACGCCTGGCTCGGGGATGACGCGGGTATCCTCCCTGGTGAACACTCCCGCAAAGTACTCATTAAGCACATTAGCGATGTCCGCGTCGGAGGTCCGCAGAACGCCGCTTCCATCCTTTAACGGACCTATCATGCTTCTAATGGGCTTTCTACTATTAACATAACTGAAGAATTCCTTAGGGTTCCCCTTGCAGAGGCTTGCCACCCGTAGTTCTTCGTTACGTTTCGCTAGCCTAACCTTCGCCTTCACTTCCCTACACAGTCGGACATACGCTTCAGTGTTCTCGTGGGAACGATTGGCCTTCGCCCTCCTATACGCTACTTTCCTATTTCGGATAGCCGAAGCGATGTCACGATTGAACCACTTAGGCTGCGTTGAAGCAGGGGTGACCGGTTTTGAGGGTATGGCAGCAGACTGCAGCACCATAAACTCGTCCCGGAATGCACTCCACACTCCCTCAACATCGCCGCCAACCTCTAACCCCATCTCTCCTACGCTATCCCTGAGGCTAACAAAGTTCGCCCGCCGGAGATCGAGCTTACTGCCTCTCGAGTTACTACGCTTCACCCGAGGGACGCACACACGGAACCTAATAAGACCGTGATCACTCCCGCCCAATGATTCGTCAACGGTGAGGCCAGTGACGAGGTTGTCTTCGGTCGTGAATACTAAGTCTAGAACGCTTTCGCCTCGTGTAGGCTCGTTGACCCACTGAGTGAGGAAGTTCTCATCAGCAAAGTCAACTAGCCTCCTCCCTTCAGCATCGGCAGTCCTGTTTTCCCACTTTATGCCGCGACAGTTGAAGTCTCCTAAAACTACACACACCCTATCCCCTAGCAGGCTACTGAGTTCGGTGTACAGGGCTGTATCCTCCTCGAGGAGGAGATGCGGAGGTCTGTACACCAAGATTAACCTATAGTTCGTCCCTCCCACGTTCAGATCGACGCCAAGCAGCTCCCGTTCCGACCGGAACTGGCAGTCAACCGGACTCAACGTGTCCTGACGTATATTAGTACCCACCCCCCTCCCCACGGGTGCGGTCTTTGCGAAACATTCTATACCCGGGAATTTCGAACTCCCCAACGTAGTCCCTACGATCAGTATGAATCCAGGACTCGGTGATAGCAACGATATCCTGGTATTCTGATGCTAAGAGCGCCCGTAGCTCGCCAAACTTGTTCCTGATCGACCTAGCATTAAAAAGCATTGCACGGAGGGAGCCTCCCCTGTTCTGACCGCCCCCTAGCACGACCCGTTTCCCGAACAGCCAGGGCTGTCGGAGTTGAAGAGCCCCTCACTAACGAGGGGACAATCTCCGCAGGAGCCTGAGTCCCCTCCAACGTGGAAGGAGAGTCACTACCTGCTGTTGGAGGGTGACTAGCTGCTGGGGGAGGGTGACTACTGCTGGGGGAGGGTGACTACTGCTGGGGGAGGGTGACTAACTGCTGGGGGAGGGTGACTAACTGCTGGGGGAGGGTGACTAACTGCTGGGGGAGTAGGTTTAACTGTTTGGGAAGCAGGATCAATTACTGGTTTGGGGGGTCCTAGTTTAAAAAGATTATACAAATTAATGTTCAGTAAATCACCATACTTCTTTTTCCCCTTCTGGTTAAAATGTATCCCGTCCGAACCAAAGTATTCCCCATTTCCGTAGAATGTAGGCCAAAAATCGACAAACTTTAGGCCTTTTTCCTCACACATGCGTTTAACTCTTTTATTTATGCTAATGGCTTTACTTAGAGTATAATCACTAGCACGCATTCGAGGGAGAATTCCTACGACCATACCCATGTCTGTCCTATCCCTAACCTTGTCAGTTAGGTTCTTAAATTCTTTTATAATGGGCTCTGTCTGCCCTCCTGTCCCTCCCAGAAAAACGTCATTGCCACCAACATGGACAATGATAGGGCAACTCTTATTCTTGATATTAATTTTGCCTAATTCCCTATTAATTATCTGGCTTGTGGCACCCGGAAAACATCGGAGTTTTCTCTTGGTCACCCGTCTTGCTCCGAAAAAGTCCCCTTGATTCCTTAGCATAGAATCCCCAATTAAAAAGGATTCATCCTCCTCATCAGCAAGTAAGTGAAACTTATTTTTGATGGTAATGGGTTCCAAATCCTTATGTTTTGGTTTTGGTTTGGAGGGTCTTTTATTTTTGACCAATTTGAATTCTTGTTCCTCCGTTCTATTTTCCGGAATAGTCACAGTGTTTTCCAAGCGTGCCACGCTTTGTTCTAGATGCTTAATCTTACAGTTTAAATCTGCTGGTGTGTTTTTAGTTTGATCTTGTCCACTGGGTTGGATTTCCAGTGCGACGACCCTAGCTTCAAGCTTTTTTACTAATTCCTTTAGCTCTTTAACTTCCTTTTCGTGGTTGTCTCTAAGTTTACAAAACAAACATACACTAAGGGATGTGATATCGCTGATACTACCTTCAGGGAAGTCAACGCACCAATGATTAACTTTACATTTAAAGCATTCTGCTTTCAATTTAGCTGGCCCTGCCATATTTTCTCTTTTTTTTTTTTCTGAATACTCTGAATAAGATAAAGCGTTCTAGCAATGAAAACTATCAAAAACGTTCTGACCAGTATATAAAAAAGGGGGTGGGGGTGAATTCATCCCGCGCGTAGACGCATCCACCTACTTGCAAGTGACGTTCATCCCTTCCAGAAGACTACACCTCTCGCTGCTGCCGCACCGACCAAAGGTCTCCCCAGGGCCGGACAATCCCAAACGTGTCGCAGCTACCAACTGACAAACACTCGCGACGCAGGCATCACGGATTTTCCGCCAGGAGCGCAGCGAGATGCAGCCCCTTACTAAGTCTTACTAGTCACTCACAAGCGGCCAAACTCTTAGAATCCAGTGTTCAAGGGATATCCCACCAGACCCAGAGTCTACGCCCGAGACTTTACGCTGGCCTGGCAGCCAGCTGGGCAGTAAAGCTCTCTCACCTCAGAGCAGTACAGCCAAGCACCATCAATTGGTCACCAAAGAACGGTCGCAGGGGGCTGGTCAGGCCATTACGCGTTAGGAATGGGCTTAACGGGGCACTAGCCACACTCCATTCATCGCGCCCCTACGCCTGGGACCCCTCCATCCCAGTCTCTCACAACCTACGAGCGTTAAATGGTGTTATTTATAGAGGTTCCAAAGCCTCTCTTCCCACGCATGAGGTAGCAGTAGGGTCCTAATAGTAAAAGAAGAGAAAATACTTTATATTAAAAGAAAAGTTTTTTTTTTTTTTTTTTTTTTGTCAGAGGAGAACATCCTTAATATAAGCTAAAAGGACAGAGTAGGGATGGGATGGGGTCCTAGTAACCCACGGGACAGGATTGTACAACATACTTTACCCGCCCTCCCGAAAGAGAGAGAGAACCTAAAGAAACTGGCAGCCAATTTCTCTAGAATCCCACGACTCGGGACCGGAGGGCTGTCACACCCCAAGTATAAAGTTTACAACATCCAGAAAAAATGTCATAACCTTTATACCCCCTGCGGAGAGAGAGAGAGAGAAAGAGAGAGAGAGAGAGAGAGAGAGAGAGAGAGAGTTAAACTGTAATATCCGAAGATAAACAAATAATATGTAATACTCGCACAAGGACATACTTTTTTATTTAACAAATCAATTCATTTCAATTTTTAGTGGAAAAAATAAAGTAATAGAAACACAAGGATAAAATGCGGAAAGTTCTTAAGAACAATGAACACCACGTCATCAAAAGCATAACTAAATGGCCGAATATAATATACAGTATATATATATATATATATATATATATATATATATATATATATATTAGGGTGGAGCGAAAAATACTTTCCTTTTAGTATGAAGTTCTAATAGTGATTAAAAGTTGCATTTAGTGGACGATATATACCTGCCAAAATATGAGTTCATTTGTTTAATATTTTCAGCTGCCACCAGGGGGCTAAATTTAACACAATTTTGGGTAAAAAGGAAAAAAATGCTTCTATTTTAGGTTTATCAAACTATTATAAAATTTTATCTTAGAATTATCTAATAGTTTGATTAAGATTCTTAGATGATAAGAATTCGTTTTGTAAAAATGCCTTTTCATATGCTTAATATCTTCAGCTGCCACAAGAGGGCTGAAGTTAACTTAAAAATGACAATCAAGTATGATTCTGTATTTACTTGAAAAAGGGAACAGTAATAAATTAGGATGTCTCTCCTCTTTTATACTGGCTTGAGACAGTTAAGAAACGTTATTTCGTGCCTTAGCGGAGTTACCACCCTTTCCCCAACCAACCTCCCTCTAGAAAGGGTTCTTGCTGAAGACTATTTAGTAATTTGCTTTTGTGTCAAATTTTGGCTGTTTTTTCCTTGATTCTAATGTAGCACGAATCCAACCGTCTCTGTTTGTAGGTCCGCAGACTGATCCAGCAGCGTCTGTAACGAGCTTGACGCATCTCTCTACGGCTTGTGTATGACATGGAAACTGAAATAATTCTAAATGAAGAGTAGTACCATGTTTGATGCATGATTCAATATCATCAAGAGAAACTCCTTTGGTTATCGGTGGTTCTGCTATCTGAAAATCTTGCCACATAATGAGATCTGTATAGTCTTTGGCATAAAAATTTATTTCTGGCACCTTAAAATACCTGATAACATCTGTTTCTTGAATGCATGCCCTTGCTTTTATGATAAGCCTAAATCCCAACTGACGCACATGCTCCCTTTCATCAGTTATCATTGCAATGAGAATGTTTTCTTGATTTGCGTAATATGCATTTCGCTGAATGACAGTCATGTACTCTCCTAAGCTCTTCACGGAGATACCGGCTTCTTGCAATCATATGCCACATATGTTTAGCACCATATTGGCATAATGGTTTACGCTTTATCTGAAACCACATTGGTGCGTATACCCTAACAAGGAAAGTAGCTAATTCTTGTAAATTGCCTGAAGGATTCTCTGTGCTTGTATATAACCGCAGAGTCCTGTTTGCTGTGGTGAGCCACCTTGAATGTGATATATTGCCTGGACTCTTATGACTAAGACTCTTTGAGAATGTTCCACTTGATATAGCCTTGTGAATTTCAAGAAGGTATTTCTGGTCAGTACTTATGTCATCTACATCAACTTCACACATGTCCTCTTGAATTTCAATGGGTTTGAAGTTAACTATGGGAAGCTTTTCACAGTCTGAAAGTGCTCGGCCAATTTCTCCTGAAAATGCTCTTGGTCCAGTAGTGGTACCATCCAAATGATGAAACAGATGGCGCAATGGAAGTTCATTAAGGTGTAAAAGGCATATCAGCCACTGCAATGGCTTATTAAAGGCTTCTTCCAGTAATCTTATTGTGCCTCCAATACTACCAGTGTTAACCACTGTCGAATCACAGCCAACTGCAACGATGTTCCCTATATCAACATTCCTTTTTTCAAGCAATTCACTAGCGCTGTGCAAATGTATTTAGCTTTGCCACTGGAAGGTGTCACACGTGCAAAGTACAGAGAGTGTGGTTCAGATATTATGCTGATATGCTCTTCGCGTTTGGTTCTTTGGTGGTTTGAGCCATCACTCTCCTGGACTTGAATCATTGTTTTATCCTTTCTGCCATCAAAGTATAATCCCCGCATGGCTTTTGGCTCTCCTATCTGTTGTAGTTCCTTTCTCTGTTTTTGTCTTTCACGTCTTAGCTTACTTCTGTCTATAATATTCCCTTTGTCTTCGGGAGTAACAATTTTAAGATCTGCCAATACTGCAGAAGCAATAGCAGCCCCAGCTCTGTCCGACATTTTAAATCTATCACAAGTAATTGCTAATGAAGGCAGTGGCTCACGCATCTGTTGTTCTGATATTACATATTGAGTCGAGGTTGTATCTTCCTCATTATCTTCAGATATCTCTTCTAGTTGTTGAAGTTCACTTGTCTCTGTTTCGATTTGTAAGTTGGACGTATTGGTTATAGCAGCACTAGTTGTTTGTGAGGATTCCAGACGTGCTTTTTCCATTTCCTTTCGATGTTCTCTTGCTTGTAATCGTCTTGTGTGTGCTATGTCAATGCTTCCTATCACCATTATTCTGCGTGTTCGTTGGTCATTTAAAAAATCCTGCTCTTTTGGAGGGACTTTCTTACTCTTTTCACATGAGCATCTCCTAAACTCCTTACATTTGCAGGTGCAGATGTCAAACAAAGTGCATTTTGAAGAGTTTTCAAATTCTTCAAGCTGATTTTTGTACTTAGGCTGATCCTTGCGTGACTTGTATGGCTTTAATAAGGACCTGTATTTATCATGGTACACTCGCATCATCTGTAAAACGCGTGTATGTGAAACTATTGGCAAAGAGGCCTTCTTCCAAATATTTTCTACCTTTTTGGGAACTGCCTCTGCTATTTCAGAAAATGAAGGCTCCTTGTTATTCATCTGCTCCTTCACTAAATGTTTTGTGAACAGGTAATCTTTCATAATGCAGTTATAAGTTGGTAGTTGCATACCACTCATCTCACAAGGTACTTCAAATATGGCACACTTCATATGTTCTCTAGTGAAATGTTTATATTTAGTATTTGATGCCATAATATTTTTAAGAAAAATTCACAATCACAAAATATCCTGTAACATCAAAACATTATATAATTAATATATATAATATATTTTATAAGTATATATAATATATTATATAAATATATAATATAATATATAAATAAACTAAAATTATAAATACATTATAACAAGCATTTTATAATAATATCAATATATATAAATCACTTTAAAATAAAGTTTTATAATATTCCGATCATATTAAAAAACTCTCCGATCAACTGAGCGACTCGGCCTACTACCTAAGAAGACAAGTGTTAACACACTGTTCTAATGACTCACAGAAAGAAATTCCTTCACACCAAAACCCTCCCCCACAACCCTCCCCAAACCCTCCCCCACAACATTCAGTGTAGTCTCAACATGACTCAGTTACTCTAAATTGTGTTAAATTCAGCTCTCTTGTGGCAGCTGAAGATATTAAGCATATGAAAAGGCATTTTTACAAAACGAATTCCTATCATTTAAGAATCTTAATCAAACTATTAGATAATTCTAAGATAAAATTTTATAATAGTTTGACAAACCTAAAATAGAAGCATTTTTTTCCTTTTTACACAAAATTGTGTTAACTTTAGCCCCCTGGTGGCAGCTGAAAATATTAAACAAATGAACTCATATTTTGGCAGGCATATTTCGCCCACTAAATGCAACTTTTAATCACTATTAGAACTTCATACTAGAAAAAAGGTATTTTTCTCTCCACCCTAATATATATATATATATGGGAATGAACTCAGAATGGTCCCCTGAGTTTTTTATGATACACACAGACAGTGCATGGAACAAGGAACTCTTCTGGGATAATTAAATCCACTATAGTCCGAATAAGTAATGGTAAATGACAAATACCATAGTTTTTCTTTTTCATGATGCTAGCCCGACGTGGGCAACGGGTCACTCGCAAAGAGGTCCCATAAATATAGCTTCCCTCACCAGCTATTTGCAGATAGCTGGTGAGGGAAGCTATATTTATGGGACCTCTTTGCGAGTGACCCGTTGCCCACGTCGGCTAGCATCATGAAAAAGAAAAACTATGGTATTTGTCATTTACCATTACTTATTCGGACTATAGTGGATTTAATTATCCCAGAAGAGTTCCTTGTTCCATGCACTGTCTGTGTGTATCATATATATATATATATATATATATATATAACTTGGCTTTAACTTTACCGAAATTAACTTAAATGATTCCATCCTGTTTTGACGATGAAAACAAAAAAGAAAATGTATTCCGCACATTCGAACAACATGGAAGATGGAATGACCATACATGGTTTTGTCTTTGAACAAAACTATACATTCCATTTGAACCGAATATGGAATGATTTCGAATCAATTTTACTTTTAATGGCGATATACTTGATCCAAAATCGGTCCAGAAAGGAAAGTTGTTCTAATGGCTTCAATGATAGACCATTCATTTTACAAAGAATTGCCTCCATAATCGGCTCATTCAGCAAATGGAGCGATTCAGTTTTTAGAAACGGCGTTCTGTATGGAATAACTTTATTCCATTGAATTGGAACACCCAATTATTTTACCAAATTTGAACCAATTGTAGCGACATTACAAAATACAATTGATTAAAACTCGTCACATATTTAGTCAAGTGAAACAAATATATTTTTTAGAAATGGTGCTCTGTATATATAGAACATCTTTACAGTGTACATACGAGCATATAGTTAAATCGGTGGGCTCATCACCATAGGGGCAGTGGGTTCCAAGTTTTAGCTATTGGTTAAATAAAATTTTTGTCGATAACCCAGAAAATCAGACAGAATGTCACTTCTGTAATTTATCCTCAGTTACAAGAAAACAACATTTTTGTACTATATTTTTCACAAGTTTCCTTCAGATACGAAAGTTATATCGAATAAACACGATTAAAAGGGCTGAAATGAACATTTTGAAAGTATAGAAAAAGCCTTCGCAACGTTTGAAACAAATTTCTATTCTCGAAAAGGAAGCAACTCCATTCATAAAATTGCTTCTGAGTGAATAATGGCCGACATCAAAAACTAAATCGACGACATTAACTTTATATAGATCTACAAACCTGATAAAGATATGCTCAATATACAAAGAGAGAGAGAGAGAGAGAGAGAGAGAGAGAGAAACAAAGGCATTCGGGAAAGAACTATTTTTCCAAATTGCAGAACAAGCAATTACAGAAGAATAAACTGTTTATAAGAAATAAACAATAACTGTATTGATATATTAAAGTGAAGAAATTTCACAAAAGAAAATATGATTTATTACAACACATCTTCGGTGTTTTGACTCGCTATTTAGAGTCACTTTTCATACGATTATTATTCATTCAGATCGGCCCCGAAGGGGCCAAGGCTTAGGCCATTATTTGGCCTATTGCCCTAACATCTGAAATAAATTACTATGAGAGATCTGACAATAATTAGTTATCTCCTCTGGTGAAAATTTTGTTAGTCTGGCAGTTAGTTTAATAAAAATTTCAGGACAGGGTAAAGCTTGCACTCTTTAATTATATCAGAAGTATGGTTGCATTTAGTGAGAGGGGTGTGGGGTAGGGGTAATGGGGGAATGGAGTGCCAGGGCTAGTGCCAAGGGGGATGTCAATCCCCCGAAAAGTAGAAAAAATATAGAGCAATCTAACCTAACCTAAACTTGAAATTTTTTTTTTTTATGAATCTACACTTCTACACTAACGGTCAAAATTATGAAAACATTTTTAAAATGTTGATTATGTAATAACATTAGAATTCTTTTAATTCTCTTTATAAATTACAGGAAGTAAAATGAAATGTCTGTCTAATTTAGGAGTTTCTAATGTGGTGTTTCATAATGATTTACAAGCAATTAATCAATATTGAAAGAAATTGTATTTAATGGTGACATCATGTTTTGATTAAAATAATTGTCTATGTTCACAGAAATATTGATATTATTGGTTAGAATGTTTTTCTTTTATTTGTATTCATATATTTTATCACATTTTCTTTCAAAAATGTAATTTGACTCGTGAAACCTCCACCTGAACATTGTCTATGACTGCAGGAAGTCATAGAGTTCAGGGGTGGCCAAGTTTCCTGGACCCAAGAGCCACATACGATGTTTGTCAGATGTACGAGAGCCGTAAAATATTTTAAAAAGAATTTAATTATTAAAAACATATACATATACATATAGATATACTCACATTATTAAATTGTTTAATTACTGCTTGTAGAAGGCTTAGTTTGGGTCTTCATTTTGGCTGTTAATGCTTTAGAGTCTGGCTGATGTGATGTTAAGGCAGTATGAAGAAGCTCAGTCAGGTGTTCGTTAGTGAGGGAAGCACGATGTTTTGACCTTACAAACTTCATTACGGAGAAGAGTGCTTCACAGCAATAAGTTGTCCCAAAAACTGAGTTAAGTCGGAAACTGGTTTTCCTGAGGTGAGGATACTTTGTCTCTGGTACTTGCTTCCAAAACTCAACTGCAGATAAGCTTTTATGTATCAACTTTAAACCCACGTCCTCCTGTAACTCCAAAAGTTATGTTTGTATTGAAGCAGCTTCCGTAACAAAAGGTGTGGTAACAGGACAGTAGGCCTGTTCAAAAATCAACTTTTTCTTATTTTCATAGGTTTCTGTACATTTTCCCATGCTTTTTGACCTGAAAAAGCCGAAAATCACAACTATTTTGACCTAGGATGTTGGGAAGCATTGCCGCATGGAGCTTTAAATTTTCTGCCTTGAAATCGGCCAAAGCGCCAATTCCGGGGTCCCTTGAATTATGTTTTGCACTTTAACTTTTGATCTAAACAAGATAGAGCAACAAATTAGGTATCAAATGAAAGAGCATAAAATTAATAAATAATAATAATAATAATAATAATAATAATAATAATAATAAATAAATAATAATTAATAATAATAATAATAATAATTATCTATCATTTTTCAGGAAACAACAGAAACTCAATCAGAATCTAGAAAACCATCTACAAGTTACAACTTCACAATGGCATTAAGCAAGGAGCTGAGGGAGCTCCGTGGGCGCACAGTTGATATCTCAGAACCTCCACGTACTGTCCACAGGCAGGTGTCAACTGGGCCATCTACCAGATCTCTCACTGAAACTTTCCTGGTTGGATACCCTTCAGCTTTTATCAGTGGTTCCCAGCTTCCCACCAACAGACAGGCGTTCCAGTATTTCCTTAATCTTCAGAATTTACCGGAAAATGCAGGGAGGCCCATGGTTCAAGACCTTGCATATGAAACAGTTGAATCTATCATCCCATTCTGGCAGATGGCTAGGATCAAGACAATGACCAAGTACAACGCAATGAAGCTCTTCATGAAACTACATGAGAAACATCGTGCTCTGGTGAAAAGCAAAGGAAGAGCAAGTAACCCTGGAGGAAAAAGAGGAGCATTTGTGCTGGAATTAGACAGCCTGTTCGATATAGGAGCTCCAGATGCAATCCAGGAAATACAGAACAACAGACTGTTATCCAGAGAGAAGAAAGATGAGGATATCAGGTTCTACGAAGACCAAAAGACTGAGAGGAAAGGTCATATGTCTGGTCATGACAAGATTTTTGAGACAAGATCCCTGCAGCAAGCAGCGAGGAATGAAAGACTGCAGCATAGACAAGAACAAGGTAAAACTAATTACTTTGAACGTCACAAAAAGTTTTAAGTTTTACTCCATTGCGATATTTAGCATGTACTTAACAATTACTGTCTTAACATGTTGTACTATTTTACAGCTGCAGCAGAACAAGAGGCAGTTGTTCATGTGGATGACATTACCTGGGGTGACTCAACTGACAACGACGCTAACACAGAGGACATGGATTACCATCAGCCTCGTCCTGGATGTTCTCACCATCAAGACACTGTGACTAGTGTGACTTTGACGTTTCCAAGGAAGGTCATGGAATGTGATGTCATCTGCAATACAGCTGATCGTCTTGGTTTATCAGACAATCAAGTTACTGCCATGGTTTCTGCCACCTTGAAAGCTGGAGGGGCTGATCTGGATAACTTCGTCATCTCAACCTCAACAACACGTCGCAACAGAATGCTGTCCAGGTATAATATCAGCCAGAGTCACATGTCCAAGTTTTGTGAAAACCCCCCACAGTACGCTGCCTTACACTGGGATGGAAAGTTGCTCAAAGATGTCTTGGGCAGTGAACCTGGAAGTACCTCAGAGACTTTAGCTGTGCTAGTGTCTGGTCCACCTTCATACACTGAAGGAAAGTTATTGGGAGTACCTGTCATCGACAATTCTTCTGGCACAGCTCAGGCTGAGGCTTCAATGGATTTACTGGAGACATGGGAACTTACGGATAATGTTACTGCCCTTGTTTTTGACACTACATCCAGTAACAGTGGAGTTCACAGAGGAGCTGCCAAACTGCTAGAGAAAATGCTGAACAAAAAGGTGTTTTATCTGGCCTGTCGACATCACATCCTGGAAATCCTAGTAGGAGCAGTTTGGGAGAAGCTGTTTGGGAAGGTGAAGGGCCAGATAATCCCTGTTTGAGCATCTGAAGATGTTTGGACGGACTTGTCCAAGGAAAACCAAAGATGCTGGCTATCAACAGCAAATGGCTGAAGGAAAAGAAGAAGAACAGTGAAGAAATACTCCAAGACATTCTACAGCAGAAGGCTTCCAAGAGCCGACTACAGGGAAAATGGCTGAACTGACAGTCATCGTTCTTGGAGGAACGCCTCCTCGAGGTATTCACTGGAGTCGACCAGGCGCCATCATCAGCCAGATGGATGGCCAGAAACCTGTACTCCATGAAAATGCTGATGTTTTGCAGATCAACTTGAGTACGACGAAGACACTGTATCAAGCTGGAAAGACTCAACACCTTCCTTGCGCCTGTTCTACACTCCTGTATGGATGATGTCAATGTCTGCTGCAGATGCTCCCGTGAATGATCTAAGTCTAATCCAGGACATGTTGAAGTACAAGAAAACTGACCCAGCTTGCTGATGCAGTACTTAATAAGATGGAAAACCACAAATGGTACCTGACGCAGGAAGTCGTGCCATTTGCCCTGTTCAGCAGTAGATTGAGTGACACATTGAAGCACGATATTGCTGCCCAGTTACATGCCACTGAGAAGCCAGACAGCTTCAGAACAGGAAAGCCTCTATTCCAGAGAGTCACAGCTAAGACCACCCTGGTTGATCTCATTGGCCCAGAATCACATTTCCTGCTGGACACACTGAACATTGGATCCGAGTGGCTTCTGGAACCTGTCACGTCTTGGCCACAGAATGAGGACTACAGAAAAGCGTTGGACTATGTTAAGAATCTGAAAGCGGTGAATGACATTGCTGAACGTGGTGTCAAGATGATGAGCGACTTTGCAAATGTCATAACAACAGATGCCAAGCAAAGGGACTATCTCCTTCAAGCTGTGGAGTTCAACAGACGCCGCTTTGACAGCTTCAAGAAACAAACTCTCAACAACTGACTGTGTAAATGTCATTATGAAATTAATCATCATGTAATGCTTTCACTTCTTGATCGATTAGACTTGTGACAAAATGTTAATCTCAAATTTGTGTCATGAATAAGGCGCCTTGTCTGCCTTGAGTGTGAGAAAACGAATTTTGTGATATTTCTGAAATCTTTGTATGTACCAATGTGCCATTTCTTGTTCCAAGACTATCATAATTGTATAAGTTAGAAAGAGGATTAAAAACACTTTAATTTGGTGCCTATTTTGTTGCTCTATCTTGTTTAGATAAAAAGTTATAGTGCAAAACATGATTCAAGGGACCCCGGAACTGGTGCTTTTGGCCGATTTCAAGGCAGAAAACTTAAAGCTCCATGCGGCAATGCTTCCCAATAACCTAGGTCAAAATGGTTGTGATTTTCGGCCTTTTCAGGTCAAAAGGCATGGGAAAAAGTACAGAAACCTATGAAAATAAGAAAAAGTTGATTTTTGAACAGGCCTACAGGACAGCCATCGTTGACGACACCAATCAGAAAAGGATTTACAAGAAATTCGAAGCATGGTTTTAGCTTCTTTAGTTCATCAAACCTGGACTGAAAATCATCAATTAGTCATTCTAATTTACCTTTGTATTCCTCCAATTTACTATCTTTTATTTCAATATCAGGAAAAATGTTTGCTCGGTTTTTCAGGTGGGGAAAGTGGTCAAATTTTTTGTTATTAGATCTTTTTGGAAGAGCTTTATTTTATTCTGGAAACTGAAAACTGTCTGTGTAAGGTCAGAAATGACCTCATCCTTTCCCTGAAGTGCCAAATTTAGATTTTGAAGGTGTTCTATTACATCCGTAGAAAACATTAGATCCTGCACCCATTCGTGATCTTCTAGTTGTGGGTATGACTTTCCCTTTTCTTTCAAGAAATCAATGATAGGCTCCAACAGTGCAACAAACCTATTCAGGAGATTACTAGTTGATAACCACCTAACAATACAGTAGAATGAAAGGTCATCTGGCTTATCTTAAAGATCCAGCTCCTCGATAAAATTTCTAAACGCTCGGTGCGTTTTTGCATTTGAACGAATGAAATTCACAATTTCTAGAACACATTTCATAACACTGTCATACCTAAAGTACTTGCTTACCAAATGACCACGGTGAATGACACAGTGAATAAAGAGACACACAGGATACTTGGGATCGCGTGTCAAGAGCCCAACTAGGCCTACATTTTGTCCTACCATAGCTGGTGCTCCATCTGTTGCAGCATTGACAAGTTTATTCAATGGTACTTGAGCATTTCATAATGCCTCGTCAAGTGCGTTCTTTATGTCAACCCCTCTGGTGGTTTCTCTTAGGGTCATTAAGTCCAAGAGTTCTTCTTTCACATTTCCATCGGCAATAACATAACGAACAAATATCGCCAGTTGAGGGTATCTTTAATATCTGTGGATTCATCGAGGGCCAAACTGAATGCGACATAATTCTTCAAATCACTTTGCAACGAGCATGTAATTTCATCACTAATCTGGGAAATACGTCTCTCTGTAGTGTGGCGGGAAAGAGAAATACTTGCTATTTGTTCTCGAAGCTTTGTGTCATCTGGAGCGAGAATTGCAGTAGCATCGGCAATATCTTTCTTCACAAATTCTCCACTACTATAGGGAAATTGAGCACGATCAATATTCCATACTACAACAAAACTAGCTTCAGTAGTTAAGTCAGCTGTCTTACACAATGATGAAAGTACAGTTTGTTGGGCAACTAGGCTAGATTTCAACATTGTTAACTTAGTCTTCCGCAATTCTGATTTGGGAGGAAATTCCGTAATAAAATTTTTATGGTTAGTTTTATGACGACGCTTTAAGTTACTGGCTTTAAAGTGATTGAGTGCCACGTAGCAGATAAGACACACAGGTTTCCCACCCTTAACAGTAAATGCAAAGCTCTCCTCCCACTCCTGTTTAAAAACTTTATTTTCTTCTTCTTATTTCGGTTTCTTACACTTTGTCTGCTCAGTCATTTTAATTAACTAAGGGGTTGTATAACTTTCACTTGTATAGCTGAGAAAAATAGCCACTATTTGATCTAAGAAGCCAATTTTAAAACACACTCACTCGTTACTACACGCGGCCCACAGGGTAGCTCGAGGGGTACTGGACACTGGTGAGTTTCGATTGGTGTTATTTGCGTAATTATCCCGCTTAGTGCCTGTCACGCAAAAGAAATTGTCGTACGCGTGACACATTTTATTGTCAATTCAATTTTTCCTTGTTTTTTTTTCATATTTTTTTTATTTTGTGAAAAAAAATTATATTTGTATTATGAATTTTGTCTTTCATGATAAATACAATAAAAAACAAAATTGTCTCGCGAGCCGCAGTTAACTGTAATAGTTTTATTTTCTGTAATTCTTTCCTTTGAGGTAAGAGACAGCCAACAGTCACAGCTGCAGTGGTTTAACACTTAAGTTGTAACATGGAACTTATTAATACAAAACAATTATATGCATTTATGATGCTGCCTCAATACAAAACATTCTTCGTTCTTCTTCCCTACCTATATTTCTCTCAGTAACTGTTTATTACGATATCATTGTTGCTGATCTAGAAATAGCATTTGCTCCCGATCTAACAATGCCATACTAGTAGTATCCATTCAGCTGTCGTCCATTTGCCAATTGGAAGATATTCTAAGCAGTGGTGTATGAAACCTACAGATACCCATCAATCTTGTAATGTTATAATGTTATTAAAATTTAATATTCATCAAAACATTGTTTTTTCATTCATAAACCACCTATATATGTATTTATATATATCAGGGTTTGGTTTGTCCTTGTTATAACACAAAATAATATCTGAATCTATGTTAAATATTAAATGTAAATAAATAAATAAATAAATGAATCAATTTGGAATTTGCTCAGGACGCAATAATGCCTCCAACGGCTCGTTTTTATACATTGAAACTTCAATTCGTTGAGGATGACAGGCTTGCCAATACCATGAACACTGTTATCATGCCCGAAGGTTTCTTTTTTAGTTTTTACAAGACCAATTTTTATTCACTTCATTGTTAATATATACCCCCTTGAATTTATATTTAATTATTCAGTTATGTTTCCTTAGTAATATGCAAACCAGAGTAATGAATGGAAATAATTATGTTCTAAAGACATTTGGCAATGAACCAACCAACCGATCAGCGCTAAATCCCAGACTCATTCATGAAATGTTACAACCGTTTGTAGTACACACAACAAATATATGCCAGGTATCGATATCTGTTCTCAAGAGTGTCCTACGAATCATGAGTGCAAATGTACGTTCAGTGTGTTAAGCAGATCAATTAAAAAATTGAAAGTGCGTTAAAATATTTACGTTAAAAATAACGTTTAAAAAAATGTACGTTAAAATGTACGTTTAAAAAATGCACATTTATAAAAATGTACTTGTAATGTGTTAAGCCGATTAATTACAAAGAATGAAGTGTGCAGATAGCTGGTGAGGGAAGCTATATTTTGGGGCCTTTTTGCTAGTTAGCTGTTGACCACGTTGGGCTTCCATCATGAAAAAGAAAAACTATAGTATGTGTTTGTCATCTATCATTACTTATTCGATTGTGGATTTAATTTTCCCTGAAGAGTTCCTTGTTCTATGTACGGTCTGGATATGACAAAAATTTCTAAGGGGATCATTCTGAGTTGTAACACACACACACACACACACACACACACACACACACATATATATATACATACACATTTATATACAGTAAACCCTCGTCCAACGCTGGGGTTAGGTTCCTCGAGAACGGCGCGTTAGGTAAATCCGCGTTGGACAAACTTAATACCTTATGCTTATGGGATAAATGGGGATACATGAAGGCGCAGCGTAAAGTCTCCCATTAATACTCAGATACGTAGATTTTTTATTCACACATAAATGAATTTCTCTACCTATATTGTATATGAAATAAGAACATAACAAAATCATAGACATAATGATATTTACATATGATAAATAAAAATATATTAAATGAAAATAGCACGTATCTTTTCTTCACTCTTTCCGATGGTGCGTATGGTAGACTCATTCACGTGATATTCGCGGCCAAGTAATGTTGCTCATATCACCATGCAACTTATCTAGAATCTTTATTTTTTTCGGCTAATGTCATAACCATACGACTTTTCTTCTCTTCACTATCACTTGCAGATGCTTTACGTTTTGGTGCCATACTGCTGTCTAAGGGTAATAGCAAAACAACTGCAAAACACGACAAAAACAATCTAACACAACTTCACTGAACTTAACGCGTTAGTGGGACTGAGACAAAGGGGTGATGCGAGGGGTGATGCGAGAGGGAAGGAGATGCTGGAGTGTTGGAGAATGTAGAAAACACTAGAGCGCGCATTGGCATGCGTGCAGTACTACTGTATTAGAGCGTGTTTGGCGGAGCGTGTATAATAAAATTTTCCGCTTTCGGCAAATAATTGTTCGCATTTATTTTTCCGTGTATAAGCAAATTCGTGCTGGACAAACACGCTTTGGACGCGGGTTTACTGTATATATATATATATATATATATATATATATATATATATATGTGTGTGTGCAGGAAAGAGGAGTCAAGGGCGAATGCCTGCAAAAATGGCCCCTGTAGAACGAAAAGGAGAGAGAGTCCAAATCAAGGTCTCCGATGCTCTTAAAAACTATACCATGTTCTTGTTTTAAATTTTGAAAAGAATGTGTAGTGTGTAAGATGCATGTATGAGTAGTGAGGAATAGAGGGAGAATTGTGTTCAAGAGCATGCTGGGCTTCACAGGGTAGATGAGACACTGAGAAAGATCAGCTGAGGAGGACAGTGACAAGAGAAATGGGAGTTCCAGCACTTCCCGCCCCCTGCCTAACGTCCACATCCGGAGTACTTTCCTGGTCGACGGGTGTCTACAATTTCCTCCTTAAAATCAAATATGCTTGTGTGTGTGTGTGTGTGTGTGTGTGGACATGATGTAGAGTGTATGGATAAGCCCAGTGTATGGATAAGGGCAAGAATAGCTGTACTTGATTTGGATTTCCTGTCTGGTCATGCTACATAGACTCCTCCCACAAACTGGTGTCATCATCATTCGCCGTGTTTAACCTCGTCAGTCATTCGCAAATATGGCTGCCGTGAACATGTACTCAGTTGGTGAAGTTTTACTTCTAAGTTTTATCATAATTACAGTGGCGTCGTTTCAGATTTTTCTTATGTGGGGGTGGGGGCAAGAACCTTATAAAATATATATATATATATATATATATATATATATATATATATATATATATATGTTAAACACAGACCGTGCATGGAACAAGGAACTCTTCTGGAAAATTACATCCACTATAGTGCGAATAAGTAATGATAAATGACAACTACTATAGTTATCTTTTTCATGATGGAAAGCCCAACATGGGCACCGGTTACTCGCAAAGAGGCCCCAAAATATAGCTTCCCTCACTAGCTATCTGCAAAGCAGATAGGATCCAGCTTTGGGACAGGATCTAGGGTTTACAGCTTACACCTAGCTTACTACATTCAGAACCTCAATATCAAAGAGTAACCCGGTGCCCACGTTGGGCTTTCCATCATGAAAAAGAAAAAAATATAGTATCTGTCATTTATCATTACGTATTCGAACTATAGTGGATGTAATTTCCAAGAAGAGTTCCTTGTTCCATGCACGGTCTGTGTTTAACATATAAGTTTCTCAGGGGACCATACTGAGTTTGTGTATATTAAATGGACGTGTTATGTGCCTTGAAAAGTGGACGCTCAATGTCCCGGTTGAGGTTTAAGTTTTGATTTTTGGCTAAAAATACAATAGTTACCCCTTTTTCTTTGATGTATTCAATCCGACGTGAATGCAACACGTTTCTTGCGTATATTGAGGCTCTGAATGTAGTAGGCTAGGTGTAAGCTGTAAATCCTAGAACCTGTTCCAAAGCTGGATCCTATCTGCTTTGCAGATAGCTGGTGAGGGAAGCTATATTTTAGGGCCTCTTTTCGAGTAACCCGATGCCCACGTTGGGCTTTCCATCATGAAAAAGAAAAACTATAGTATTTGTCATTTATCATTTCTTATTCGAACTATAGTGGATTTAATTTCCCAGAAGAGTTCCTTCTTCCATGCACGGTCTGTGTTTAACATATAAGTTTCTCAGGGGACCATTCTGAGATTGTATATATATATATGTAACATTTACTGTTTATTGAAATTTGATATAACAAATTTTGTCCAAAAGCTTAATTACATAAATATGTATGCACTATGCCTATCTTTTCAGCAAATCAACAAACTGCATATTCATTGATTTGTGATTATGGTAATGAAACATCACTGGTAGAGTATACACTTAATATGTTATGACAAGCTACTTTACATCTATGTTAATATAGTTTCATTAGAGGAAACCGTCGATGCTTCATTCGAGTAAAACAATGTACGAGTTCATCAACTTTAATTTACTGGGGATTTAATAATAACACTGGTCTACAGCCAAAATGCTTCGGAAATAAAAGTAGTCAATCTTTAATAATTTTGGGTCACTGAATACGAAAATGATGCCTAAAATTGCCAATTGGCTCTATTTATAAAGATATCAGTCAACCCTGCACCCTATTAACTGGACTGCATCTGTCGCGTAATATGTAGACGCCTGTGACACATCGACGCATTGACTCTACTGCGCATGCGCGTAGTTAGATTTTTTATTTTAATAAATTAATGTAAATATATAGGGTACATATATATACAATAAAATGTAATTTTAAATCTATCTATTACATTATCACTGGGCAACACGTATTTTATTGAATGATATCTGACACTTGATTCTAGGTAATTTGGGTGCGCTGAATACGAATTTCAACTCTGTTTGGCTCTATCAGGTCCTGATTCTTGTCGACAGCCTATGTGCCATTTTCCAGATTTTTCAAATTAGGACTAAAAAATTAAGTCATGTGTTAAATTTTTTTTTCAAGTTTCATGAATACAAGCAGTTCAAACTACAGTAAAATTACATTATAACGATAGAAATGACTTAAAATAAAAAAACAAACAGATATGAAGCTTTCACTGTGGCAAAAATTTTCTTTTGTAAGACTTTCTAGCGTATTTGCTTGTTGATGGCAGGTCTCTTTTCAAGCACCAGCAGTAATCAGCCATCATGTGGGAATCCCAGCGGCCTTGGTACCGTTCCTCCATAATTTTGATATCTTGGTGGAATCTCTCCCCTTGTTCGTCACTTACATCACCTAAATTACTTGGAAATTGGTCAAGATGGCTATTCAAAAAATACATTTTTATGCTCATATTGCAACCTAACTCTTTGTAGTCCCTTAAAAGTTTTTTTACGATTTCTTCGTAGTTATCTGCCCTATAATTGCCTAAAAAGTTTTCTATCAAGTCCACGAATGAGAACCAGCCATTTTTTTCGCGTTCATTCATGACATTAGGAAAATTGCTGTCTTTAATCATTGTTCTTATTTGTGGACCGTCGAAAATTCCCGCCTTGATTTTTTCATAACTTAAACTTGGAAATTTTGAAGTTATGTATTTGAAACACTCGCCGTTCGTATCTAAAGCTTTTACATATTGTTTAATGAGGCCTAGTTTTATATGCAGAGGAGGAAATATGATTTTATCTCTGCTCACTAAAGGTGGATTAATTACGTTTTTTTCTCCGACAGTAAGTGATGTTCGTGCTGGCCAGATTTGTTTGAAATAATGTTCTTCCTTGGCTCTGCTGTCCCATAAGCAAAGGAAGCAGGGATATTTAGTATACCCTCCTTGTTGTCCTAGCAGAAAATTAACCATTTTTAAGTCAACACATATGATCCACTCGTGCTCCCTATATTTGATAAGATTTAAAACCTTTTCTATATGTTCATACTTTTCTTTTAATTTTGTTGAGTGCCCAATCGGTATCGAGCCGTATAGATTGCCATTATGCAACAACACACACTTAAGACTTCTTTTCGAACTGTCTAAAAACAAGCGCCAATCATTTGCATCGTAAGACTCAACCCCATCTTCTTTAACAAACCAACTATGTCGCAGCAATATACTAAACTATCCTCTGTTCTAAAATATTTAACAAGTTCTTCTTCTCTTTTTCTGTAAAATGAAATGTATGTGTTTGAAGTAAGCAAGTTTTTCTCTTTAAGTCTTGAAGCTAAAATTTCCGCAGCCTTTTTTGGCAAATTTAGATCCCTTACAAGATCATTCAACTCGGCCTGGTTAAACTTTTGCGGATCGTTTTGACTTTCAAATACGCTGGGGTCAAAATCGGTGTCTGACTCCTCAAAGTGCATAACAATATTTTCAGGAACATCTTCAACTAATTCTTGAGTTGGCAGACCATTAAATTTTGGAATGGGGATCTCATTTGAATGTAGCACAGGTCGTATCGCGGTGTCGAAATTTGGGTACTCGATACAATGTTTATTTTTCTTAGTGAAGCCCGAAGTCTTGACAAAGCAAAGGTAGCAATCGGTCTCGTGGTTAGTAGGCTCTCGCCACACCTGATATGGAAAAAAAATTGTAAAGCGTTAACAAAAGCGACGAGAGACTTGTTTTTATGAATTTTATCAAAAGTTATCACCCAAACATTTAACATTTCTATGTGTTTCAACCTTATGCAATATTTGAGATTCTTATAAACATTTTCTGTAAATTTTTGTTTATGTACCTAAGTTACAATTACATTTAGGTAAGTTACAGTATACTAGTGATTAAATTACGTAGTTTTATGAAATCATAAACTTACCATCGGAACTCCAAAAGGTATTTTTGAATCCGAACCCTTCGTCCAATGTCGCAGTCTTTCAATGCATATAGTGCAGGCTTTATGTGGAGCCCACGATTTATCTTGGTCCCCCAGTTTTATGCCAAAATAAGCTAAGTAAGCTCTTTTTACGAAGTCAGTTATATTTGCTCGTTGATGTGGAAGTGTAAAATTTCCACATATATAACAGAAGGAATCAGGGTTGTTTTTGCATTTGAACTTTCTAGTGCTTGATGACATATTGCTTGATTGTTCTGCCAATTTGTAAAGGTATTTAAAGCCCTTAATTCATATAAATTTAAGAAAATCTGAAATATAAACACAAAAATTAGTTTAAATAGGTACTTATTATGAAATAGGTACTTACAATCTATGAAATTAAACTAGAAACACGGATGAGTAGGTACAATATAAATTACGTCTAATTAAATCAACTATATTAAATCACGATGACAAAATTACTCACTAAATCATATGCCAATTCAAAATTATGTTAATGCCCAAACTTAATTAACTAACTCAACTGACTGACTGACTGACTGACTGATTGAATTGACTGATTAACTCTGGAAACGAGTCGCTTTTATATATTGGGTGTTTCAAAAGTCCCTCACTAATTTGATTTTCAATTTTCTTTGCAGCTAATCGACCAACGACGTTCATCTTGTGGTAAACTCTTACTCAGTAGTTGAGAATTTTTTTGAGTCTACATTTGAAGTTTTGCTCCGTTTTCTTCTGCTACCATGCTGACTCTAGAGCAGAGGTGTAAAATCGCTGCATGGCAGGAGGTTTTTCAATCTGTGGTCGAAGTGCAGCGACGATTCCGGGCAGTCTACGGACAGCATTATGCACCGGATAGGAACACCATCGTCGCCACCCACCGGAAGTTTATGGAGACCGGATCCGTAAAGGACAAACCACGATCAGGAAGACCTCGAAGTGGGCGGAGTGAGGAGAATGTCGAAACTGTCCGTGAGGCGTTTACTCAGAGTCAAGGAAAGTCCATTCGGCGAGCTGCTGCGGAACTGAACATCAGCGCGACATCTATCCAACGGATTTTGCGGCGTGGTCTCAAGCTGTATCCGTACAAGATCCAGGTGGTTCAGAAGCTGGAACCTCAAGACTACGATTGCCGGGTGGAGATGTGTGAGACACTGCTGCATCACTACGAAAGAGACCCCTCGATCCTGGAGCACATGTGGTTCAGCGACGAAGCTCTCTTCCACCTTTCTGGTCGCGTCAATCGGCACAACACCCGCATCTGGGGAACTCACAATCCTGCGGAGATCCGTGAACATGAAAAGGACACGCCGAAATTGGTCGTCTGGTGTGCCATCTCCTCAGCTGGGCTGATTGGTCCGTTCTTCTTCCGGGATCAAGATGGAAATTCCGTGAACGTCAACGGAGACAATTACCTTCGTATGCTTCAGGAGTTCTGCATCCCCCAACTGTCAGCTGTAGCTGACATGCAAGAAGTCATTTTCCAGCAAGACGGTGCCCCTGCTCATTTCTCGCGTGAGGTTCGCTCATTTCTGAATAAGCAGTTCCCGGATCGGTGGATTGGTCGCCGTGGTCCCATCGAATGGGCTGCTCGCTCGCCTGATCTTACCCCATGCGACTTCTTTTTGTGGGGCTACATTAAGAGCAAAGTGTACGCCACCAAGCCGCGAGTCCTCCCCACACTAGAAGAACGGATCAGGAATGCGTTTGCTTCTGTTACTCCCGAAATGTTGTCCAATGTCGGCCAAGAATGCGTAAAACGGTGGCTCGCTTGTTTCGAAAAAGACGGTACCCACGTTGAGGTGTACCAGTGACTTTCCAGTAGACTTATGAAGCCAAGTTTGATGCCACCAAAATTCTCATGAATCGTAGACTCAGCAACCAAATTGTCATTTGGTTCCTCTTGTAATTGCTATTTTAATAAAATTTTAAAAATAATGAGGGACTTTTGAAACACCCTGTATTTTAGTTGTCCCTCTAGAATACTCTACAGAGAACAGGAACGCTCGAGAAAATTTTAGAATTCTATGATATTTTTAGCTTAATTTACTAATATTAAAATGGGTTAAAAATGACAAAATTAAAAATATTTTTAGGGTGTTACATATAAAAATATACATAATACAACAATACCATAACAATAGGTACAAATACCTAGATAAAAACCTAGTTGCATAATGTGTAACTGCAAAAAGACAGCGAATATTGAGAAAAAAACCTTTTTATGAATACGACGAAAGAGGAGGGGTGTTGAGCAAAATCAGGACCTGATAGAGCAAAACCGAGTAAAAATTCGTGCTCAGCGCACCCAAATTACCTAGAACTAACTGTCAAATCTAATTCAATAGACAAAAAGTTGAAATTTGTTCCCCAGTGTTATGTACCTATTTGTAAATTATTTATTAAAAAATAGATTGGATCATTTTAACATATTGCTTCCCATAATGTTTTTGATAATAATATAAATGGAATACTAACCTAACTTAACCTTACCTAATTTAAAATTATTTAAAATGCAATGTAATTACATTAATTTATTAAAATAAAAAAAATATAACTATGCGCATGCGCAGTAGAGTCAAGGTGTCGATGTGTCACAGGCGTCTACATATTACGCCACAGCATCAGTTCATTCACGGAAGTCATACAGTGCACCCTTGTCAAACTCTTTAGTGTTTGCTTTTGAAACTGAATTTTTTTCAGCCTAATTTGAACAAAGATGCCTCGTAATTGCGTGAACAGTGTAGATAACTTCTGTTATGTTTGTGGGGAAATGACTTTTGCATCACAAAAGCGTGCTATAACCGCCGTGATTAGGAAAGCCTATCACCTTTATTTTGGCTGTAAGATTGGAGATCAGGACAAGAGCTGGGCACCACATATATGCTGCAATACTTGTGCAACAAACCTTCGCCAGTGGTTGAATCGGAAAAGGAAATCTATGCCTTTTGCAGTGCCAATGGTGTGGAGGGAACCAACAGATCATGTCAGCAATTGTTACTTCTGCATGGTGCCTTCAGTCAAGAAAGGTATTTGTAAGAAGAAAAAGTGGATTTTACAATATCCGAATATACCCTCTGCTATACGCCCGGTACCTCACGGCGAAGGACTACCCGTTCCTGAGCCCCCACACTCATTCTCCCTGGAGTCAGAGGACGAGGAGAATGAAGAAACCTGCGAAACTTGTGAGCCTTCAACTTCACAAGACCCTGAATTTGTTTATAACTTGACATCTTCTAAACTGCACATGATAACTCAGAATGAATTATACGCCCTTATCAGAGATTTAGAACTGCCAAAGAGTAAGGCAGAGCTGTTGGGCTCCAGATTCCAGCAGTTGGGCTCCAGATTTCATGACCGTCAAAAAGATTTTGTCCCATTCTTCATCATGGAAGGTGACCTTGTAGCTTGCAACGACATCGATGGTCTGATGGCAGCTCTCAACATTATTCACAATCCTGATGAGTGGAGACTGTTCATTGATTCATCGAAGTTGAGTCTAAAAGCTGTTTTGTTGCATGTTGGCAACGTATTGCCATCAATTCCAGTTGGTCATGCAGTCCACATGAAGGAAACATATGACAAGATGAATTTGGAACTTTATGAACTGCATAAACTATGACAAACATCAATGGCAGGTTTGTGGTGACTTGAAAGTTGTTGCTATCGTGCTTGGACTGCATCCGGGCTACACAAAGTATTATTCTCTTCTATGTGAATGTGATAATCGGCCTTGGACTTGAACAACAACGTAACATGATACTGTTTTGCCGACATTTTCTCTAACTCTGGCGAGGCTCTAACTCTGCGAGGCTGCCAACGATTGTTAAGCCCGGCAAAAGGTTTGATTAGACTAGACTGACGTACGTTATTCATTAGGTGACGAATGAGGTGTAATCTTAAACTCCGACGTCAGAGCTATTTATAGATCTCAATATAAGGCTAGCTAGGCTTTAAGTTAAAACGCGTGGGGTATGCATGAGTCATCCACACATTATAACGTCATTGCTCTTATATTGACAGAGCCGTGGGAGTAAAAAAAAATTGGCGAAGTGAGGTCATAGGAGGATGTGCTTTTTTGGTACGAAATACGGAACGCATGTAATACTAGCTACGTTCCGTACTGAAAGAGCTAAATATAGACTATGACTCATTCTTTAGGACCATATGGTGGGAATGAAATTTTTAGTTTTTTTCTTTTATTGTTTTATACCATACAACTTTACGTAAAATACAAATCTATTTACATAATTAACTGCATATTCATTTTGTTGAGATCCCTCTGGTGTATATTTACCAACATATATTCAACCTAATGACCTTGTTAAATCATTAGTAGATATCTTAATCAAACTTTGTGGGAATTGAGCAGTAACATCATGACCTAACTGACACACTTGGTTTAGTCTACGATACATTCTAAACCCTTTAAAAGGGGAGAACCACCTAGTTCTTGGATGCATCATTACTATGTGAAGTGTCAAGATTAGGCTCAAACAAAACAGCATGTGGAACAATTAGGTAAGGTACGGCTGAAATACCAACATTAGGATCTCTTTCTACAACCTCTCTAACATCTTCCCTACGACCTAATGAATCTTCAAAATTTATAACATAACCAGACATATTCATTTGTGGTATACATTGAAAAGATACACCAGTAACTTGATAATAATTAAAATTTAAAATAGTAGCTTTAGCTTCAGTACTTAATAAGTCTAATGACAATGTATATATACCATCAGTATTTACACCCAAAGTATTTTTATCTAAATATACAAATTTCATTGAAGCTGTAAACATATTCCTCCTAATACGCCTTCTCACAATCTTACGACGAATATGACGACGATATTTCCTTCGACGAATATGATGACGTAAACGACTGGCACGATACATATTGTAAACAATGAACACCAACGGAGCAACACGTCTATTCACTATGGAAATAACTGACACTGAAATGAAAGACAAATTAAGGTCTATTTATAGATTCCTGATTACGTCATGATATGTACAGAATCCTGATTTCGCTTAGCTGTTCATTGATTCATCGAAGTTGAGTCTAAAAGCTGTTTTGTTGCATGTTGGCAACGTACTGCCATCAATTCCAGTTGGTCATGCAGTCCTCATGAAGGAAACATATGACAACATGAAACTGCAACTTTTGAACTGCATAAACTATTACAAACATCAGTAGCATGTTTGTGGTGACTTGAAAGTTGTTGCTATCGTGCTTGGACTTCAGCCGGGCAACACTGAGTATTGCTGTTTTCTGCGTGAATGGGATAGTTGGGTTAGGACTTTTCATTTCATCAAGAAGGATTGGCCAACCACATTAAATATAATATCTTCGTAACATGATACTGTTTTGCCGGCATTTTCTCTAACTCTGCGAGGCTAAGGCTAACTCTGGCGAGGCTCTAACTCTACGAGGCTGCCATGAGATGAATTTTGGTCGGCATTATGAATATTATCTCTTTATATGTTCGAATTCGACTGGACTGACGTACGTAACTCACTTTATGGACTGATAGACGTAACTCGGAATGATGTACGTGACTCATATAATATATATATCTCAATTATGTTCTTACCGGAAATGAGGTATTCATGACGTAATAAAGACGTAATTGATAAACAGGATGCCCATATAAGGATATATTGTAGCGATTGAGATTCGCCTAGGCGGCGAATCCGTAACTTGGGCCACCTGACGTCATTGTAGCATGGATGCTCAAGGTGAAAATTTTTTCTAAGACCAAAATATTAACAAAAATATGTCCCATCATGCCTGGGTAGCCGAGAACTGTAAGTTTAATGTAAAGGATAAAAATATTAAGTGCACATTTTTAAATTTATTAAACACTAACAAAATCTTTCAACACAACATAATATGTAGTTTTAATATAAAAATCAGGGTAAACATTATATTCACCTACAGGGATATCATTATTAATAATAAATTGACCAAACTGAACTGCAGTATCTTCAGTTGAAAACCAGGGTTGTTTACGATTATAAATTGTAGCCTTACTACCATAAACAAGTATTTGATAATTAAAACCAAGCTTACAATAACGAGAAAATTTATGCCAGGGTAAATGGATACGCGTACGAGGGTTTTCCTTCATTGCCGCGAGATTATAGGATAAATCAGGATTATTACTGAACATAGTATAAAAGCAAGGGGCGTTAACTGAATATAACCCGCGTTGCTGGGGGTTTTCACGAAACACTTCGCTAGTAACATTAGTACGAGGAAAAAATCATATTTAACAGCATAAATACGATAAAATCGCCACGATTTAAAAGCACATAATCTATTTTCACTAAAATTATTAAGCGTAATCATTAAAACTTCAGGTTCATGATTCTTGTCGGCTCCAGCAGTCTGGGTAGTAATCAATTTAAGCATTTGCAGGTTTCGGGGCCGTGTTCTCCTTGTTCTCCTCCACACGTGACGGCTGGGACGGCTTTGGAATCGGCGGGTATTTCGACGACGGTAATCTCGTCGCAGTCTTAACCTTCGAACTATTGAATTCATCTAATAATATAACTTACCAACGATCTTCACTAAGAGCACTTCTGTCCGGTTCGAAGTTCGCGAACACAATGACGGGTACGGGATTCAACATTCTTTTTATACCTGAATACTTGCCTGAGGTGATGAAACCATTAAATAAGATTGACCAACTGTGATTAGGAGATCCAAATGACCAACTGTTGTGGACAATCCTGATTTCGCTTAGCTGTTCATTGATTCATCGAAGTTGAGTCTAAAAGCTGTTTTGTTGCATGTTCACAACGTATTGCCATCAATTCCAGTTGGTCATGCAGTCCACATGAAGGAAACATATGACAACATGAAGCAACTTCTGAACTGCATAAACTATGACAAACATCAGTGGCAGGTTTGTGGTGACTTGAAAGTTGTTGCTATCGTGCTTGGACTGCAGCCGGGCTACACTAAGTATTGCTGTTTTCTGTGTGAATGGGACAGTCGGGCTAGGATTTCTCATTACATCAAGAAAGATTGGCCACTTCAACACTCATTGGAACCTGGAACAAAAAATGTTCAGTATCCTCCACTTGTAGAATCGAGCAAGATTTTGTTACCACTCTTACACATCAAACTGGGCGTCATGAAAATTTTGTTAAGGCTATGGATAAAACGGGGGCAGCTTTTAAGTACCTCGGTGGTAAATTCCCAAAGCTCAGTGAGGCAAAAATCAAGGAGGGTGTATTTGTTGGTCCACAGATCCGCGAGCTTCTTAGAGATGAGGAGTTCGATCGTATCCTAGGTGGTGAGGAGAAGACAGCATGGAATGCTTTCCGGTTTGTAGCAACCAATTTTCTCGGAAATACCAAAGCTGACAATTACAGGGAGCTGGTGGAAAACTTGCTGTTGTCCTATCAAAAAATGGCTGCATTATGTCTTTAAAGATACATTTCCTCCATTCGCACCTGGAAATTTTTCCGGCCAACTGCGGAGCAGTCAGCGATGAACATGGTGAACGTTTCCAGCAGGATATCTCAGCGATGGAGAAACGCTACCAGGGGAAATGGAATCCATCATTGTTAGCAGACTACTGCTGGATAACAAGAGATGCTCCAGAAGTTGAATACAAGAGACAAGCATTATACAGGTGTTAATAATATATGGTATACATATAAGCAAAATGTGTAACTTAAATTTTCTTGGAAACTGTAGCCAATCGACTGTTTTTATGGTCATATTCGTTTTCAGCACCCCAAAATCCATAATAGGAAACACATTTTATCTCCGAAGCACAAACTTTTTCAAAATTTGTAGACCAGTGTAACTAGACTTTGTAGTGTTTTCTTAAGGGGGGCAAGCAAAGTGTTACGGGGCAAAACCCACCCCAAATGACGCCACTGATAATTACCTGCGTGTGATTATCCACCACTTCCCAATTCAACTTTTTAACAAAGATGGCAGCCTCTGATGTTGTTTGCAACAGCTTCGTAAGGTGCTATTCTGTAAAATCTGAAGATGTAGTGATACTCAACGTTCGTCCTTTCACGTCTCTTTTGAAATCTTTAAATCAACCTTAATTCACGCAAGGGTGACAAATCAGGATGCCCAAGTGCTTTATGGCTATTCTATAGAGAGTATCACAGGGTTTCATAATGCTAAAGACGTCTTGGAATATGTATCGAATTTAAGCAGTGTTAAAGAATACAAATCTCATTACATGAAATTCCATCAACAAAAAATGTTGGAGTAATTACTTTTTATTAACCTTTCTTATTTGCGTTTTTATACTATTTCGCTCTTTCTTTATTCAACTTCTCTTCTATCATTAATCATTCTCTTTACACTTATTTCACTCGCTTTCGGTGTACTTTATAAATACGGGTAGCATGACCCAGTGGAAAGCAGTTATCATTCGAACAATGCAAGGAGGACGGGGGTTTAATTATACGCTTATTAACATTTTACTAAGTTTATTTATACCGAAACCACTTTTGGTTAAACGGGGTAATGCGAGGGGGAAATTAACGTTAACATTTAAGTCGGAGGGAGACGAAATAATATTGTAAATTTACAATTACATCTTAACAAACAAAAACACCTTACGAAGCACAAGGCCGTCCGATGACTCCCCCTTGGGCTTAGTAAGATGTATTTGTGTGTTAAGATGTAATTGTAAATTTAGAATATTATTTAGTGTCTCTCTCCGGCTTAAAGTTAAATTCCCCCCTCGCATTACCCCGTTTATCTAAAAAGTGTTTTCGGTTTAAATAAAGTTAGTAAAATGTTAATAAGCGTATAATTAACCCCCCCTGGTCTCCCTTGCATTGGTTGAATGATAACGGCTTTCCACTCGGTCACGTCTACCGTATTTATAACGTACAGCGAAAGTGAGTGAGACGATTGTAAAGAAAGCGAAGAAGGATAAAGAGAAAATGAATAGAAAGTAAAGTAAATAATGAATAATAATGAAGGAATGGGTCCTTAAAAAAGTAAACACTACATTTTGGTGGTAGCTAACCTTATTAAATTGTTATCAATTTAATAATACGAACCAACGCACTCCGTGGGCTTTTGCATTTTTTCGTGTCTTATGAATAGGAATTGAAAATTTGTGCGTGTGTTCTTTCGATTAATCACGATCATTTTTCCACGTTCTCCGTATGAAGAAAATTAGTAGATATTCTGTTTCGCGACCCGTTTTAGTATTTATAAAATTAAGCAAATTCTGATTCCCTTTTCTTCAAAATTCGATGATTCAAGATGGCGCCCATCATTTTCCAAATTCCTTCTCATAGCGAGCATTTTCGTAATTTTCGCGGTCAAAATTTTTTTTTTTTCTCTTCTCGTTCGAGTCTAGACTTCCAAACCGCTCTGACTCAAAATTTCTCTTAGTCGTCTTGTCGAGACATTTGTAATGTGGAGTCAAAAATTAGAGTAAAAATTCGAGAGTCGTTTGTTTCCTCTTCCTTCGCGTTGTTTTCTTTAGATTTCGTTTCGCTCGGTCGGAGAGAGAGGAATTTCAAAATTGATAATTGCTGTCCGGTGACTCATTCTTTTTTTTTTTTCCTTTCCACATTTTTTACCTGTCTAACAGCCTACCTATTTTGTGTTTAAAGTCCTTTTTTGTGTTTACAATTTCGGAATAAGTAAAAATTGTAATGATAATAATAATAATGATTAGTAAATAAATTTTATACTTGTATGAATTAAATTATTTTAGTTGTAATGATATTGTGACATGCATTTTTATACGGTAAGGTTTAAAAGGTTGTGCGTAAATATGTAACGCATTTCTAGGTAATGAACAAGCTGGGTTTTTCTGCGCGCCGGCTGCCGTCCGGTCTCGAACCTGGGGCCGATGGATTCGTAGTCAGCAACGCTAACCACTACACCACCGAGGCGCATATATATATATATACATATATATATATATACATATATATATATTACATATATATATATATATATACAGGGGTTAGACAAAATAATATGAACACCCGCCGATTTCACCGGTTATCTTTACGGACTGCTCAGACACAAAGTAAACAGCCAAATGACTGGCAAACCTATTTAAATGCGTAACAGAGAGTGTATACGTCATGTTATAACCCTCACGTTGTTTTTACAGATCTGAGTGAATTATGAAATAGCAGTTATGAAAGACCTGTCGGACTTCCAAAGAGGCAAATTGTCGGAGCGCGGATGGCTGGTGCATCGGTGACGAAAACCGCTCAGATGTTCAATGTATCCAGAGGAACTGTCTCTATGGTCATGTCTGCATACCAAAACCATGGAAAGACAAGCACCGACAAATGCAATAGTGGACGCAAGAAGAAGCTGTGTGATCGAGACCGCCGGGTGCTAAAGCGCATTGTGACAAAGAACCATAAGACCACAGCTCCAAAAGTGACTGCAGAGCTTAACCAGCATCTTGCAAGCCCGGTATCGACCAGAACTGTACGTCGCGAGCTCCATGGAGCTGGATACCATGGGAGGGCTGCAATTGCCAAACCCTTCCTTTCGCACATCAACATTGAGCGGCGCAGAAAATGGTGTAATGACCATAAGAATTGGTCAATGGACCGGTGGAAGAATGTAGTCTACTCTGACGAATCGTCCTTTACGCTATTTCCATGTTCCGGTCGAGTTTACGTCTGGAGACAGCCTAAAGATGCTTATGACCCCGACTGCCTGACTCCAACCGTTAAGCATGGAGGCGGATCTGTGATGGTTTGGGCAGCAATATCGTGGAATACTCTTGGCCCAGCTGTAGTACTGCATGGTACGGTTAACCAGGTCCATCCCATGGTCCAAACGCTGTTTCCCAATGGCGGCGCCGTCTTCCAGGATGATAATGCACCAATCCACACCGCTGGGGTCGTTAAAAACTGGTTTGAAGAGCATGTTAGTGAAGTAGAACGCTTGGATTGGCCTCCACAATCCCCGGATCTTAACATTATCGAGCATCTGTGGTGTCAGTTGGAGCAGCAGGTCAGAAGCCGATTCCCACCGCCGGCGTCTTTGGAGGAACTGGAGCAGGGTTTGCTCGAAGAATGGCTCAGGATTCCTCTAGCCACTGTCCAAAAGCTGTATGAATCAATTCCCCGACGCATTGCAGCTGTTATTGCCGCTAAAGGAGGACCAACTCCATATTAAGAATAAAAACCGCCATTTATCAAGGTGTTCATATTATTTTGTCTAACCCCTGTATATACATATATATATATATATATATATATATATACATATATATATATATATATATATATATGCATATATATACAAACACATACTGTGTATATATATATATATATATGTAGTAGAGCATTGTGACATTCAATATGTGAGTAACAAAAGTTTCCAGAATCTAGTAGAGTTTCAAAATTATTCTTTGACTGGATGTATATAATGGATTTACAGGATTACACATCAACATCAAATGTGTTTACTTTTAAGAATCGCTTTGTAGTTTTTTAGTTCGCTTTATAATTTTAGGGTTAAAGTAGAAAAATAATCGTTAAAGACACTAATTTATACTGAGTCAAATTCGGACTGTTTAAGTTTATTATGCTTGCCGCACGTAAATTGTGTGAGACTTCAAAATAAGCGAAATTTGTTATAAGATAAAAATTTGTTTAATTGAAATACAGGAATGGTTTTCGTAAATTCTTTTGATAAAGTAATTTCTGTTTTTTTATTTTTTTACATATTCATTAATTTTTATATTTTTATAGGTGGGCTGATTATTGTTCTCTATTTTTTTTTCTTTCTTTCATTTTCAAGACAATTCCGAGTGATATTTTGTATACTTAGGCTGTTTAAATTTGTTTTATTCTGAAATTGAATTTTATTGTGTTAGGAAGTTCTTTTTCTGTTTAACGTTTTATTTTGGATATTAAAAATGAAATTTTTTTATGTTCGCGCGTTTGCATAAAGAATATTATCAGGTCATCCCATAAGTAATGTCGTTTTTTAGATCGGAATTTGAAGGACAAAAAAACTCAACTGAAACTTTTTAATCTACAGGGTGTTCCATACGTCCGGCATCATAGGAAAAATAATAAAAAAAAGGCAAAACAAAAGCTTTTATTTACAGAACGTGCTCAATGTGTATTGTTCCGTAGCCGATTCACAAAATTCCATCCGCCTGTCGGGATCATCTTCGCTTAATTTCTGTAGGATCTGAAGTTTATATGGATGCCATTTGTGAGCCTGAAGAATGCGATGGATGCTACTTTTCGACACTCCTGTCTCAGCGGACAATCGCCGAAGAGACTTATTGGGACTTCTGTTAAAATGAGCCATGATAGCAGTCGCTGTATCATCGTCAGTGGACCTCCTTGAAGGTCCACTGAGTGGTTTATCTTCTATGGATCCTGTTTTCTTAAACTTTGCAACAAGTCTGCTAACACAACTCTGTGTTATTGGCTCGCGGTCTGGATGCAGTCTGTTAAATTCAGCAGCAGTCTCTCTTTGACTCCGATTTCCTATGAGTAGAATTAGCTGGATTCGTTCTTCCTTACTCACAGACATTATGGCCTGTAGAAAGAGAAAAATATGAATTACACTGGGTAACAAAATTTGAAAATTTTTCTGTTTATTGTGATTTTTCTGTCGTTTCTTAATGATTTCGGGGCGCTGATTCCAAAAATGATATTGGTTTTGCTCTATCATCAACCGTTTAAAAAATATAGGTTATCACACTTTTCATATGGCAAAGTATATGAAGAAGGCTAACATAAATATTTTCTGAAAATAAAAACACTATTGGAAATTAATGTTTATTGAGCCAAAATTGTTTGACAAACCGAAAATGGTGTAAAGGATATAATATGTATCATGAGGAGAACCGATAAGAGAATAACAAGCCTCGTTACGCAGTGTGCGTTCCATAAAAATGCACTGAAGCACGCGATTTCCGCGTATGAACATTTTTATCCTTTCTGATCAGCGACCATACGTAGTCTCCCATCATGGAAGCATCCCAATGGCCCTGGTACCTTTTCTCCATCGTTTGAATATCTTGATGGAATTTTTCGCCATGTTCTTCAATCATATCGCCCAGGTTATCACGAAAAAAGTCTAGATGTGAATGCAGATAGTGTAATTTTAATTTTAAAGACATAGGGCACCCCATTTTGCCATAGCACTTAATCAAGTTTGACACTAACTCCTTATAGTTTGGTGCTTTATGGTTGCCTAGAAACCCACGAACCACATCACGGAAAGCACACCAAGCCTCTTTTTCGATCAGTCATTTTGGCTTCAAGGTTCTTTGAATTCAACAGCGCCTTGACTTGTGGTCCTACAAAGATGCCAGCCTTGACTTTGGCCTCAGAGAGTTTAGGGAACATGACCCGAATCTGTTGGAAAACTTCCCCTCCAAAATCTAATGCAGTTACAAACTGCTTAATTAGTCCCAACTTAATATGGAGAGGTGGTAGCAGAACTATGTCAGGCTTCACAAGAGGTTCCCTGAGTATATTGTACTTTCCTGTTTGCAGTCCTTCACGTGGAGGCCACTGAACTGTTTTATAGTGCTCAATTGAAGCCCTGCTATCCCACAGGCAAAGAAAACATGAATATTTAGTAAACCCTCCTTGTAAACCTAAAAGGAAACCAAGCATTTTGAAATCACCACACACGTCCCAGTTATATTGTTCATACCTGATTTGAGTGAGCAGTTGTTTGACATTTTCATAGTCCTCTTTCATTTGAACAGAATGTGCAACTGGTATAGATGGATATTTGTTCCCATTGTGGAGTAGAACAGCTTTTAAACTCCGAGTTGAACTGTCAATAAACAGGCGCCACTCTGAGGGTATATGTGTTAACCCAATAGCTGTGAATAGACCATTAACCTCGCTGCAATAACAGAGAGAGCCATTGACATCTTCATGACTCTTCATGCCGCTTTCGGTATACAGTGCTCTTGCAGTCTTCTCCAAGCAAATTCCACTCTTTGAGTCTGGAGGTCAGAAGCTCAGACCCTGATTTCGTCAGACCCAAATCTCTAATTAAGTCGTCCAATTCCCTCTGATTTGGAAAGTGAGGGTTTCATCATGACTGTCCTCACCAGCCGACATCTCAGATGAGCTAGCTGCATCCTCATTTTCAACCTGCAAAGCAAAGAAACAAAATATAGGCATAGCTATATATGTAGAAGAGCATCAGCACTAAGAAAAATCGACACATAATGACCCACAGTCTGTAAATACAGAAGATAAAGTAATGGATAGATACCTGTTCTGGTGGACGTGGTATTGGAAGACCTTCGCCATGTGGTACAGGAACTATGGACGACGCTATGCTTGGATACTGAAGAGTCTGCCTTCCTTTAACTTTCCTGTACTTAGAAACATCTACCATGCAGTAGTAGCAATCTTCGTGGTGGTAGCAATCTTTGGTTCTCTCCATATTCTGGGTACCGCAAAGGGCATTGCCTTTCGTACTCCCCGCAGCCACCCTTCAAGTGTGGAGCGGCAGCTTCCACAGATCACATGGGATGCCCAGGGCTTATCTTGGTCACCCATAGGCATACCAAAATAGAGCCGATACGCGATCCAGAGCTTGGTGCCTTTCACAATCTTGTGCGATACTTACTTGGGGCCTACGTAATACCCACAAACGAAGCAGAATATATCCGGCGAGTGTTTACAAGCTCTAGTTGCCATTCCCTTTACCAAACTGTACTACATTAATCATAACCTGCAGATATAGAGAGAAGAGTTATTAAATCTGCAACAGATTACAGATTCCAGAAAAAAGATGTATTCACAACACTGAAATAATGTTCGCAATAAAAAAGGATCGATAACACTCAAATCGTCAGCACAGAGAAGCACAGAAACACAGTACCTCAGTGCTGGTAACCATCAGACAAACAACCTGCTTTCTTTGTGTGCTCACACTTACTGACTTCTCAGACTCTGCGCTTTTCTTTATATTGCACAGTGGAAGTTTCGGGCAATTTCTAGAGCAAGAAACTGTCAACGAACATCCGGATTGTTCTCAACAATTCCTGATTATTCTGATATTGCTGCGCCCATAATAACATTATACTGGTAAAACATGAAAAATGGATTATCTCTGAAACCATTGATGATACACACAAACCAAGGCCATATTTGGACTCAGCGCCCACAAATGCTTATAAAAACATAAAAAATTATATATAAACAGAATCAGTGTTACACAGTATTATGGTTTGTAGAAATAGAAAAATATGAATTTCTCCTATGATGCCGGACTTATGGGACACCCTGTAGTATATATTTTCCATCGGAATTAATGACACTTTGCCAACGTCCTACAAACTTTTCAATGCATGTTTATAAAATTCAGGCGGTTTTGAGGCAAAAAACGTACAAAGACTGGTGTACAGGTCATCTAAAAAAGTATACTGTTTCTCGTCAAGATACTTTTGCAGACTCCTAAAGAGATGATAATCTGAAGGCGCAAGGTCTGGAGAATATGGAGGATGTGGAAGTTTTTCCCACCCAAGCTCCTCAATTTTTGCAGAAGTGATCCGAGCGGTATGAGGACGTGCGTTGTCGTGGTGGAACACGATTCCTTTCTGATTAACCAAAGAAGGTCTCTTTTCTTTTAGTGCAGTGTTCAATCGATCCAGTTGTTGACAGTAGACTTGAGCGGTGATTGTTTGGTTGTGTGGTAAGGTTTCAAAGTGTATTACACCACCTTTATCCCACCAAACACTAAGCAACACCTTCCGAGGGTGAAGATTTGGTTTTGGCTGTGGTGTCGCTGGTTCTCCGGCACAAACCCACTGTCGACGGCGCTTAACATTCTGGTACAGTATCCACTTTTCATCACCAGTCACTAAACGGTGCAAAAACGGATCTTGGAGTTCACGGGAATGAAGAGCTGTGCTAATGTTTACCCGCACCCTCAGATTGTCGACCGACAATTCATGTGGCACCCATTTTCCTAACTTAGGCACTTTCCCGAGTTGTTGCAAATGTCGATGGATGGTGGACGGGGATGAATTGAGTTTCTGGGCCAATTCTTCGACAGTTGTTGAACAGTCTTCTTCAAGTGCGGCTAACAGCAAGTCATCAAACTCAGCAGGGCGTCCAGAGTGTGCTGCATCTGTCAAACAGCGGTCACCATTCCTAAACTTTTGAAACCATCTTTGATATTTCCTCACATGCAGAATATCGTTGCCATAAACGTCCTGAATGTTTCGCGTTGCTTCGGTAGCACTATTCCCTTTTTTGAACTCGTAAAGCATTATATGCCTGATATGCTCTTCTGATACCGCCATGTTTATGAGGGGTTCACATGAAGCAAAACACACGTCTTCACTGGTCAAGGTCTGTAAAGTATGTATCGAAACACGATAGATCTCTTAGATATAATCTTCGGAAAATTTGTGCTTAAACCGAGTAGAAATAGTTTAAACTTAATCTATCGTAAAAAACGACATTACTTATGGGATGACCTGATACAAAATTATGTCCGGCTGTACTGCAGTTAAGTTCGGTTAAGAATATTTTTATGGAGGCTTGCTTACAAACAAAGCGAACACATTTCATTATGCAGTGATTTGTTTTAATTTTTGTTTTGTTTACATAGTAGGTTGCGTTGTATTTTTGGGTTCATAATATCTGTTCTTATTTAGAATAACGATGTAAATTTGTAGTTTCACTTGGAAACGATAAATTCCTGTAATTCTTATGATTTCAAACCATTCTGGGTTTTGTGTTGCAGGAGCGAGTTGTCTCAGATGCTAATTTGTGAATTAAGAGTTTTCCTCCTATGAAATTTAGCGTTTCAAGTTGGAATTAATGTATTAAGGTAACTTTTCGGTATTAATATTTAAAAAAAATTTATATTTAATGATTCTGTTTTGGAAAATTGTTATTTTTTATATTTCAGTTAGGTTTACTAATGCAGTTAAAACTGCAGATGGAGCCTTTTAGATGGCCAGTAACGTTTTGTGGTATCTATGTGTGCTTCCCCCAAAAGTGTAAGAGGGTTCGTGATTTTCAAAGAATTGATGACATGAAGTTTCTGGGTTTCATTTTTGTCTTTTGTATTTAAATGTATCGATGTAATTTCTGAAGGTAGTTTGAATAATAATATTTGTTAAGTTATAATAACGGTTGCTACGTATGGGCGCTTTTATATTTCTACTGTGCAATTTTGTTTCGTGCGTTTGATGATTTTTTTTATCTTCTCCGATGTAACTGCCATAAGTGACCTTATTGGTAGCAATGGCGTGAGTAAATATTTGTGAATTCTGTAAAATTTGAAATAGTTTTTTCCGTGAATTTGGCCAGAGCAAACTATAGTTATTGTTTCGAAGTGAAATGTCGAGAAAATTTGGTAAATTAAATATGAAATGATAATCAGTAGCAATACAAACGTTTCGAATAATTTTTTGTCAAAATTTCGAGAGGCTCGGTTTGGAGGCAATAAGTTGGATCCGAGTTCCATCCATTGTGTTTAGTTGACCCCATAGGTGATTGATCACCGATGAGATAAGAGAGAAAGAAGAGAAACCGAATGCGCAGGGACTTGGCGCAGGACAGTTTCGGAAAAGAAGAGAGAAGAGTGGGAGAAGAGAAACCGAATGTGCAGGGACTTGTCACAGGACAGTTTCAGTCGAAGATGGTCTACTGGTATTTTTCGGGCAGTAGCTGGTCACGCTGCTCGATGCTTCGCAAAATATGTGTTTTAGCACTCGGTCGGCAAACCACGAGAGTTTGAACGAGTGTCTAAGGCTTTACTGTCCATCCAGACATACAGTAGGTTCGTTGGGAAACCGCCTACGGCGAAGTGATCGTTTGATTATTGCCAGTAAGAGAGTCTTTCAGATGGACGTAGGAAGAGCAGCGTTCACCGAGAAAAGTCGAGATGAGAGAGGCGAGTTTCTTCGTCGACTTCTAGAATTGCAAATTCCGTCCAATTCCGGTGCGTGGTTCCACTTTCAGTATATCTCCCCCCCCCTGATCCTCTTAGAATTGGACGTCTCTCTTGTTTTTTTTCCGCCATTTGGAGAGAGAGCGGAACCAACCTCAAGCGTGCTGACCTGTCGCATGGTGATGCAATCCCTTGCATTCTAGCGAAGTGAGCAGGAGCTGCGATTGAAAATTGAAGAAGTCCGTTGTCAGCGTGCGGATTGTGATCTAAACAACGTCCAGCTATTATTGTACTGATTGTTATGTAATGAAATTATAAGTGAAAGGGTGCAATTATTGCCCATATTTGTTGTGTATTTCGTGAAATAGTATGTGCTCTCTGGTCAGTATTTTATATAAACGTTTCTTGTTTTCTCTATGTTGCCTTGATAGTAACTGTATAACTACAGTGTGTCCGTAAAGTCATGGTGGGATTTTAAATAGCTATATTATTGCAACGAAACATGATAATGAGATGAAACAAAGGCAAATTGAAGAACAACTCTAAAAGAATAACTTTATTTAACGTAGTTCGATATGGGCTCCTCTGGTAGCCCTGCAGACATCTAGGCGGTGATTCAATTCCAGCCACACACGCCCAAGAACATCAGGAGTGACGGATGCGATAGCTTCCGTGATTCGCTCGTGCAAGTGATGAATATCCCTAATGGGTACACTGTACACGCTTTGCTTGACGTAACCCCACAAATAAAAGTCCAAAGGTGTCAGGTCCGGAGAGCGTGGAGGCCATGGCTTCCATCCTCCTCTTCCTATCCATCTCTGTGGAAATTTTTCATTAAGGAATTCTCGAACAACGTTGGCATAGTGCGGAGGAGCACCATCTTGCTGAAAGATGACATTATTGTCAATAAATTGGGGTACTGCAAAATGTTCCAACATAGCGAGGTAGTTGTGTGACGTCACAGTGGGTTCCGCGAAGAAAAATGGGCCAATCACTCGATCTCGTGCTAGAGCACACCACACATTAACTTTCGGGCTATTACGCTCATGTTCAACATAGGCATGTGGACACCTCAGCCGCCGTAGGGTGGATCGATTTTACATTTGTTTCGATTTCCATATTCTAATAGAGACAAAAACTTGCGCATGCATGAGAAAATAGCCTCTGCAAAATCTTAGCTTAATAGTAATCATCTTCTGCCCCCGGCAGAGCGATGAAAATCATATTTTAGTAGTCAAAAACGTATTTTTCTTATAATTTTTAAAATATTTCAATATGCATCAAAATTATTCCTAATAACTATAAAGTCGATGAAAAAGACCTCATATGATCGTTTTTCCAAGCGCGTTGTCCTACGTTAATATCTTTTGCCCCCGGCAACAACGTCAAATGTTGAAAAAATAGGTAATTTATATACATATTTTCAGATCGGCTCTTTGTCTTAAATAATGCATTTATATATTTCCCATAGCATTTATATCGTTGCTTAGGCATGAAATAACACACACGCAAAATTTTAATGACTCTAGGCTAGGGTTTTAAAGGTCATCTCTGGTGAGTGCTGCCAGCAGCAGCTGCCACTGACGCGCCAGTCGAAAGGGTGGAGCCATTCGTATGATTGAAATGAAACTACAAAGGCCAGTTCAGTGGATCATATGCCTATTACACGGTAATGAATTATCACTGCGACACCTCATTCAAGACTTGGACGGCAAAACAACTGGGCCAATGGGCTTTACTGGACCAGTTGGAAAACAACTGAACGACTGCGAAAAACTTCCAATTACAGAATTCGATGCCATTCCATCTCCCGACATTGACATAGATGATGCCGAATTGAGCACTGACCAAAAATATTTGTTAGGCATCTACAGAGCAGTGTCGAGCGGTAGCTGCTCTTCAGCTCTCGCGGCTCGAAATCCAGGTAAGATGGCGCATTCCAGGTGGCTGACAACAGCAAATAGATTTCTGCGCCTCTATGTTTCAACCAGTGAACCCTCCAGCACCTTCAACGAAATTGTGCGATCCATTATGACAGTTTACGCACCAATTTGGTTTAAGATAAAGAAAAACTCCAGTTTCACTGAGGGCGCAAAACATTTTTTCGAAATGATGCGTCTCTCTCAGACCATGCCCCAAAGATCTAAGACAATCGCCAACAAAGTCCTCCGTAGAAATTCTTTCTTTGCTCACCCAGAAAATATTTTGATCTCCATGCTACATGCCGATGAGCAACACATAAGAGAATTGGGAGGAGAAGAATATTAAAAGCACGATCAAAACAATCACCAGCGGGGGAAATTCGAGCCTTCGCCATGCCTGAGCTGCTCTACGATAGTCAAAACTATTACGAAATGATCAACTGGCAAACGGCTGAGGTGACCGAACCCCCCCCCCCGTTACAAAAACAATACCTGATACCCGAATAAAAGAGTTTGTTGAGACGGGAGACCAGCCTAATGGACTGATCCCACTATTCCCTTGTCATACTCAAGCGGTCGAGAGACTCATCAAATTAGTAACCGAAGCCTCTGCCAGTGTAAGTGGAATAGAAGAGAGGGACGGATTCATCCGCTCCCGTCTTCACTCCCGAACAAAAATTCCACGATTTGATTCTAAGAAAGATTACCGTATGTAAATCGACATGCAGCCAAAGGAAGGGTGGTTGGGGCTGGATAGGGTGGAACTCGACGTACAGCCACCTCCTCGTGGTGAGTTCTGGGTTGCTAATTTTATAAAATTAGCAAGCGAGGAGCTGAACTTAGTACTTATCGTACTTATAACATCGCATGAACGTAATTATAATCCACATTTAGACTTTTCTCGGGGACAGAAGATATTACTCTAGAGTCATAAAATTTTGCGTGTGTTATTTCATGCCTAAGCAACGATATAAATGCTATGGGAAATATATAAATGCATTATTTAAGACAAAGAGCCGATCTGAAAATATGTATATAAATTACCTATTTTTTCAACATTTGACGTTGTTGCCGGGGCAATCATCTTCTGCCGGAGGCAGAAGATGATTACCTATTAAGCTAAGATTTTGCAGAGGCTATTTTCTCATGCATGCGCAAGTTTTTGTCTCTATTAGAATATGGAAATCGAAAAAAATGTAAAATCGATCCACCCTAGACTGGACAGCCTAGACTAACTACGAGATAAAGGTTAAGCTTAGCCTAGACTAACTACAAGATACAACTTTGAGAGTTGTTCTTAAATTTGGCATTGTTTCATCTCATTATCATGTTTCGTTGCAATAATATAGCTATTTAAAATCCCACCATGACTTTACGGACACACTGTATATAAATATTTGTTTCGATTTTAAAGCGATTTTTGATGAGGAATCGCTGGAATAGATCGTGAACTTGAAATTTGTGTACCAGTGTTAAGAAAATTATCCGTTATTTGTCACGTTACCGATTTGTTACAGGTTGTAAAATTGATTATTAGTGTGAAATGTTATTTTTATGCAAATGTTGTGGAAATTAGTTTTATTTCTCTTCGATTTTATAAAATTATACAAAATATCTGATGTGTGGAATTTGTCATTCTAATGATTTCTTCTCTATTCAACTTTGAACTTGTTAAAAAAAAAGAAATTGCAAAATAATAACTTTGTTAAATAAATAAATAAATTTGTTAAACGATATTAATAATGGTTTGTTTATAAAAAATATAGAAATACGAGTTGGCAACGCCTGAACACAGGCTAGAGGCTGGGTAGGAATGCCCAGGAGTCATCGGACGCCCTTGGCCTTAGTAAGGTGTATTTGTGTGTTAAGATGTAATTGTAAGTTTAGAATATTATTTAGTGTCTCTCTCCGGCTTAAATGTTAAAGTTAAATTCCCCCCTCGCATTACTCCGTTTATCTAAGAAGTGTTTACGGTTTAAATAAAGTTAGTAAAATGTTAATAAGCGTATAATTAACCCCCCCCTCCCGGTCTCCCTTGCATTGTTTGAATGATAACGCTTTCCACTCGGTCACGTCTACCGTATTTATAAAGTACAGCGAAAGCGAGTGAAACGAGCATTGTTCTAACTAATTCATATAAACACTTATAATGTAATTCATATAATAATAATAATATTTAAATACTCAAATAAAAAGGTGTGCCATTCCACTTAATTGTAATTATCATACAGTTATCATACTGACCCTGAGCCAGCAGCTTCGGCAAAGGTACAGAAAAACTATGATGAGATTCAAAACATTGCCCTTGCTAGTGTAAGGTATGGCATAGGACTGAGGCCAACTGCAGCGATAGCAACAGCAGCTCTGATTGACGCAGGAATCATCACAGAAGACAATACAAGTAAAGTGATTGATAAGAGCAAGGTCAAGAGAGCACAGGAGAAGTTGATGAGAGAGCTGGGGGAACAGTTCGAGAAGAAGTGCAGGGAGGAGGGGGGGATCTCTTGCATCCTCTTTGATGGGCGGATTGACCTGACCAATGTGATGATGGAAGCTGAGGGCAGTGACCAATCTTTTCCCGCAAAGATCAAGGAAGAACACTATAGTGTTGTTAGTGAGCCTGGCAGCTACTATCTGTTCCACTTTACCCCAGAGAAAGCAACTAAAGAGGAGTCACATGCGGAGAAGATTGCTAAGGTCCTGTTTGCCTGGCTGAAAGAGAGGGGTTATGATAAGACCTTGTTGGCCATTGGAGGAGACTCAACAAATGTCAACACTGGTGTAAAAGCTGGAGTAATGCGGAAGCTGGAGCTGCACCTGGGGAGAAAGCTGGTCTGGTTGGTGTGCAACCTGCACACTGTTGAACTTCCCCTGCGCCATCTCATTGTTGACCTTGATGGCCCTACTCTGTCAGACAAAAAATTATCCGGGCCAATAGAAAAGTTCCTTGATTCTGCTACAGACTTTGATATCAATCCAAACTTCACCCGAATCTCTGTTGGCACTCCATTGATCAAGCTTCCTGACAAGGTCATTCAAGATCTCTCAACTGATCAATACTATGGCTATAAAATTGTCTGTGCAGTCAGGGATGGAGTACTTCCTGCAGGGCTGGCTCTGTTAGAGATAGGACCAGTAAACCACAGCCGCTGGCTCACCACAGCGAACAGACTTCTCAGGCTCTGGGTGTCAAAGCACGGACTTAAAGGAAAGAACCTGAAGATTCTGCAATTCATTGTGGAATTCATCATTGGAGTGTATTACCCATGTTGGTTCAACGTGAAGGTCAAGCACTCCTGGATCGAAGGGCCTAGGCACATCCTCTTTCAGCTGGACTGCCTCAAGTCCCAGAGAAAGGAGGTGCTGGATATTGTGATGCCAACTGTAAGAAGATCTGCTTGGTATGCCCACAGTGAAGTCATCCTCCAAACACTACTCTGCTCTGAGGATCAGAAGGAGAGGATTGAAGGGGTGGAGAGAATCCTGGCCATCAGGGGAGAGGGGGACCCGGACACTCAGCTGGGGGACTCCTCTGTTAGGAGCAGAAGGACACCTGACATCAATTTTGATGCTTCCAGCATCGGTGACTTGATCAGCTGGTCAGAAGGTGTGTCAGAGCCACCTCTCACCTGCTCTCTAAGCACCTCAGAGGTGAAAAACTTCATCAACACCCCCATGGAGGTGCGCAACTGGCCTTGCCACACACAAAGCATTGAGAGGGTTGTTAAAATGGTGACTGAGGCTTCTGCTAAGTACTTCTCACAGGAAAAGAGGGATGGAGGGATCAGGGCTCAGGAGACCAGCAGCAAGCTGATGTCCAAGTCTGAGTCAAAGCAGGATTTGTGCAACCTGGCAAAGTTCAAGATGTCAGGAGAATGATCTTTGTAATTATATCCAGTGATATACATGCAGTTCACCTATTAATAAATATATGTAAAGTTGATTTGGCATTGTCAATATAAATGATTTACCTTATATCATTTAATATATTATAAAGGGGTTCAAATGGGTAAAATTGGCAATTTAGAAATACAAAATGATGTAGGTTAGAGTTATCCTATCCAGAAAATAAGCTCATATTTGAATTCCCCATGTAAAAACACATAATTTAGACACCCCTGATGGTAGGATTTCCTTCAGATTCATGTTGTCACCTGAGTACGACCAGCCCTACTACAGTAACAAAGAAAGATGGAGCTACCGCTAAGCAGTATCCTCAACGTTCAATAAGCCGTGACTTTTTCCAAATCAGCGAGTGTTTAACTGTAGCAGTGGCGCAATTAAATGTCTGCTTGAGACAAATTATAAACGTACAGACTCCGCCGAACGTAATGTTATTTATTCAAGTGTTGATGACATGTCGAAAATTTTTATGTTGGTTGAAAAGTGGTCGGCTGAGAATTATAAAGTACTAGCTAGCGCGAGTGCAACAAGAGTAACGATCAGTAAGACCTCCTTATACTGCATTATTTGCATGCTAACTGTGAGCCGCGATACGAGTGAACCCTGCGTTGAGAAACAATTGCTGTGAAAAACTGATCTAAAAACCTTCAATGAAAACAATGTTAATAACGGACTAGTGCCTACTCGTTACCGATTCATCCTCGATAGACTATTTGAAATAGCCGCCTTCCTCACTCTGAAACCTTTTTTAAACGCGCGAGTTGATGATATGCGTAATTTTGACACCGTTCTCGAGCATGGCTATACATTTTTAATTGACGATTTTATGAAGTGTAGAGATGAACAAGGTGAGAATGGAATGGAACTTATTTAGAAGACTTTTCCCCCGAGAAGTACCACTCGCTTTGGGACGCTGGTCTTGAGCATTACAAACCCTCCTTCGCCTTCACTGTTCACCCTGAGAGCTATTTCTTTACATACGTTCTAATGTTGGTACGATTTTGAGGATTTCATTATACATTGATATGAACTCTTAGAGCGTGTTGTATATATACAATAACTTTTCATGACAGTACTGTAATATCTGATCGTGTACTCGTTCAGGCTTTTCACAAGAAACATAAAGTAGAAGTAAAGTAGAAACAAATATAATCCTAAATGATCTTATGGCTCTGCATATCGAGTATAGAAAGCCTCATACATTAAACTGGGCATTATTTCTAAAAAGAATTGCTTGTATTATATAAAGTTGACAATGTAACTATTTCCACCATTATTTGTGAGTTTACTACAGCATAGTGATAAAAATTCATTTCTTGACATGTTAATATATAATGTATGCAGATGTGTTTTCATTTACTCCTCACTCATTTTTAAACTGTTTATGTATGCGTTTTAATAAGATGATGGTCATCCAGGATGATTTGTGAATTGACTTGAGTTTTATCTAATGCATAAACGAATTATTTTACTATAAAGATTGAGGTCGGGGTTCGACTTTCGATGGTATAATAGTTCTGTTATGTGGACGGATTTGAATGGTGGCCGCTGAAGTTCATAATATGACGTTACACACACACACATACACACACACACACACACACACACACACACACACACATATACTGTATATATATCTTTATTTTCAACTTTAGGTTAGGTTAGGCTACTCTATATTAATTTTTCTACTTTTTGGGGGATTGGCACTCCACCCAACTTGACAGTCTGCCACTGGCACTCCCATCCCTCTCAAACCTCCCCCTCACCTCTCCCGTCCTGTCTGATAGGTTCTGTAAAAGGTGGGAATTTTTGTCTCATGCGCTGAGGTCATTAAATCTGTCCAGCTTTTGTTTATTACCAGGGACTTCAATATGCCCCGAGACCTACATGAGTCATATCTTATTTCTCTGCTTGAACTGTCCTCTCAAAGTTCTCCGTACGTTCTAGCACAGAGGCAGGAAAGAATTCCCGTAAGCAGGAAGCATGTAATCAGTAATTCGGGTGTTGCCTGGTGTGAGAAAGTAGGAAATCATGAGATATGACAGATAGACTTCGATCCTTCACACGTCCTAAACTGTATTTCAAAGTGAAAAATGAGTATCTCGATTGCCCTCTTTGTTAATGTACTTTTTTCTCATGTCTGCCTCAATGTCTGTCTGTTTCAGATAGCTTTTTGTCCTTTTAAATGGCTACGAAATATTAAGCTAAATATTACCATCCGTTTAGAATGCATAACAGAACCATCGTCAGTTCTTTTACACACACACACAAATTTAATAAGAGGTTAGGAGTGTTACATTCTCCAAACAGTTTGGTTTATCAGTAGTCAATGAAACAAAATACATTGAATTTGCACAATTTTTCAACTGAGGCTGGATCAATTAGCTAATCGAAGAGTTACTTAATATAGGAAATAAAAAGAAATTACTTTATTACAATTTTAGAACAAACTTAACACAGATAAAAAAATAAAAAAGGCGAAAAGAAGTCGTTTGTTTTTGACACGACTCGCCTCTCGTGAATCCACTCCACAAGTTCACTCTCCTCTTTCTACGCCCATCACGCGCTCTTCCATTCTTCTTTCCTCCAGTTAGACTGCGAGCTGCGCTGCGGAAACTAGTATAATGAAAAAAAAAGGAAAGAGAAAATCTATGATTTTTCTATTCCAAAATAACAACATTCAGTATATTAACAAGGGAGAACAAACGAAATTCCCGCGCTTCCTTCATCAGTTTTTTATGTTTTCGTTTGCTTTATGGTCGGACACGCTTTATTTTTGCAGAATTTCCTCGTGGCTATTTTTGGCTGTTCTGCTAAGCCTGCATACCACTCTGCAATATGTTTTGCGGATCACACCAAGTCTCAACGACCTTTTTTACCCTCTCGTCAATTCTCGAAATATTTCCATACGGAATAATTTGAGTATCAGCTTCCTGTTCTCGCTCTACGGTCCAAACTACTACCCCGATGTGTCGACGACGATGCAGTCGTCATCTGCACGGGAATGAAGCTGAATTTGAATCGATCCTCATCTCCTTAACTGAATGAACCTTTTCCACCAATTTCCATCAAATCCTCCTCTTAAATGTACCCTTCGCCTCTATTCCTTTCTCGTATTTCTTCTCGTTATAGCTTCTCGAAGATGACACTACAGAGTATTAAGTCGCGATCGATAACTTTGGCTCAACTTGGCTCTATTCTGAGCTTTGCGGTTTAACAGATTTATTGACTGGAATTAACAATATATGAAGAAGAGATGAAATGAAATCCGGAGTACTCAAGTACTCGGAAGGATTGTTTTCCTATTTCCTTTGTGAGACAAAGTAATATAATTAATATAAAATTCGTGTGTTTAATTGTAAATTTATTCCACATTTAGAGAGTAAATAAGCTTACTTATTTCCCTGTCTGTCTGTTTGTCTGCCTGTCTGTCTACCTGTTTATCTCTCTGTGTATCTGTTTGTCTGTCTGTCTGTCTCTCTATTTCTCCATATATATATATATATATAGCCGAAATATACTGCATACACATAAAACCAATTACCTCTTAATAAATGAAAATGCAAATCGCAGTAAAGAAGCAACTAATTGGAAAACCAGTATGGATGTGTGTGTGTGTGTGTGTGTGTGTGTGTGTGTGTGTGTGTGTGTTTGTTTTGAAACACACACATATACATGTGTGTATAAACAAGCCTTTATATTTTTTGAAGATACGAAAAGAAAATCGATACGAAAGGTTAAAAAATTAAATAAATAACGCCTTTTTTTTTAAATTGAATTTTAAAAAAAATATATATTATTTTTATAAATTCTAAACCGTCTTTATTTTTTTCAGTTTAAAAAATTCCAACCAATCTTCGGCGGCACGTATGCTAATGGCATTGCCATTGGTTTCAATTCTGTCGCTTAGTCTCCCCGTTTACATTACAATTTTTCTTATATATTTCAGCTGAAATTTCATTATTAGAAGTACAGCGTCTGAAATATTTTCACTGAAGTTATAAAGTAAAATAAAAATTAAAATATTTGTTTAAATGTTACATTTATATTACCCTCGAAGGACTTCCGTTATAATTTTTCGCTATAACAATTACATTATATTTAAACTATTTCAAGTGAAAATGGGAGTACAGTTGCAATTACGTCTTAAGTTCAAGTAATTGAACTTAACGCTGTATTCATTTTGCTCATAGTTTAATGATAAAAAATTCTATATCATTTAAAAGTACTTTTAAGTAATAATAATAATAATAATAATAATAATAATAATAGCCTTTCACACACACACACACACACACACACACATATGGAATAGACATAAATGGCTATAGTTTCATACTGAAAAGAGCTTCCTCAATAAAATATGGCATTAAGCAGTGATTATGAAGTAAAAGAAATTTCGAAATCACAGACGATCTGTTTTACTTTAGGGACAAAGCTTATTCATATCTGTCCCTGATTCACCCAATAAGACATCTTAAAAACTTCCTTTATCAGTAACTTTCTGTTGTAGGAAAACAAAGAAATTTAATACTTTTATTTCTTTTCAGAGCGATCAATATCTCTCCATTCAGTTTGACTTTAATCCACGACTCGCTTAATTATTGTTGTAAACTCAATTTCAATTTTTTTAAGTTTAAAAAATACCAAAGTTCACCTTTGCATACCACGCAATATCTTACTTTGTTTGCTTCTCTTTGTGACTCATATTTAACGTCAATAAGTCTACCATGAAGCGCTGTAAACCGATCTCTTTCTCCAAGCATCCTCCGCATCTAACAGAAACACTCAATGTCTGGTACTTGATGTTAATCAAACAATATTAATAGCTATCATGAGTCTAAGTGGTGGCATGGCTTTCCATTAGATCACCGAAGTTAAGCGACGTCGGGTCTGCGTCGTAGTTGGATGGGTGACTGTTCTTTTTATCCAATTCGAATTCTACGTTAAAGTGAAGGTCCACTCTGTCTTATGAGTTTGGGCGTAAGAATGGTAGCAAAAATCATGTACGTAACGATAACAAAAGGGACAAATTAGTTAGATAAAGTATTTTACGTTTAAAGCACTTTTATTTTTAGTTTCAGATCTATGACATATTAACAACTGACAACTGAAACCAACAACTTATGGATTTTTTTTTTAATATTTGAAAACATGATGAAAAATGGATTAGTTTTGTTTCTTTTTACATGAATAAAACACACAAATAACAGTACAACAATACATACATCAACAACAATGTGTACATATATATGATGATGATGATGATTATGATAATGATGTCTGTCTGTCTACTTGTTTTATGTTTGTTTCTAGACAACTAAACGGCTACGGTAATCTGCACCAAATTTAGTATACACATTAAAGAAGGGAAGGTTTTAATAACACACCGGCCTCTCCCAGTCCCTCCCGTAGGTGTGTTTAAGGGCGCTTTTGCTACGCAAGGCGCAGCCGGCATTCTTAGTATATATATATAAATAACTTTGATTAACCCTGGTTAACCTTGGTTTTGCTTCCGCACAAATTGTTCATTATGACGATGGTTAAGCTTTTCACTCCATCTTAGACCTACAGTGTAACGTGGAATCCGAACCACGCCCCACCAGCAGCCCAGCGTCTTAACTACCACGCTACCCAGGGTACCCATTTATCTACCAACCAATTTTTTTTTTATTGTGTGGAAAGATGAACAGCTGGGTTTTGCGCGCCGCTTGACGTCACCGGGCCTCGATCCCGGGGCCGATGGATTCGTAGTTAGCGACGCTAGCCACTACACCACTGAGGTGTGTATATAAGAACTCTATATATATATATATATATATATATATATATATATATATATATATATATATACGTATATATATATATATATAATACTTCCTCAGATAATACAGCGGATCGTATCTGTATGACCAAAGTTCTCATACACGTCCCTGATACAGAGGGAAGCGATAAATGATTAAATGACTTGAATTTTTATCCAATCTCTTATGCATTTCAAAGATTTCTTTCAAATCACTATGTCCTATCTAACGAATCCAATGAAGAAACGTCAATATGTCATGTTAATGGACTGAATGCTGACATATATTTAACGTTAAAGAGGATCTTATTAACAAAATGGAATAGGGAGAAGAATATGGATATTCAATGTGGATTTACGTTTTGGATAATAAATCCTGAAAACGATTCTTTTGCACAGATAGAGCGCATGGAAATTAAATCATTATATATATATATATATATATATATATATATATATATATATATAGGGTGGGGCACGGGAATCAAGTGTTTTTTGAATAGCTAGTAATCGGCCATTAGGAATGGGAGGGGCGTGCGGTAGGTAGCATTCCATTCCTGGGTTCATAGCATTTAACTTTAACTAACACTCACCTTTATCTTTCAGGTGCCATCATGGAGCAGTGGACGTTAGAACACCGCATGTTCGCGTATGATCATTTTGTTAGGAGTGGCGAGTCAGTGACAGCAGTTCAGCGTGCGTTTCGCCGCAGATTCAACATTCATCGAAATGACTCTGTTCCCGCTCGTGACACAATCTTACGTTGGGTTAACAATCTTCGAACAGGAGGCTCAATAATGAAAACAAAACCGAAGGGGCCGCAACGCACTGTGCGTACTCCAGAGAACGTTGAAAGGGTCAGACAAGCGATGTTGCAAAGCCCAGGCCGCTCTGCTCGGAGACATTCAGCTGCACTCGGAATCAGCAATCGTACTGTTAGACGGATTTTGCATGAAGAATTACATTTTCACCCATACAAGTTAGCGATGGTGCAGGAATTGAATGTAAACGATTGCCCCCAACGACTGAATTTTGCACAGGAAATGCTTGCACTTTATGAGCAGAATGAAAACATGATGGTGGTAATGAGTGATGAAGCCCATTTCCACCTTAATGGGGCCGTCAACAATCAAAACTGTCGGTATTGGGCTGCTGAAAATCCGCGACAACTCCATGAAAAACCGCTGCATAGCCCTAAGGTTACAGTTTGGTGCGCGGTGGGAAAGTTTGGCGTCATTGGTCCCTATTTCTTCGAACAAAATGGGGTTACCGTTACCATAGCATCTGGGCGTTACATTGAGATGGTGAACACCTTTTTCATCCCTGAGTTACGAAGAAGGCGTATTGCTCGTCGACATTTGTGGTTTCAGCAAGATGGGGCCACGCCACACACCGCCAGAGCGTCAATGGCTGTTCTTCGCCCCCTGTTTCCCAACCATCTCATTTCGAGATTTGGTGACATTGCATGGCCCCCTCGGTCCCCTGACTTGTCCACATGTGACTTCTTTCTATGGGGGTACCTCAAGTCACGTGTCTACGAGGACAAGCCCCGTACATTAGATGCATTGAAGGAAGCGATCCGTCAACAAATCATCCAAATCAACAGAGACCTGCTGGGAAGAGTGGAGGCCAATTTTCGTAAACGCCTTCAACAATGCGTCGACGGCCAAGGACATCATATGCCAGATATAATTTTCGGTACATGATTATTATGACATGAAATGCTATGTTCTTACGAATGTTGTTCTACCAATATATTTTCTTTACAAAAATAAATATAATTTTCCTGATTATTCCAAAAACACTTGGTTCCCGTGCCCCACCCTGTATATATATATATATATACAGCGCCTTCAAGAACGGAGTGACCAATCTTTATTGAATATAACAGATGTTTAAAAAAATGCCTCCCTGGAACGTTTTCGGGCTCTTCGTGGACAGTTTTGAAACACCACTTCCCGTCGATCAGCGAAGTTAAGCGACACTGGGTCTGGGTAGTAGGTGGATGAGAGACCATCCTCTGCCTCCAGATTATCTGGCGAACCGTGGTTTGGATCCCACGTAAAGCTGTAGGTCCCCTCCATCATATGAACTTAGATGTTGCGAAGGAGGTTAAACAACACCATTATTACATTCAAACGTTTTCAGTGCGGCCAACACGATATTGAGTGAATTGTACTCCGCCATGACAGCTATTCTCGAATCGGCAAAGTCAGATTTACTGCTGCGGTCAGATGGTTATTCTTCATCTTAAACTGTTCTGTAAACCCTTTAAAATATAAATGCGATTGCCTACTTTGACAGGTTGTTACTAACAAAATTAGTAACTCTACTTTGATTGTGCTTTAATAGCTAGATTTTATTTGTCTCGTTTTATTCCTGTACGGTTAGATTTTAATCTTGGCCTGCAGGCAGGGCTACATGTTGTATTGCGACCAGCAATAATTCTCAAACACATACTCTTTCATGCTGTTACAACTGTATACAAGTTCAAATTTAAAATAAATTTTCAAAGCAGAAATCCACAAATCTACACACGAAGTTGTAACAGAAATTACCTTAAAACTTTTAACATTGAAAATAAATTCAAAATGGAAATAATTAAGGTTTACACACAAGCAATTTACGTAAACTTCAACCGGAAAATTTGAGCGGCCAGTTTTCAAAGCACTAGTGACCCGTTGCCGACGTTGGGCTTCCATCATGAAAAAGAAAAACTACTGTATAGTATTTGTCATTTCATTTACCATTACTTATTCGAACTATAGTGGATTTAATTTTCCCAGAAGAGTTCCTTGTTTCATGCACGGTCTGCGTGTAACACACACACACACACATATATATATATATATGTATATATATATATATATATATATATATATATATATACACTGAATTCTCTGTTAGACGGAATAATTGGTGCAGAACACTTCCGTCTAAGAGAAATTTCCGGCTATCTGTAAACGGAAAAAAAAACCCTTGCATCTTCCGAGCGACTTGCTGAACCACGCTGTTCATACATGATAGACTCGCGGAAATATTATTAATTAATAAATATTATTATTAATTAACTATTATATTATATATTATTATATACATATATTATTATTAATTATTATTAATTAATAGATATAGTTGGAAAGGTCCCTCACAAAAATTCTGAGATCTAAATTAATTTTCCGTTTATTGGAGATTTCCTTTCTAGAGGTTCTGTCTGAGGGGAATCTACTAGGGTTTCTTTACCGGGATCCCTGGATCCCGGGATCCCGGGATCCCGGTAGATTTTTAGCTAATTTAAATTTCCCGGGAAATTCTCCCTGTCCCGGGAAATCCCGGGATATTGCAATCACTCTTTCTGAAGAAATTCAAACTGAAGATGACGAACATAATGACAACATAGATGAAGATGGAGAAGATTTCAATCATAGTATTGATTTTGAAAGTGTTTTGTGTGAGCGCTTTGATGAGGATCCGTTCGAGATAGATATTTCATTTGGATCGCACGACACTGTAGATAAAGAAATCAACGTGTCTCAAATCATCAATAAAGTCAGAAAAATAGCAAAAAAATTTCGCAAATCACCTTTAAAGAATAACATCTTACAAGGATATGTTCAACAGGAACAAGGAAAAAGTTTGCATCTATTGCTGGATTCCAAAACCAGATGGAATAGTCTTTTAGCCATGCTGGAGCGATTTATCAAAATAAGGTCATCCGTATCGAAAGCTCTCATCGACTGCAATAAAGATATGGACAATTTTGACCTTGACAAACAAGAAGTTGCTGTAATTCGTGACATTGTGGCATCGCTGGAGCCATTAAAAGTTGGAGCAGAAAAGCTGGGCAACAGAGAATCGACTTTACTTTCATCAGAAGGTGTTTTTTCTTTCATTTTGAACGAACTAAATCAACTAAACACACCTTTTTAAAAAAAACTAAAGGAGTCGTTCATTCGACGCATAACAGAGAGAAGAAATGAGAACTTGACTGGCCTCATACAATACCTCAATAGTGGAAAGAATTATAAAAAGGTCGCAACTTTCGCAAGTGACAGAAGTTTGCCAGCCTTACCAACCAAGTCTATGTTAATTTCATCAGCAAAGCAGATGTTAGATCGCCTTTTTGGAGTACCTGCTGATTCTACCTCTAGTGAGACAGATGAAGATAATGATGTGCAAGAATCAGCTGTCCCTCAGTCATCTTCGATGACTCTAGCTGAAAGGCTTGATGCAGCTATTAAAGCAGCCGAGGTAGAGAAATCAAGAACACTAGACAGCAAAGCAAGCGCTGCAAAGCACCTTAAAAAGGAACTAGAGATCTTCGAGGCTACGGGCGAAAAAACGCAGAACATCTCTCTTCTCTTGAATGCATTAAAGACGATTCCACCCACGTCAATACTGTAGAATCGGAAAGGGCATTCTCAGCAGCAGGACTTTTCGTGACTAAAATGAGAACAAGATTGAGTGATCGAAGTATTGACCATCTTTGTTTTTTGAAATCGTACTATAAAAATTCACAGTGATAATTTTTTTGGTTGAATTCATTGAAGTTCTTTGCAATTTGAAGGTAATTTTTATTTTTTCTTTAAATTTTCTAAGCATTTCAAAGGCAATTTTTTTTTCGTTGTATTCATTAAGTTTTCAATGAAACGGAGCAATTTTTTTATTTGTGAAAATTTTCTATGTAATTCAAAAGTATTTTTTTTAATACATATTTTTCACAGCAATATTATTTTATTTTGCCCATCATGGAGATTGCAGAACTTATTAAATGACTATAAAAAAAAAAAAAAAAATAATTATACCCCCTCTTTCTAGGTTAATTTATTTTATAATATATTTTAAATATAATTAATTATATCCCGGGATTTCCCGGGATCCCGGGAAGGGAATCATTTTTATCCCGGAATCCCGGGATAAGCAAAAGGCCGGGAAATGAGAAACCCTAGAATCTACTGTAGTGATGTAGCGGATGTCATTTTTTTCACATCCGCGGATGCGGATGCGGATGCGGATGTTTGATTTGAACATCCGCGGATGCGGATGCGGATGCGGATGTCTACATTTTCGTTATTTTTTAGGATATATTCGAGATTTGTTGTGTTTAACGTATATAATAAGTTATTATATAGAGAAGAGAGCTGTAGCTATAATGTAGTATAATTGATTAATTGTACAATAATTGCTGTACTTTTCTCTGAACATATAAAATAATATCAAGCATCTAACTAATATAGAAATCAATTAGTGAATTCGTCTGCAAATAAATTCGTTATATTTTGTTGAGTTTCAGCCACAATTAGAAACCATAATTGTGTTACCAGGATGCGGGACGTGAACCCAACTCAAATGCACCCCACCGACCTCTTTCCCCAACCTCCACCCTTATAGAAAGAGATCTTTAATTAGCTTGATAACTATTTATATTACGTTTAAAGTTTTATTAGGCATATTTATAAATGAGTAATTAAAATAAAGTAAACTAAGATGTTCATCGTTTAATGTTCAAACTTAATTATAGGAAGGTTATGCTTAAGGAACATTAATTTTTCTGCCTTTTCTACTGTCAGTCTGTTTCTCTTTTCATCATATATTAATCCAGCACTGCTAAATAATCTCTCGCTTGGTACGTTTGTTGGAGGACAGGCTAAATGTTTCCTTGCAAGTTTACTCAAGTATGGATAGATATTCTGCATATTTTTCCACCAACTAATAGGATTGTCACATGCAGCCAGGCGTTTTTCTTGGTGATAGCTCTCGATCATTTTTACTACATCTTTTGACATCGCGTAGGTCTCGTCATTGCTGCTTGACTCAAGAAACTGAGAGACAGATTCTGTGATATATTTGCTTGTTGAAGGTGTTGGTTCTGTCACTGAAACTTTTATTCTTTTGGTGGGTGGCGAAGCGACAGATTCAAGAGATTGAAGCTCTTCAACTGCTTTGCCAAGTGATGATTTAACTCGTTCTAATATACTAGGTGAAAATAACTTAGCTTTGTAACGTGGATCTAAGTAGGTTGCAAGAGAGTAACTTCATACAAGAACAGCCTCTCGTCTTGTCGCTTGCATCACTTTTGCGCACAATGAACTAGTTCTATTAATATAGTAGAATTTGATAATTTCCGCTTATTAATGACGTTTTATCTCAACGGTCCACATCCGCAAGACATCCGCAGTCCAAAGTGCGGATGCGGACGCGGATGCGGATGCGAGAAAATATGCGGATGTTCCGCGGATGCGGATGCGGATGTGACCTACATCACTAATCTACTGTGTGTATATATATATATATATATATATATATATATATATATATATATATATATATATATATATATATATATAAAACTAGTAAATACCTGTTTAAGCGTGTTTTGTTTTGACATGTGTTTCCCATCAATGGGCTGTTTACCTGGACATATCAATGATTAAGCCGTCTTTCCCAGCCATTTTAAGGCATTTCAACAAGCCAAAACGTCTTTACGTGTCTTTATTGGCTTTAATTCTCTCTCAATCTGTCTTTCTGGCTGTAGATTCGGATAAGGAAGGTTGTGTTCTTCTGTCATTTCTTCTAATTTCTTTTTAAACAATGTATTTATTACTTGTGTTTATTAACCCTTAGTTTTTCTATGATACATTTTTAAAATATTTTATTTTAAATTCAAGATCTATTATAAACTCTATTTTGTAAATAATAATATACTGCTGGTAAATTTTCTGTATGTTTTTCTCTCATTCTAAGTTATCATGAAAGCAAAAAAGTAGAGAGGGAAGAGTTGTGGGTGTTTAGTGTTTTGGGGGACGTGGTCGTAACTGTGGGGAAACATGAGGGAGACATTTGCGCTTTTTGAACAGCTAAATTGATGGCAGAGAAGAGTGTTAGGTATCTTCTAAACTTCATACTTTATTTATATTACCATATAAATTAATTTGTATTTATATTAATAACATAATTTCTATTTCTAATATATATATATATATATATGTATATATATATATATATATATATATATATATATATATATATATATATATATAATATATATATATATATATAATATATATATATATATATATATATATATATAATATATATATATATATATGTGTGTGTGTGTGTGTGTGACTGAATAATTTTTATTTATATACTTAACGTAAAACTCCTTTTATATTTCCTTATTTTTCCTTTATGGATCAAAATGCAGTTAACAGATTAAAAATTAATGGAACCCTTGAGAGATTAAAGGGATTAAGAAAAGTTCATTTTTAGTACCACCCCCTCACTCCCTCCCCTCAGTTCCCTCTCCCTATCCTCACTCTACACTTTTGCGCTTATGCTATTGGTGGAACTCTTTGCACAGAGTTCCTCTTTGCAAACAGCTTGTTCCTGGCCTTGTTCACATCAGTGTAGGTGCTTGTTCGATCGTAGAGCAATATAACAAACCCTTCAATGGTAAGCATACTTTCTTCTGAGATGTTACTTGGGGCATAGGCCAATCCTAACAGTGTATCAGAACATTCCACGTAGCCTAGGCTGTTATTTTACCATGCCCAGCAAATGTTGAAACAGTATCACACCCTGTAAGTGGATGGGACATTGGAAGGGCACAGGATTTCTCAGGTCGAAGACAGGCGGATATTTCATGAGCGGCCAAGCAACCAAAACTTTTTCTGTTCCACATGTCAACCATTGCTCATCATCAGCTGGAAGTGTCTGTGCTGCCATCACGGACAACACTACAACATCAGTGTCAACTGTATGCATGCGTATCTTGTGATGACCATGTTGTGACCACGAGTGTCTGCCTCTTCGTGGTTGCATGTCATGTAAGTCAAGATCATGTTGTGGTGGCGTATTGAGAACCTGCTCCCCATATGTGACAACACTTTCTTTGCCAGCCTCATGAAATGACTGAATACTGAATAGGTTACTTTTGTTGCTGTCTACATGAAGGAACTCTTTCCAATTTCCTGGTACGGGTAAAACCCCTACAACACACCTTTGCGCTCCCTCTCCTCGCTTTGCTCTGGCTGCGCCTTTCAGGGAGTCTGCCATATAACTGTCTCACACAAGATCTAAACTAGATACATTTTGTAGGTTCCTGAGATGAATGGGATGAACATTTTGTGGGCATATTCATTAAATGTTTTTGTAGTACCAGTAGTCAGCATGTGAATGATGGTAACTCCATCAAAGACTGCACGTGTTACGGTGGGTGCCTCAGACTGTGGCTCCGAAACATCTTCTAGACATGTAAGCAGGTCACGCTTGACACCTCGGTGCAGTCTACCCACGTCAGAATTTGAAGGAGGACATGTATGATTTTCATGTCTGAAAAAATCATTGAGATTCCCATCCCTTGACTGACAACCAATCAAGGGATTGAGAAAAGTTCTACTTTTTTTTCATTAATGTTAGCTGTTTTCATTTCTTTGAAGCCTTGGTCGTAGAGCTACCGAATAATGTTAGCTTGTTTATAAAGGCAATGAACTGGTCTTGCCCAATTTTCTGCACGTTTTGATCTGTCTCAGTTGCAGCAGGGTCTACGATTTCCTTGGTATGGAAAACATGCAAATCCTTGCTGTCCTCTTTAAAAGGATTGTCAAGCGCTTCAATCACTTCTACGAGTGAACGAACATCTTTGGTAAATGCTGTCTACACACACTCCCCCTGTTATTTCATGGTGACGTGTTTCCACTTGTTTTCCCAGTGTTGATGGGCTTCCTCAAGTTCCTCAGTCAGTCTGGCAACCTCTGGGCCTGCAACTATCCACCGTCGAAAGGCACCCGGGTTATCTGTGAGACCAACTGCGCCTCCATCACCTTTAATGGAGGCATTGTTCTGTTCATGGGCTTGATCATTTGGGATTGATGAGAATACACGTTTGGTCTCCTGCACAGTGAAGTGGTCAGCGTCAAACACTGGCAACTTTTGGCAACATGTCTCTCAGATGAACTGGAATCCAGCGAGCGTAATTAGTGTGATCCAGTGCGAAGAACCAGGGAGTGAGCTCCGTCAAAGTGTCCAGGTACATGGTGAAGGAAGCCTCTCGCAGTGAGCACACAAAGACCAGTATTGAAATTGAGGGCAACTACGTCTTCTTTCTTCACACCACGCATCAAACTCCATAAAAAGTAGCTCATTTTCTGCGTTTACAAGAGTGTACTTCTCATTGGCACGATGCTGTAGTATGTTTAAGGCAGCCACTATGATTTGGTGAGCTCGTCTTTTTTAGTTTAAATAAGATGAAGAGAATCTTGATATTTTGGATTTAATATGTTGTATATAACTTTTGAAAATTACTTTTTCGTCTAAATTAATATCAAGTACTTTAGCCCTTTCATGCCTGAATTATGAATTTTTAATTTTTTTCCTGTTCAAGCCAAAATAACCTCTAATACTCAGATCGTAAGGCTCAAAATTCAGATTATAAAGCTCAAAATCGATTGTCAAGCTCATATTGCCATAAGGCAACGGTCGGCGTTAAAGGATCAACTTCATTCACCCTTGCAAGAGTGGCAGTCCCAACTTTTATTTAATAGTTTGTATGTATATGTTTTGTGGTGATAAAAAAAAAGATAACTGTCAGTTTCAGTAAAAGTTTATTAGCACACATCAGTTTATATACATGTTCTAATTGCCTGTTCGTTTCATTTATCAGAAGGTCTAAATTATGATGTGGTAAGTGTGATATCATCTGCTTATTCCACGCAATTTAATGTGGTTGAGAGATGAAAATCGTTGACGTGAATTAGAATAGTAATGGCCCAAGAATAGATCCTTATGGGACCCCACTAGTTAGCATCGCCTTGTCCAATAAACTATCTTTTAATCTGACGTACTGATGACGATTTGTCAGATCCAATTTGAACAAATCGAGGATATTTCCTCTTATTCCTTGTATGTGTGAAGTTTATTTAATAAGATTTCATGCGAAAGTGCATCAGATGCTTTTGATGCACAATGGCAGTGTTTTTTGCTGTTTAGGTTGCAGAAATGACAGGGCACTGGTTACAGTGGAGCCGCCATGTTCAACTGACTCATATAATCAATGTACAGTAGATGGCAGCCGAATCGACGTGCAGTGTTGCCAACAATGATTAACGAATTCACCTGATACAAACATAATCAATGTAGGTCCTTTAGTTACGAAATTATATGCCGTGTAACCTTATTTTCTGACTGTCCCTCGTATATTTTCTAAAAGAATGTTTATGGCATTTCCCGTTGTATGCCCCACCTCTAACTCCAAACTGTGTTTTAGTTAAAATATTGTATTTGATTAAGAATTTAGTAAATTTATTGGATACGATTTCTTCAAATACTTTATATAAGATTGGCAATAAACAAATTGGGCCATAATTGACTGGTGAGTTTGGGTTTCCTAACTTAAATACAAGGCATACTCTGGCTTTCTTTAGAGTGTCAGGGAACATACTTAGTGGTGGGATTGCATTTTCACCCGATACCAATTTTTATATATTTACTAGGATCGTATGAATTTCAGTGTCTCCATTTTACAGATTTTTTATTGCTGAAGAGATGTTGTTCGGTAGGACTGGATCAAAGAAAAATTAGTTTGAATTTGATTGTGGATGTATTGTCGGTAGTGAGTGTCTGTAATTGGAATCGAGGCTGCAGTATTGGAGCCGATAGTTTAAAGAAATTGTTTAATAAATTGGCTGTATCTTGCCATGTCTTTCTGTAAGAATTTCCGCCTTGTGTGAGGGAAGACAAGGGATTTGTTTTCCTCTTTTTTTTGTTAATTAAATCCTTCAGAGTGATCCATAGCCTTTTGGGATTGGAGTTTTGTTCATTAAATTTTGGACAATAGTGATCTGGTTTTGCTTTTTTTTTTTATGACTGCATTAAGTCTGTTACAGTAGGTTTTGTATGTCTATTCAGTAATAATATCAATTTCCCATAATTTAAAGAGAGTATGTTTGCATTTAATATTCACAATGAGTGCTGGGGTGATCCGTTGGTTGTTGTTTAGTTTTAAATATTACTTTTGATTTAAGAGGGAAGTGTGTTGGACATCTTGATACATCTTTGTTGAATATACCCATTAATGTATTTGAGAATGCTTGAAATTTTGTTTCAATGTCATGGTTATTTTCGGTTATTCCATTTCAATCAAAAGCTGGTTTTTCTTAAAGGAATCCTAGTTTATTATTATAGCTGTAATATCTATAGTCAAAATTTATATTTTCCTTTGCGTAGAAGTGGGTGATTAGCATGGTGTATGTAGGCAAGTGATGTGTGATATTTAATTATAATTAGACCTGAGATGCGGTCAAGAGGAGACCGTACCCAGATTTGATCTAGTAGAGTTGAATTTCTAATTTCATTGTGAAGTCTGGATGGCTTTGTAATAGTTAATTTATAACCACTTGTAGTCATGATGTTGTGAAGGAAGCTTGCGTTATTATTTGAATGTTCTCTTGCGAGATCAGTATTTAAAGCTGCAGTGACATAATTGCTACCGATATGATTGGAGGCTAGAATTTTATCGATATTTGTAATAAAAGCTGTTACGTTACCAGCTGGTGGTCGGTGGATGCCTAAAATTAAAAACACTTCTTCGTTTGAACTAATCAAATAGATAAACAATGCTTGTTAATGTGATCTTTTTTAAATTAACCACTTGATTACAGAACTAATTAAGAGAATGAGACATCAAAGGAAGCTATTGATTTGACTATTGATTTGACCTTATTCATCAGTATATCATTTCCTTCTTGTTTTGCTTGACATTTGTTTAATTTTTTATCTAACCTTTCTATTTGTTTTTTCCTTTACTGAAATGAACCTGTTTATTGACTGAAAATTTCGAGGCTTCATTATATAGAATTCAATTTTTTTTTCTATGGTTTCAAAATGGATCAACTAACTGGATTTTCTTTTTGTGTTTTCTTTACTTAATGTAATGAAGGTCCTTTTATTTTCACTTTCTGAATAGAGAACAAATATTTCATATAAAATATAAAGTATATACTTCATTGTTAGACAATTTATAAAAATCTTTCTCTTTCATTATCTCCCAAACAGTTTCGCGCATTTTCTACCACTTTTTATTGTATGAAAAAGTTTTTTGAGGTTTCGAGATTTTTTAATTTTGAGTATAAAAGGTGTAAACACACACACACACACACACACACACACACACACACACACACACACACACACACACACACACACACACACACACGCAAATTCTTTCATGAAAAATAAAAGTTTTCCATTTATTATAAACCCTTTCAGAGTTAATTAGAGAGAGGATAAAGAATTATGAATGAAAGTTGGAGAGGAAAGATAAATATACACATATAATGAACATCTGTACTTAAAAGTAGAGGTAGCAAGATCCGGTGATGTAAAAATGGATTCTGAATCTGAAAAAGAAGAATAAAAACAAATGTTGGAATAAAACAAGAGTTAAAACTAGTAAATAAAAATGGGTTCAAATAAAAATTATGTTAAATGGAAAGGTGTTCAGTGCTTACGCAGAAAAAGTAAATCCATTTTTAAATACTGCATTCGTTGTGGTTTCCTATTTGTACAAGCTCTTGACTTCTATTCATTATTTAAACATATGCAAATACATGCAGAAATAAACTTGACCCCTTCGACTTCATACAAGTTAACTCATATAAACCATTTAGTCTCGTATTTGAGGATTATTTACGTAAGCTTCGCCTTTGATCATACAAATAATTATTGACGTTATTAATTTTTTAGTGTTTTCTGGAGGTCGAGTTCTGATGAGCACGATAATAAAAAATTTACAATTTACAATGTTACAATTAATTGCTCCAATGATGTTTGGGGATATTCAACTTCCTTCGTAAGGCCAAAAGTCATATGACGAAGGGGGTCTGGAGCTTTACGTGAGATCCGAACCACTACCCTACAAAGGATGACCCTGAGAAGCACCTTAATCGCTGAAACATAAGGTTCGGGACGAAACTCGAACACAAGTCCATGAAATTAATAGCTCGGTGTTCTACCACTATATAACACGTTTACATACAGTGACCCGAAGATACTTAAATCACAATAAGGAACAACTTAATGAAAAGAAGAGGTAAAAAATAAGAAATGAAACAAAGATTTATCCCGACATTTTCTTGCTACATAAAAATAAATAAGAGAAAATTGCCTTATTCACTTACTCTTAACAAATCGTGTGAATAAAAATCAACTTCTCGCTTACATAATATAAAATTAAAATTTAATGTATACAAGAACTTTACATGTGAAGGATACGTTTAATAATGTTTAAGAGCTGACGATGTACTGAATGTTCACGGAATAAATTTGAAGGATTTAATTCAAAGGTGATTTCTAAATTCAGATTCAATCTTGTTTTTATTAAAATACACTTTTTGTTTCATTAAAATGACATTCAAATAAATAATAGATAATATGGGTATGTAGTAAAATAAGTAAAAAAAGCACCGATTGATGAAAGTACAATAAATACCCGCAAAACAAATCGAATAAAATGTTTATAAAATAAAATAAAGTGTGTGTGTGTGTATATATATATATATATATATATATATGCACCTCGGTGGTGTAGTGGTTAGCGTCGCTGACTACGAATCCATCGGCCCCGGGATCGAGACCCGGTGACGGCAGCCGGCGCGCAGCAAAACCCAGCTGTTCATCCTTCCACACAATAAAGAAAGTGGTTGGTAGCTAAATGGGTACCCTGGGTGGCCTAGTGGTTAAGATGCTGGGCTGCTGGTGAGGCGTGGTTCAGATTCCACGTTAAATTGTAGGTCTAAGGTGGAGTGAAAAGCTTGACCTTCGTCAGAATGAATAATTCGGGCGGAAGCTAACCAAAGGTTATATATATATAATTTTCAACTTTTATTTTGTTTCCCTAACCTGCCACTGAAGTTTGGTCTGGGACTTAAGTATTCACAAAATTGTTTCTTGAATGTCAGAAATTGAATATTTTGTGGGTTACGCAGCTCTTTCTGTAGGATACTAACCTATTGAGGATCACTGGTAGATTTTTCTGCCAGCATTTTTTTTATTTTTTATTTTTCTGGTCCTTTAATAGGTTAATTAAGTAGTTTTGGGATTCTAACACTGAGAATGTTTTCTGTCTTTATGCTCAGCGCTTCCCTCCATTTTGTTTTATTTCAGTTTTACAGTTAGGCAGATGTTTCAAGTGCTTTTCACACATATATTATCATGCATCGATCACGTCTTTCTAAAGGATGTACTTTCAAAAATTTTATTTTTGACCAGTATCTTCACTTCCTGTTTCTGTTATTTTAGACGTGAATGGTTTTTGTTCAATAGTTTGAGAACCATAGTTTCTTTTCTGCTATAAAAACTTTTCCATATAATTTCAATTTGTTTTCCCCTATGGTAGTTTTAATGTGGTAGTGTTCTCTGAATTCTGCGTCTATTTCATTATTACTCCTAAATCTCTGACCTCGTGTTTCGATAATTTGTGTTATCGTTCTTTTCATAACGATTTTGTTTTAATTCTTCATTATTATCAAATCTTAAGATGTGAAATTTATCGTCAATAAAGTTCACATTATTTTCTTCAACCCATTTATATAGTGTATTAATATCATTCTGTATATTATTTATCACCTATTCTTATCGGTTCCAGCGATCATCGCTTAACTCGGCGTAATTCATCCATGAAGGTGCGCCGAGTAAGCGAAACGACGAACTAAGCAACATTTTTTACTATATCTTTTATATAAATCATTCTGATTCACGCCTTTATTTTCTTAAACCTTTTTTTAGGACAACTGAACTCATTTTTTAATTCATAATTTAATTAATTCATTCGCAATTCAGTTCATAATAAAGATAAAAAATTTACTTCACTTTAACTTTGGGAAAAATTGTTCATTTATATGATTTTGGGTATTCTACGATCACATTTGACTCAGGCCCTAGCAAAGTCTATCTACATTATATCTATCTTTTTCCCTTAGCACAGAGTTTATAACTTCTGTCTTGGTAGCTTAAAAATTACGATAAACATAATCTTCTCGCTCTGAATCCCTGTTGGTTAGGATTAAATAAATCTTTTTCTTCCAAGTCGGACGCAATTTCATCTCGAACTATTCTTTGAAAACATTTTATAAAGTGTGACGTAAGCACTACTTGTCTATTTTTTTTTTACCATGGCTCTGTTTCCATCCTTTGTATATAGGAAATTTCAAAAGCGATTCTAATATGCTCACTGATTTTAAAAAATGTACTATCAGTCTCGCCCGAGAATTACATAACTATGATTTACCATTACCTGCACACACTGTTTTGGAGCTTATTAAGCTTTGTATCAAGGATTGTAAATTCACTTTCAATGGCGAGCATTATCAACAAGTTTTTGGGATGGCCATGGGCAACCCTTTGTCGCCCCTTCTCTCCAATATTTATATGGAGTTTTTTGAAATTACTTACATTCCGAGAATCCTGGGGGTTGGCATCCCTTGGTTGCGGTACGTCGACGATATTTTGTGTATCTGGCCCATGAATCGTAACCTGGATGACTTCCTCCTTCAGTTAAATGACCAAGTCCCCTCCATTAAATTTACTTTAGAAGTGGAACAAGACAACTCAATCCCGTTTTTGGATGTGCGTGTTCATAGGGATAGCCCGGGTTTTAAGTTTAGTATCTATCGGAAAAAAAAAACAATTTGTCCTACGTACACTTTTACTCTGGACATGACACCCCTATTAAAAAGGCCATATTTTCCTCAATGTTTCTCCGCGCTCTTAGGATCGCCAGTCCGGAATACATCGATGCCGAATTGGAAAATATCAACGGTATTGGAAGTGAGTTGTGTTACCCATCTGCGTTCATGGAATCTTGTCTTAATAAGGCTAAACGAACCTTCTATCGTGTGAATAATAACACTCGCACCTTGTCAAAGAATATTTTAGTACTTCCATTTTTCCCGGGCTTCTTAGGCATTGCTAATGTACTTAAACTTTTGGATATCAGTGTAGTTTTTTCATATAACAATATTGTGAAAAACATCATAGTAAAAAATAGCCCTACCAATAATTTAGGCATTATCTATAAAATTCGGTGTAAGCAATGTGATTCCTTTTACATAGGTCAGACGGGAAAGGATTTGCAAACGCGTGTAAAACAGCATCAATATTCCGTTAGAACGGGACAGTTATCCAGTGCCCTTTTTGTCCATTTGTCAGAGTTATCCCATTGTATTGATTGGAATAATGTTTCAGTTTTGTTTCACTCTAGCAACATTGTTAATAGAAATATTCTTGAGTCGGCTATAATTCAACTTACAAATAACCTTAACATGAGTAAAGGTCTGTTTCAACTCGATCCCGTTGCTCTGAATTCCTTCAGAATGGATTTAAACAAAAAGGGCAGGTTGTTAAATCTTTGGTAAAAAATTTTTTTTGTCTTTTTTTTTTCCTTATAAATCTGTAGGTTTCTCTTACAATTTTATTTTTCAATTTTTTGCTGTATGCGTGTATGTGTATGTATGTATGTGTATGTGAGTATGTGTGTGGTCATTGCAGTTAAATGTGTGTGTATGTATATGTGTGTATATGTATGTATGTATGTGTGTATATGTATGTATGTATGTATGTGTATATATATGTGTATATATATATATATATATATGTGTATGTACCTTACCTTACCTTACAACCTCACAAAGGTTCTACGCGATGATTTCTCATTTCGCGAAGGTCAAGCTTGTATGTGTATATATATATGTGTGTGTGTGTGTGTGTGTGTTTGTATATATGTGTGTATATGTATATATATTTGGTTATGCGGGTATACATGTGTAGGTGTATTATTTGTAATTTTTTCAATTTATATTTATTTTTATTTCTTTATTCTTTTGCGACCTACTGTTTTTTCAGACAATAATTATAAAAACACATCTTTGGTAATTTTTTCCCTTATGCATATATATATATATATTCTGTATATATTGCGTTTATATTTCGTATATATACCGTATATATGTTGTATATATTTTTATGGTTCTTTATATATCATCTAGGCATCATTTTGTTTTCCAATTTATATTTACTTGTACTTTTTTATTCGTTTGTGACTATAATATGCATGATTCAGACAATAACTAAAAAACCTGTGGTAATTTTTCTCTTATAAATTGGTGTGCCTCTCTTAAAATTTATCTTTCAATTTATTATTATTATTTTTTATTATTTTTTATTTTTTTTTTTTTTGGTTTATTTCTTTATTTCTTTGTGACATATATATCAATTTGGCATCATCTATTAAATTGATTGTAAACTTCCCTTTTGAGCTTGAATTTGTAGACTCCACTTACAATTTTTGTTTTTTTATCTGTTGGGTTATTTCTTTATGGTTATTGTGGCTGTGACATATATATCACTAAGGCACTTTTTATATTTATATTTATTTTTATTTCTTTATTCTTTTGTGACCTGTTCCATAAACAAGCCATTTGAATTTATATTGAAGGTCGGCCAAAGTGCTAAAAGTGTCATTTTTTCCCATACACTTACTATATATATGTATATGTGTATGTGTGTATGTATATATATATATATATATATATATATATATATATATATATATATATATATATATATGTATGTATATATATTTGTGGTTTTTTTTTTATTTGCCGGTTTATTTCTTTATGGTTATTTAGGCTGGGACATATATATCACTAAGGCACTATTTTGTAATTAATTTTTTCTCAATTTATATTTATATTTATTTTTATTTCTTTATTCTTTTGTGACCTGTTTCATAAACAAGCCATTTGAATTTATATTGAATGTCGGCTGAAGTGCTAAAAGTGTCAATCTCCCATACAAATGTTTGCTCCTCCCACAATTTTTTCTATGCTTACTATATATATGTATATGTATATATATTATATATATATATATATATGTATATATATATGAATATGTATGTACAGTGCCCGCGAAAAGTATCCGATCACCCTTGAAATTTGTATTTTTTACATAAAAAACAATGTTTAAATGTATACTAACCTTATATTAGTATTTTGTCATCTGTCCTTTGGTTTGGATGACTTGTTCTAGACGTTTTGGCATGGATTTAATCAAGTTTTGACAAACTTCCACTGATATTTCCTTGCACCATACCTTTTTGATGGCCTCTTGTAATTTTTCGACTGAGCCAGTGTCGTGGCATTCAACCTTATTTTTTATTATTAGCCATAGATTTTCTATCGGATTGAGATCTGGACTATTACCAGGCCAATCCAAAATATCAAATTTATTGTCAGTAATCCATTTTGTCACTATTTTGGCCCTGTGACATGGTGCACCATCATGCATGTATGTTTTTGTCCTTTGGATTGCCATTGCCATTGGAAGTTTATCCTGTAGCATTGCTAAATACCGTGCACCATTCATAGTTGTGTTCTTCGGAAGAAAATATAAGTTTCCACGCCCATAGTAACCGAAACAACCCCAAACCATCACACTTGGAGGGTGTTTCATTGTCTTTAGGGTGTATTTAGGGTCCATCCTATTTGAGCCAATAGGCCGCCGAACCTTTTTTGGACAACTTCTGAATGTCAAAAATGTCGACTCATCGCTAAATAAAACCTTCTTCCAGTCATCAACAGTCCAATGAATGTATTTTTTACAAAATGCGACACGTTTTTTACGCATTTTTTCATTAATGAACGGTTTCTTAGCAGCATGGCGAGATGGTAATCCGAGTTCTTTTTGGAGCCGCTCCTGGATAGTTCGTTCAGAAACACCAGATAACAAATTATTCATATTAAATTTTATTTCTTTCGCAGTTATTGTTGGGTTTTTCAATACTAAACGTTTCATAAGTTTGTCTGTTCGCGAATTTGTTTTTCTCGGTCTGCCAGATCGTTTTTTAGGGACTGGCGTGGTTAGGCCACCATTGTTCTTAGCCCGTGAAACCCATAAATTAACGGTACTTTGGGATATGTTTAATTCCTTAGCTATCTGTCTCTGTGATTTCCCACATGCATGCAAAGCAACAATAGCACCTCGACAATCACTCTTAAGTTGTTTTTTAGCACACATTATATATAAATTTTATTTACACCACTTTCTGTAAAAAAAAAAAAATATCAAGAAATTTACACAAACAGTGAAATCTGACAAATTTGAGACACAGCCACCCGCAACGAAGGCTACCAGAACACTAATTTGAGAATGCGTTGGATAGCTCTCATATCAGCGAGCAACCTCAAAGTTACCAGATGTCGCTAGAACAAATAGAAAGTGAATTACGTGTCTCTGAATATCAAGGGAAAATATTGTATTTTCTTTAGTGATCGGATACTTTTCGCGGGCACTGTATGTATGTTTATTTTTGTAACCTATATATTGCCTTGATCTGTCCTTTCACTCCAGTGTTCCTGAGGATGTCATTAGACGAAAGCGCTTGAGCACCCCTTTGTGTTTCTTTTTCCTTCGTGGTTTTATTCATCATAAATATTTTTCACGTGTCACTTTCGTGAAATAATTTTTCATATAATGAACACCACGCGTTCCTTCGCCTTGCTGTTCCCTCTATTGTCCCCGTTTGTGTCTGTGTTTTCTTCTACATTAATGAAGGGGCATGCAATTCGGATCCGACGAAAGTTTCTTACTAATTGTCTGGAGGAGCAGGTCCTTCCCAAGTCCCTCCTTCCGATTCGCCTCAGAGAAATGGACGACCATCCGTTCAACAACTTTAGCAGAGTAATTTTAAAGAAACATATTGAAGTCACCAGACAAAATGAGTGGTCCACCTTCAAAAATTTAGGCATTGCCAAACGTAATGTTTTGACTGTTATTCCCCAACCGTGGATCCAACCTTTGTTTGATGAAATTTACAACGAGTTGCGTCGGAGAACTTCTTCACTTCGAAACATTTTGGATCGCAAAATTAAAAGTCTCATTCGAAATAGTCAGTGGAGTAAAAAAGCAAGCTCAAAGTGTGTTTTGAACCTTTCTTCGAAAAACATTAGTGACGATGCAAAAAGTGCCCTTGGATTTGGTATGTCCTTTTATATTGTTAAAAAACCTACTGCTTTACAAATTTGTCATAGTTTTGCTTGTTTTGAAAAACAGTGTAACCTTCCTCAGTTTTTGGTTAACATAGTTAAAGGCCTTCTCTATGGTGCTGCGAATATTTCTTACGAAGATAACTTTCCTAAACGTTTCCGCAATAGCCTTTCACAATTAAAAAAAGATAGTGAGCTCCATATTACTAAAGCAGAGAAGGCTAACACCTTAGTCATTATGGACAAAGTGGATTACATTGGAAAGATGAATGAGCTGCTTCAGGACCCCGCCACATACGTGAAACTTAGGAAGAACCCACAGGATGATGTCATCAAATCATTCAATAGTGGCTTGAAACGCATTCTCAAAGATCATAAGGACTTAATTCCCCTTTTTTTGTCCACTTCACCTGCTCTGCCTTACCTTTATGGTCTTATTAAAACCCACAAACCGGGTAACCCTATGCGCCCTATTATTAGCTCGGTGGGCTCTATTACCTATAAACTCTCCAAATGGCTTGTTAATGTTTTGTCCCCCATTCTTGGAACTGTCTCGGATTCACACGTAAAAAATTCCATGGATCTCACTAAAAATTGAATAATGTTCGCATTAATACCAACGATAGATTGATCAGTTTCGACGTTTGTTCATTGTTCACAAAAGTGCCGATTGATGATATGCTTGACTTTCTCGCCCGAGAATTACATAACTATGATTTACCATTACCTGCACACACTGTTTTGGAGCTTATTAAGCTTTGTATCAAGGATTGTAAATTCACTTTCAATGGCGAGCATTATCAACAAGTTTTTGGGATGGCCATGGGCAACCCTTTGTCGCCCCTTCTCTCCAATATTTATATGGAGTTTTTTGAAATTACTTACATTCCGAGAATCCTGGGGGTTGGCATCCCTTGGTTGCGGTACGTCGACGATATTTTGTGTATCTGGCCCATGAATCGTACCTGGATGACTTCCTCCTTCAGTTAAATGACCAAGTCCCCCTCCATTAAATTTACTTTAGAAGTGGAACAAGACAACTCAATCCCGTTTTTGGATGTGCGTGTTCATAGGGATAGCCCGGGTTTTAAGTTTAGTATCTATCGGAAAAAAAAAACAATTTGTCCTACGTACACTTTTACTCTGGACATGACACCCCTATTAAAAAGGCCATATTTTCCTCAATGTTTCTCCGCGCTCTTAGGATCGCCAGTCCGGAATACATCGATGCCGAATTGGAAAATATCAACGGTATTGGAAGTGAGTTGTGTTACCCATCTGCGTTCATGGAATCTTGTCTTAATAAGGCTAAACGAACCTTCTATCGTGTGAATAATAACACTCGCACCTTGTCAAAGAATATTTTAGTACTTCCATTTTTCCCGGGCTTCTTAGGCATTGCTAATGTACTTAAACTTTTGGATATCAGTGTAGTTTTTTCATATAACAATATTGTGAAAAACATCATAGTAAAAAATAGCCCTACCAATAATTTAGGCATTATCTATAAAATTCGGTGTAAGCAATGTGATTCCTTTTACATAGGTCAGACGGGAAAGGATTTGCAAACGCGTGTAAAACAGCATCAATATTCCGTTAGAACGGGACAGTTATCCAGTGCCCTTTTTGTCCATTTGTCAGAGTTATCCCATTGTATTGATTGGAATAATGTTTCAGTTTTGTTTCACTCTAGCCATTGTTAATAGAAATATTCTTGAGTCGGCTATAATTCAACTTACAAATAACCTTAACATGAGTAAAGGTCTGTTTCAACTCGATCCCGTTGCTCTGAATTCCTTCAGAATGGATTTAAACAAAAAGGGCAGGTTGTTAAATCTTTGGTAAAAATTTGTTTTTGTCTTTTTTTTTTTTTTTTCCTTATAAATCTGTAGGTTTCTCTTACAATTTTATTTTTCAATTTTTTGCTGTATGCGTGTATGTGTATGTATGTATGTGTCTGTGAGTATGTGTGTGGTCATTGCAGTTAAATGTGTGTGTATGTATATGTGTGTATATGTATGTATGTATGTGTGTATATGTATGTATGTATGTATGTATGTGTATGTGAGCATGTGTGTGGTCATTGCAGTTAAATGTGTGTGTGTATGTATATGTGTGTATATGTATGTATGTATGTGTGTATATGTATGTATGTATGTATGTGTATATATATATGTATATATATTATATATATATATATATATATATATATATATATTATATATATGTGTATGTACCTTACCTTACCTTACAACCTCACAAAGGTTCTGCGCGATGATTTCTCATTTCGCGGTCAAGCTTATATGTGTATATATATATATGTGTGTGTGTGTGTGTGTGTGTTTGTATATATGTGTGTATATGTATATATATTTGGTTATGCGGGTATACATGTGTAGGTGTATTATTTGTAATTTTTTCAATTTATATTTATTTTTATTTCTTTATTCTTTTGCGACCTACCGTTTTTTCAGACAATAATTATAAAAACAAATCTTTGGTAATTTTTTCCCTTATGCATATATATATATATATTCTGTATATATTGCGTTTATATTTCGTATATATACCGTATATATGTTGTATATATTTTTATGGTTCTTTATATATCATCTAGGCATCATTTTGTTTTCCAATTTATATTTACTTGTACTTTTTTATTCGTTTGTGACTATAATATGCATGATTCAGACAATAACTAAAAAACCTGTGGTAATTTTTCCCTTATAAATTGGTGTGCCTCTCTTAAAATTTATCTTTCAATTTATTATTATTATTTTTTATTATTTTTAAATTTTTTTTTTTTTTGGTTTATTTCTTTATTTCTTTGTGACATATATATCAATTTGGCATCATCTATTAAATTGATTGTAAACTTCTCTTTTGAGCTTGAATTTGTAGACTCCACTTACAATTTTTGTTTTTTTATCTGTTGGGTTATTTCTTTATGGTTATTGTGGCTGTGACATATATATCACTAAGGCACTTTTTATATTTATATTTATTTTTATTTCTTTATTCTTTTGTGACCTGTTCCATAAACAAGCCATTTGAATTTATATTGAAGGTCGGCCAAAGTGCTAAAAGTGTCATTTTTTCCCATACACTTACTATATATATGTATATATGTATGTGTGTATGTATATATATATATAATATATATATTATATATATATATATATATATATGTATGTATATATATTTGTGGTTTTTTTTATTTGCCGGTTTATTTCATTATGGTTATTTAGGCTGGGACATATATATCACTAAGGCACTATTTTGTAATTAATTTTTTCTCAATTTATATTTATATTTATTTTTATTTCTTTATTCTTTTGTGACCTGTTTCATAAACAAGCCATTTGAATTTATATTGAATATCGGCTGAAGTGCTAAAAGTGTCAATCTCCCATACAAATGTTTGCTCCTCCCACAATTTTTTCTATGCTTACTATATATATGTATATGTATATGTATATATATATATGTATATATATATGAATATGTATGTATGTATGTTTATTTCTGTAACCTATATATTGCCTTGATCTGTCCTTTCACTCCAGTGTTCCTGAGGATGTCATTAGACGAAAGCGCTTGAGCACCCCTTTGTGTTTCTTTTTCCTTCGTGGTTTTATTCATCATAAATATTTTTCACGTGTCACTTTCGTGAAATAATTTTTCATATATATATATATATATATATATATATATATATATATGCCCGGTTAGGTCAACTGTACGCCCTTGACGATTGGTTAGGTTAAGTCGTGATATTTTCATTAGTTTTAACGAAACGACTTAACCTAACCATTCGTCAAGGGCGTACAGTTCATCTAACCAGATATTCAATAATTTTATCGTAGGTTTCGATATATATATATATATATATATATGACCTCAGAGGTCGACGCCACATAGGCTATATATATATATATATATATTTATATATATATAAAACCTCGGAGGCCGACGCCACATAGCTTATGTGCTTATTTATATATGCTAGAGCTCCGCCCATTTTATGTCACTATCTTTTATGACGTGTCTATGATGTCACTATCTTTCAACCAATCCAGAATACAGAGGCCTCCAGCGGCTTCAGATGACCTCGGAGGCCGACGCCACATAGCCGATGTTCTTCCCCGGCCTCAGTTATCTCTATGCCACAAGTCTCATCCAAATCTGGCCTGTGGTTTGGCCGGCCATAAGGGACAAAGAAAAAAAGAAAGAAAGTTCGCAGTTCGACCGTCACAATTATTAGAATAGATCAGAGCTACGTAGTGGCCAATGTCGTAACACCGCTTCCTGTCGATCACCGAAGTTAAGCGACACTGAGTCTGGATAGTAGTTGGATGGAGACCGTCTTTTGTGTCCAGATTACGTAACAATCCGTGGTTCGGATCTCACGTAAAATTGTAGGCCCTCTCTGCCATATGACCTTAGATGTTACGAATAAGGTTAAACAACCTCATCATCTTCATCAATACCGATCAGTGATTTACTTAAAAATAAGTTTTAGCAGTAAAATCCTTATATTTTTGTTTTACTGCAATGAAGACAAAAACATTCACAAGGAGAGTAAACATCAAAAGGCGACTGCGGTAAGCTAAAATTATAAGGACTTTACTGATCACCATTAAAAAGCAGTCCTGACAGGAATGAGTCCAAAATGGACTTGTTTGGTACACACAAAAAGCAGTTTCAGTCGCAGACTCAATGGAAAATTGGCTTTACAGAATATAAAACCTTCTGTGAAGTATGCTGGGAGCTCCATAATGGTATGTGGTTGCTTCATTGGGTATGACGGTCCAGACACTATAACAGTCAACGGTACCATGAACAGAGAACAATATTGTTTATCTTAATTCCCCATGCCATACCAACATATTGTCATAATCTCACAAATAGAACATAATTTGTAAACCCACCGTAAAAAAAAAATTGTAATACAGTTCTGTTTCTTTTTTATCATAACATTTATATTTCAAATGCTCGTAAACGTTAAATAGTTACCTTAGACATTAGCCAGCTTTTCTTTCTCTTTAATTGCACTTTTGTTATTTATGAGCTTTTCAAATATTATTAATGATATTTTTCTTAGAATAGATTATATATACACCGGATTTAACGAAAAAAAAATAATAAAAAAAAATATATAATATATATATATATATATATATATATATATATCATACACATACAAGGTGTTTCATAACATGTGGGACGTACTTTCAGGATGGATTCAGGACCTGAAAACAATGAAAAAAAGTTCATATAAACATATGCCCGAAAACACTTTGTTTCCGAGTTACGGCCCGTTATGTGTTATGTTATAATGTTATAATGTTTCTGACCAACAAAGACCCTAGGATCCACTCATGGCTGGTCTACCTAACTGTGTTCGTGTATTGTGTATGTCCTCCGTGGTGGCGGAGGGGACCTACAATTTTACGTGGGTTCCGAACCACAAGAACATAAGAAATTTATGTAAAAACTGCCGGTAAATTGGCAACGACCAATTTTTACGAAACTAAATAATTATCAATTTAAAACTAATTAATTATCGATTTAAAATTAAAGATAGAAACTCTGATCCAGAGGATCAAGTCATAATAGACTACTATCCACAAATATGTTACACTCTATATCTATTTATAAGGGACATGCAAATATATCGGATCCAAAGAATCCAGTCAATTTCATTACGGTATCCATCAAGTCACGGTCCATATCGATAGCGGACCAAGTCAAAATTTACAATCATATACATTACAATATATACACTTACGAGAAAAAGAGTAGGTGTGGCTGTAAAGACTGTACAGTAATGTAGAAATGTGTGTGCACCCATTTTGGGTCTCCCATTTAAAGGTGTTTGTTGGGCAAGTGAAGATCATGAGTTTTTCAATACCTCACAGTACTATGGGGAGCACCGCTCGGCAGAGGAATCTCTTTAAATGGGGTGTGTAAGGACAGAGAGTATCCCCTAACCCAAGACGCTGCCTCCCTATATCCCACAACACTTGTGTTGAGCTGTGGGATCTATCCCCAGAAAGCCTTAATTTTACTACCTTAAACTATACCCTTTCTATCAACATATGCGTCTAATCGATTTTTAAACATGTTTATAGACGTGCTACTAATTACTTCTACCGGCAAACTATTCCAGCTATTTACTATTCTATGCGTAAAAAGGTTTTCGCAACTGCTGTCTCGAACCTTCTACTTGTCAACTTACACCCGTTATTTCTAGTCCTATTATATTGAGATATTTCGAAAAAGCTATCTCTATCTACGTTATCGAACCCATTCATAATTTTGAAAACCTGGATTAGATCACCCCTTAACCTCCTGGTCTCGAGTGTTGTCAATTTTAACTCCTTAAGCCTATCCTCGTACGACTTTGACCTAAGCGACGGAATCATCTTAGTTGCTCGTCTTTGAACTCTTTCCGAGTTTGTCTATATCTTTGCGCATATGCGGATTCCAAAATTGGACCGCGTACTCCAAATGGGGTCTAACTAATGATTTATAAAGAGGAACTATAATATCGCGCGATTTGTACTCAAAATTTCGAGCTATAAAACCTAACACTTTGTTCGCCTTATTGACCGCTGCTGTACTTTGTTTCGCTACTTTTAAATCACCAGTGACTATAACTCCTAAATCTTTTTCCTGCTCTACGTTTGTTAAATCTTTCCCTGACATACTATACGCAAATTTACCGTTACGCGAACCTATATGCAAAATTTTGCACTTATCAACGTTAAATCTCATTTGCCATGTGACTGACCAATCAACGATTTTATTCAGATCTTCCTGAATTTTACCTCTATCTTCGTCATTAATCGCCCTACCACCCAGCTTCGTGTCATCCGCAAACTTTGAAACTGTACTGACTAGGCCGACATCTAAATCGTTAATACTGTATATATAAGAAAAAGCAAGGGGCCCAATACAGAACCCTGAGGAACGCCACTCGCTACATTAGCCCAGCACGACTCCGCTCCATCAACGACCACCCTCTGTTTCCTGCCTCGCAACCACTCTTCTAGCCAATTTATTACTACACCCCTGATTCCATGAGCCTTAGTTTTTTCAATGAGTCTTTTGTGCGGCACGGTGTCAAACGCTTTTTGAAAATCTAAATACACTACATCAACCGCCCGATGTCTATCGTAATCGTCAACCACGCTTTGGAAAAATTCTAAAAGATTAGTTAAGCAAGATTTGTTTCGCCTAAATCCGTGCTGCGTATTTCTAACAAGTTCTAGCAGGTATCTGCCTTACCTTTAAAAGAAGTGCTCAAAATGACCGCCTTGCGCTTGAATACACGCCTGAACACGCCTCGTCATAGACTGCCTGACGCGTTCAAACATTCCAGGTACTGCTCGGATTGGAGCAAGTGTAGTTTACGTCCCCCTGAGGTGCCTAGTGTAGTTTACGTTCCCCTACATTATCCTAGTGTAGTTTGCGTTCTCCAACTTTGTCCGCGTATATCTAATCTAATAAAACGTTAAAATTAACGAAAATATTACGACTTAACTAACCAATCGTCAATTTATATATACTGTGTATGTATATATATATGTCGTAATATTTTCGTTAGTTTCAACGTTTTATTTGGTGGATTTATTTAAAAAATGTCTCCGAGAGATCCTAGTGGAGTTTACGTTCCCCAACTTTGACATAGTGTAGTTTCTGTCCCCTTTTGCGTCAGGAGGACGTAAACTACACTTGCTCCCTCGGATTTTCTGGCATCCTTGTTCTACACGTTGGCGAAGCATTTCAACGTTGTCAATGGGTGTCACGTAAATGATGGATTTCAGATGACCCTACAGGTAAAAATCGAGTGGATTCAGGTCCGGGGAGCGAGCAGGCCACGCAATGGGTCCTCCACGGCCTGTCCATTTATCAGGGAAATGGTCATCCAAATAGTCTCTGGCTACTCGACTAAAATGAGGCGGTGCGCCGTCATGCATAAACCACATACGACGTCGGACACCAAGCGCAACTTCATCTAGTAAATCGCTTAAATCATTCCTTAAAAAATTGGAATAGCGAAACAAAAGGACCGATTAGGTTGTCCGCAATAAGTCCTGCTCAGACATTGATACTAAATTATTGTTGGTGCATTGACTAGATGATGGCATGCGGATTCTTTTCGGCCCAGTGATGAGTGGTGTGAAAATTCATCACGCCATTTCTTGTGAAGGCAACCTCATCAGAAAACAACACGGAGGATAAAAAAAGAGGATCGCGAGCACACTGTTGAAGGAACCAAGTAAAAAAAGCCTCTCGTGGTGGGAAATCAGCTGCAGTAAGGCCTTGCACTCTCTGAATGTGATATGGGTAAAGCTGTTGTTCCCGTAAAATTCTCCACACAGTTGTATATCTTACACCCTCTGCTGTTGCTATCCTTCGGGTGCTGACACCAGGATGTTCCTCCACGCGATTCAGGACCCGCTTCTCCAACTCAACAGTTCTGGCGTTGATTGGTCTACCACCACCTGAAGCTCGCTTGTTGAATGATCCTGTATCACGAAGACGCTCGTCTATTCTCTGAAAGGTCTTATCTGGCAGACGGCGATTCGGAAACCTTTCCGCATACAGACGTCTTGCTGCGGCCGCATTATACTCGACAAGTCCATACATGAGATGCATGTCTGCCATTTCTCTATTTGAATAAGCCTCCATTCTCACATCAAATGCACACTATCACTGAATAGCACAAAAACTTTTAAGGTTTTTTTTTCACTGGACTGCACTTATTCACGGTAAGAAGTTACGAATACGAACAGTGAAACATCGCGATGCACCTGTGACTGACTGATGGCTCTACAGTATATTCACCGATATTGAAACATGTCACTGAGTGTACGAAACATTACAACCGGCAAGGCCATACATGAAATAAGTCTTGTACACACTCACAAACATTGTCGGTAAGCAGTGTTTGTAAACAGTTTGCGGAAAGAATTGCTGGAACACAAAATGGGCTGTAACTCGGAAACAATGCTATTTCGGGCATATGTTTATATAAACTTTTTTCATTGTTTTCAGGTCCTGAATCTATCCTGAAAGTGCGTCCAACATGTTGAAACACCCTGTGTGTATATATATATATATATATATATTATATATATATATATATAATATATATATATATATATATATATAAACTAAAGCACGCTGCCATTGACCTCGGCCAAAGATTGACCTTTGGCTTTTTGAATAGAACGGTAAGTTATGCGCATACGCCGAACACTGAAAACGAAGCCTGAAATTGAAATATCTCAATGTGCTCCCAGCCTTTGTCTGTAGTGTGTGTATTATTTACCAAGTGAATTTTTAAAAAATTTTCCATTTCCACTATAACTTTTGCTCTGTATTTGGGTGCAAATAGGTAAGAAATGGATAGTAGACTATGCAGAGTAATATGTGCACAAGTTTTATTTGGTATTTGAGTAAATAATAAGCCTATGACCTTAGATGTGACTCGATGTGGTATCACATGCAGTCATAAAATTTTGAAAATGGCTATTGGGACCACGATCGACCCATGAGGTTGATGCCACCCCCAAGTGCTCGATAGCGGGCCTGGGTAAATATTTGATATGATTAAAAAGAAAAGAGGGGTCAATGGCAGGCCCAGGTGTTTAAAAACTTAAAATAAAATAAAATAAGAGCTTCATTAACAGAGAGGTTGATGGCTGGGAATCAGATCTTCGCCCAGCCATCAGGTCCTGTCATCGACCTTTATTCGTTGTTTTATTAAATATAAATATTTTTTCAACATTCTTAACTACATAATAATTAATAACACCAAGAAATAATTAATCGTCAGCCTTATAGCTATGTTTGAGTGTAAACTGATTTAGAAAATCTGTATTTTTAAGGAAGTTACACAACCGACAACCTTAGGGGTCGATGGCTGGGCACATTACCATATATATATATATATATATATATATATATATATATATATACACACAATGAACTGCCATTGTATTAATAATATTTGTCATATGGACTATAGTCTGCCAATAAACCTTTTAATTTTCATTTTATATATATATATATATATATATATATATATATATATATAGAGAGAGAGAGAGAGAGAGAGAGAGAGAGAGAGAGCGGAGAATGCATAAATATTTCCTCCGTCGGATTTTATTGGTAAACACTTTCTCAAGTTTGAGGTATCAAACGTTATCACTAAACGTCAGAAACTCGCACCTGCCCTCAGGAACCCTTCAGGAGGAACCCTTTCGTTCTTACCACAAGCTATCGAAGTTTTTCACAAAATACCAGAAACATGCACCAACGTTAGAAACCATCACGAGAAACTTTTGGGTTTTCTCACAGAGTCTGATTTCCTTACCAGACGACGAAGTATTTTCTCCAGCATAAGAAGGGAAGTTAAAAGCCAGTCCGTCTTCAAGCATCATCATCTATCTTGCTCATTAGCTCTCGCGTCTCACAGCCTATACTTTTCACATAAACTCAGTGTCTGTAACCCTTTTGCAAAGGCCCAACTCACTTTGGCTACAGTGTTTAAAGTGTCACGCTAGGCTACTTTGTTACATAGCGTATAAATCCAAACAAATTCTCAGCCTAACCACATAGACTATCTGAAGTGTTTTTCATTATCGAGAATCAGACTCGCATATTTTATGCTAATGTAATACCACAAGTAGGCTTATTGCTGTTTATTAAGTACCATATATTTTGTCATTATAATTATTGGTTTTAACTCCATTGCATTATTGAACTCGTGTCCTGTATAAAATCACTCCTTTATTTTTAACAATTAATTATTAATTGTAATATTGCACAATTCCATATAAAATAATTGTTATTCACTGTAAATAATTATTCCTTTATTTGTGATAATTAAACAAAAACTACAAAACTTTTTTACCTCCTTTGTTAAATACATTATTTAGTTGGTCGAAAGACCAAATTGGTGACCCATCAAAACTCCTTAATTAATTCAATTAGATTTATTATAACTGATCTACTGTCAAGAAGCCCCCCCCCTCTCTCTCTCTCTCTCTCTCTTCTCTCTCTCTCTCTCTCTCTCTCTATATATATATATATATATATATATATATATATATATAATAGACGCCGTTTATGGTCGTGACCGGACAGCTCATACCAGGACAACACATACCCGGACAACTCAGACCCGGACAACTCAGACCCGGACAACTCATACCTAGGACAACTCATACCTAGGACAACTCATACTCTCTTCAACAATTACCACCCCAATGTTGATCTTTTCATCTATATCCACCCCGAAAGTTTAAACTCTGCAAATTAACCAAAATAAGATAAGAAAACAATAACAACAAATTTATTATTTATTGCAAACATATAATAAATAGAGAACCATTATTTACATAAGATAAAATTTGAATGCCCGGTTAGGTCAACTGTACGCCCTTGACGATTGGTTAGGTTTAGTCGTGATGTTTTCGTTAGTTTTAACGAAATATCACGACTAAACCTAACCAATCGTCAAGGGCGTACAGTTGACCTAACTGGGCATTCAATGAACCCAATGGTTCCCTGAGTTTTTTATGATACACACAGACCGTGCATGGAACAAGGAACTCTTCTGGGATAATTAAATCCACTATAGTCCGAATAAGTAATTGTAAATGACAAATACCATAGTTTTTCTTTTTCATGATGCAAGCCCGACGTGGGCAACGGGTCTCTCGCAAAGAGGTCCCATAAATATAGCTTCCCTCACCTGTTATCAGCAAAGCAGACAGGATCCAGCTTTGGGACATGGATCTAGGGTTTAAAGCAGCCTAGCCCCACTACATTTAGAACCTTGTATTAAAACTCTCCTGTTCAGAGGATATAATTTGACCTCTAGTTTTACCTTACTTAATGATGAATTTAATAATCTAAGATCATACTTTACCAATAATAGTTTTCCTGTTCAATATGTAGATAAACTAATTAGATCCTTCTTAAATAATGTTTATAGCCCTCAACTTCCTTGTATTACAGTGCCGAAGGATATAAAATATTTCTTGGTACCTGAAATGGGTCCTTTGAATAAGGAATTTAAGCTTAAATTTACAAAGTTGTTAAGGAAATTTTTTTATCATACTGATTTCCGCATCATATTTATTAATAAAACGTCTTTAGGTAGCTTTTTCTCAGCGAAGGATCGAACCCCTGACTCGTTGCGTAGCGGTGTTGTATATTTATTTACCTGCCCTAGGTGTCTCCTTGGGAATTACATTGGCAGCACTGTTCGCTCTCTCAGGGCTAGATTTTATTCGCATATGGGAATAAGTGGCCGAACAGGTAAAACTTTAAAAACTAAAGAAGTTTCTAGCATTCGGGAACACAGTATCAAATGTAAAACTGATGTCACTTTAGAAAATTTTAAAATTCTTGGTTGTAATACTTGTCCCAACTCACTTAGGATTCTGGAATCGCTTTATATTAAAACTTTGACCCCGACGTTAAATGTTGACTCATCAGCCGTCCCTTTAAACTTTTTATAATCCCTCCTCCTTCCCCAATTCCTCATAATCCCCCCTTCCCCAATCGCCCTCACCATCTTATCTTATCTTATCTTATCTTATCTTATCTTATGTTTTTCTCGTTTTGTACTTAAATCAGTCTAGCCTCGGAAATTGCAGTGAAAGGTTAGTTAGTTTTCATTATTCCAGTGTACTATTGTTAATTTTTCCAGTGTATTAATTTCACATTTACTATATGTATTTAAAAATAGCTTCTTAATTTTAAATGTAAATCTGTATAACTTAGAATTTAACCCTCTTTTTTCAGTCTTTTAAAGTTTGCCTTTGAATAGGTTATAGAAATTTTCTTTGTCTGGTTTTTCATTCAATTATTGATTTTAATTTCACATTGTTATCATACAGCCTGAAGATGAGCGTATTTGCTCGAAACGTTGCGCATTAAAGAAGACTTTTCATGGCATTTACATTTCTCCTTGTCATTGGATTTCTCCTAAATATTAAATTGAAGCTCTGTAGAAGCAACCCGCATGATTATATATACTCAAGGTATGGACAAGATGGCCTTAGGGCTTATCGCCATGTTTGGAAGACTTCACGAAAGTTTCTCAAGTCAAAACTGGACTGTTATTTTCTTGAAATGTGTCGGACCTGCAGGGTTTTCCCGAAATTTGTTTACTTCAAACTCTACCGTGACAATCTATATGACTCTGAATTTTATCAATCGTCCCTGGAATATTTATTAAATAATGAAATTAATTATAAAATCAAAATTTCGGACTCGCATAATAAGTCTCTTGGGCATTATATAACTACTCTTAAAAATACCTTTTCGTTGTTGGACTATTTATTAATAATTTCTCTTGTACAACGTGAACTAGAAAAATTTCACTCTACCATCTTGGAAACACATGAACGTAAGTTAAAGGCTTTGGGAATGAATTCACCAAATTTTTTCAATTCAGATAAGGTAATTTCGAATCTTTCTAGTTATACTCTCTCACCTCGGGAAAAGTTTTTACTGTCACTTGGTTTGCAATTTAAGCTTCCGTTGTTCCAATATATAAGCCTTCGTTTTTTCTTTACTTTGAAAAATTTTTTAATGGCTTGAAAAATGTTCCCCATGTGGGTGAATTCAATAATTTCAAATGTCACTTCTCAAATCTAACTCAAGAATTTTTTCATAAACTTAGAAATCTTAAATTTCAATCTTTCATATTTAGGAAGAGTGATTTGCAGTGTATTAAGAATTTGGCAAAGAACCAGGAGATTGTCGTGACCAGACCGGACAAGGGTAACGGAGTGGTTATTTTGAATAAATCGGACTACATAAACAAAACTAATGAAATCCTAAGTGATCTTACTAAATTCAAACAAATTCTTGAACCTGTCAATAAAGTCATTGTAAGGTTAGAAGACCAGGTTAATAGATTTCTGTCACGACTAAAGTCCTTAAAGATAATAAAAAACGATACTTACTCTCAGTTGTTCGCATCTGGTGCTAATCTGGCTCAATTATACTGTTTGCCTAAAATCCATAAAGTTGGAACACCTCTCCGTCCTATTTTAGCTTCGTATAACTTACCCACCTTTCAATTGGCAAAATTTGTTGTTAGTCTCCTGTCACCCTTTGTGAAAATGCTTACACTATAAATAACTCGTTTGAATTCCAAAAGACCTTCTTGGTGAGAACTTCGATTCAAAAAAGTTTTTTGTCAGTTTGATGTAAAGTCGCTTTTCACAAATGTACCTGTATCTGAAACTATTGCCATTATTTTAGATAGGTTTTTAGCTCGGTTGATATTTTTCATGGTTTTTCATTGTCTCATTTTAAGGAACTTTTAGAATTGGTCTTCAAACAATGCTATTTTACTTTCAACAATAAGGTTTACCAACAAATTGATGGTGTAGGGATGGGATCACCTGTCGGACCGTTAGCAGCTGATTTTTTTATGACTCATTTAGAAAGTGTAATTTTTAGTCAATCTCCAACTCATCTCAAGCCAATTTTCTATCGACGCTTCGTTGATGATTCCATAGCTGTCTTTGATAATGCGGTACAAGCGCAACAATTCTTTAACTTCCTAATTCTTTGCACCCCAATATAACGTATACAATGGAAACTGAGAAAAATGGCTCCCTTCCCTTTTTAGATCTTTTAATTTCGAAAAACGGTGATTCTATTACTACATCAGTTTACAGGAAACCCACTTTCACTGGTTTGGGCATGAATTTTTTTAGTTTTACTGATTTCAACTATAAGATGTCTTGTATTAAAACTCTCCTGTTCAGAGGATATAATTTGACCTCTAGTTTTACCTTACTTAATGATGAATTTAATAATCTAAGATCATACTTTACCAATAATAGTTTTCCTGTTCAATATGTAGATAAACTAATTAGATCCTTCTTAAATAATGTTTATAGCCCTCAACTCCTTGTATTACAGTGCCGAAGGATATAAAATATTTCTTGGTACCTGAAATGGGTCCTTTGAATAAGGAATTTAAGCTTAAATTTACAAAGTTGTTAAGGAAATTTTTTTATCATACTGATTTCCGCATCATATTTATTAATAAAACGTCTTTAGGTAGCTTTTTCTCAGCGAAGGATCGAACCCCTGACTCGTTGCGTAGCGGTGTTGTATATTTATTTACCTGCCCTAGGTGTCTCCTTGGGAATTACATTGGCAGCACTGTTCGCTCTCTCAGGGCTAGATTTTATTCGCATATGGGAATAAGTGGCCGAACAGGTAAAACTTTAAAAACTAAAGAAGTTTCTAGCATTCGGGAACACAGTATCAAATGTAAAACTGATGTCACTTTAGAAAATTTTAAAATTCTTGGTTGTAATACTTGTCCCAACTCACTTAGGATTCTGGAATCGCTTTATATTAAAACTTTGACCCCGACGTTAAATGTTGACTCATCAGCCGTCCCTTTAAACTTTTTATAATCCCTCCTCCTTCCCCAATTCCTCATAATCCCCCCTTCCCCAATCGCCCTCACCATCTTATCTTATCTTATCTTATCTTATCTTATCTTATGTTTTTCTCGTTTTGTACTTAAATCAGTCTAGCCTCGGAAATTGCAGTGAAAGGTTAGTTAGTTTTCATTATTCCAGTGTACTATTGTTAATTTTTCCAGTGTATTAATTTCACATTTACTATATGTATTTAAAAATAGCTTCTTAATTTTAAATGTAAATCTGTATAACTTAGAATTTAACCCTCTTTTTTCAGTCTTTTAAAGTTTGCCTTTATGAATAGGTTATAGAAATTTTCTTTGTCTGGTTTTTCATTCAATTATTGATTTTAATTTCACATTGTTATCATACAGCCTGAAGATGAGCGTATTTGCTCGAAACGTTGCGCATTAAAGAAGACTTTTCATGGCATTTACATTTCTCCTTGTCATTGGATTTCTCCTAAATATTAAATTGAAGCTCTGTAGAAGCAACCCGCATGATTATATATACTCAAGGTATGGACAAGATGGCCTTAGGGCTTATCGCCATGTTTGGAAGACTTCACGAAAGTTTCTCAAGTCAAAACTGGACTGTTATTTTCTTGAAATGTGTCGGACCTGCAGGGTTTTCCCGAAATTTGTTTACTTCAAACTCTACCGTGACAATCTATATGACTCTGAATTTTATCAATCGTCCCTGGAATATTTATTAAATAATGAAATTAATTATAAAATCAAAATTTCGGACTCGCATAATAAGTCTCTTGGGCATTATATAACTACTCTTAAAAATACCTTTTCGTTGTTGGACTATTTATTAATAATTTCTCTTGTACAACGTGAACTAGAAAAATTTCACTCTACCATCTTGGAAACACATGAACGTAAGTTAAAGGCTTTGGGAATGAATTCACCAAATTTTTTCAATTCAGATAAGGTAATTTCGAATCTTTCTAGTTATACTCTCTCACCTCGGGAAAAGTTTTTACTGTCACTTGGTTTGCAATTTAAGCTTCCGTTGTTCCAAATATATAAGCCTTCGTTTTTTCTTTACTTTGAAAAATTTTTTAATGGCTTGAAAAATGTTCCCCATGTGGGTGAATTCAATAATTTCAAATGTCAGTTCTCAAATCTAACTCAAGAATTTTTTCATAAACTTAGAAATCTTAAATTTCAATCTTTCATATTTAGGAAGAGTGATTTGCAGTGTATTAAGAATTTGGCAAAGAACCAGGAGATTGTCGTGACCAGACCGGACAAGGGTAACGGAGTGGTTATTTTGAATAAATCGGACTACATAAACAAAACTAATGAAATCCTAAGTGATCTTACTAAATTCAAACAAATTCTTGAACCTGTCAATAAAGTCATTGTAAGGTTAGAAGACCAGGTTAATAGATTTCTGTCACGACTAAAGTCCTTAAAGATAATAAAAAACGATACTTACTCTCAGTTGTTCGCATCTGGTGCTAATCTGGCTCAATTATACTGTTTGCCTAAAATCCATAAAGTTGGAACACCTCTCCGTCCTATTTTAGCTTCGTATAACTTACCCACCTTTCAATTGGCAAAATTTGTTGTTAGTCTCCTGTCACCCTTTGCGAAAAATGCTTACACTATAAATAACTCGTTTGAATTCCAAAAAGACCTTCTTGGTGAGAACTTCGATTCAAAAAAGTTTTTTGTCAGTTTTGATGTAAAGTCGCTTTTCACAAATGTACCTGTATCTGAAACTATTGCCATTATTTTAGATAGGGTTTTTAGCTCGGTTGATATTTTTCATGGTTTTTCATTGTCTCATTTTAAGGAACTTTTAGAATTGGTCTTCAAACAATGCTATTTTACTTTCAACAATAAGGTTTACCAACAAATTGATGGTGTAGGGATGGGATCACCTGTCGGACCGTTAGTAGCTGATTTTTTTATGACTCATTTAGAAAGTGTAATTTTTAGTCAATCTCCAACTCATCTCAAGCCAATTTTCTATCGACGCTTCGTTGATGATTCCATAGCTGTCTTTGATAATGCGGTACAAGCGCAACAATTCTTTAACTTCCTAAATTCTTTGCACCCCAATATAACGTATACAATGGAAACTGAGAAAAATGGCTCCCTTCCCTTTTTAGATCTTTTAATTTCGAAAAACGGTGATTCTATTACTACATCAGTTTACAGGAAACCCACTTTCACTGGTTTGGGCATGAATTTTTTTAGTTTTACTGATTTCAACTATAAGATGTCTTGTATTAAAACTCTCCTGTTCAGAGGATATAATTTGACCTCTAGTTTTACCTTACTTAATGATGAATTTAATAATCTAAGATCATACTTTACCAATAATAGTTTTCCTGTTCAATATGTAGATAAACTAATTAGATCCTTCTTAAATAATGTTTATAGCCCTCAACTTCCTTGTATTACAGTGCCGAAGGATATAAAATATTTCTTGGTACCTGAAATGGGTCCTTTGAATAAGGAATTTAAGCTTAAATTTACAAAGTTGTTAAGGAAATTTTTTTATCATACTGATTTCCGCATCATATTTATTAATAAAACGTCTTTAGGTAGCTTTTTCTCAGCGAAGGATCGAACCCCTGACTCGTTGCGTAGCGGTGTTGTATATTTATTTACCTGCCCTAGGTGTCTCCTTGGGAATTACATTGGCAGCACTGTTCGCTCTCTCAGGGCTAGATTTTATTCGCATATGGGAATAAGTGGCCGAACAGGTAAAACTTTAAAAACTAAAGAAGTTTCTAGCATTCGGGAACACAGTATCAAATGTAAAACTGATGTCACTTTAGAAAATTTTAAAATTCTTGGTTGTAATACTTGTCCCAACTCACTTAGGATTCTGGAATCGCTTTATATTAAAACTTTGACCCCGACGTTAAATGTTGACTCATCAGCCGTCCCTTTAAACTTTTTATAATCCCTCCTCCTTCCCCAATTCCTTATAATACCCCCTTACCCAATCGCCCTCACCATCTTATCTTATCTTATCTTATCTTATCTTATGTTTTTCTCGTTTTGTACTTAAATCAGTCTAGCCTCGGAAATTGCAGTGAAAGGTTAGTTAGTTTTCATTATTCCAGTGTACTATTGTTAATTTTTCCAGTGTATTAATTTCACATTTACTATATGTATTTAAAAATAGCTTCTTAATTTTAAATGTAAATCTGTATAACTTAGAATTTAACCCTCTTTTTCAGTCTTTTAAAGTTTGCCTTTATGAATAGGTTATAGAAATTTTCTTTGTCTGGTTTTTCATTCAATTATTGATTTTAATTTCACATTGTTATCATACAGCCTGAAGATGAGCGTATTTGCTCGAAACGTTGCGCATTAAAGAAGACTTTTCATGGCATTTACATTTCTCCTTGTCATTGGATTTCTCCTAAATATTATATATATATATATATATATATATATATACTGTATATAACTTGCATGAATTTTAAATGTTTAAATTTAATTTTTAATTTTACAAAATAAATGTTTTCATTTCAAAATGTTTTCATTAATAACTTGCATGAATTCTAAATGTTTAAATTTAATTTTTAATTTTACAAAATAAATGTTTTCATTAATTTTTCATTTTTTTTCTGGTCCTATGTATGAGTTGTCCTAGGTATGAGTTGTCCTAGGTATGAGTTGTCCTAGGTATGAGTTGTCCGGGTATGAGTTGTCTGGGTATGAGTTGTCCTGGTATGAGCTGTCCTGGTATGAACTGTCCTAGAACCGTTTATGGTGTCCCACTCGGTGCCAAGCCAAAAGGACACTATATCCAATGAGACACTATATCTATAGTTTGGTCTCTCGAGGGTTGCAAGGTTAAAAATAGTGAATATGTACTGTATATCAATATATTTACAACATAAACACTTTTATTATGCAATTTCTCATTAAAATTGTTTTTACAATTCAACTGAAACATCAAAACTACGTTCATTTTACATTAAAACAAAACATTTTCTTTCCATGGCCATCTAGTAAGCCTGTAAACAGCACAGCATCACAAATACAAGTGTAAATTAGAGCTGCCAAGTAGACTATACTAGCTGAAAATAGACACTATAAGCGTAATCAGAGACACTCTATCCATAGCAATTACCATGTAAAAGTAACTGTTTCCTAGTTTTGAGACACTATAAGCGGCGAGACACAATATCCGGGGACACTAAATCTGGCGTCTACTGTATATATATATATATATATATATATACAGTATATATATATATATATATATATATATATATATATACTAGCTGAGGTACCCGGCTTTGCTCGGGATAAATTTCACATTAGATCCCAGTTTAAATAAAATAAAGTTTAAGACAAAAGGCTGAAATGGATTGCTTTGGCTGTTGCATGTCGTTCACGGTCAGCTTCAAGGCGTGATTGTCTTTCTTGGGGTGTTTCTCTTGCTCTGGTAGCTGTTATACTTTCTCGGACAGCTTCAAGGCGTGATTGTCTTTCTTGTGAGCTTTCCTGCTTCCGGGCTTCTTTATTTTTTCTGGCTGCTGATGTAGATCTGCCCAAACTTGCCCGTTTCTTTGGTGGCATGGTAAAGTTGTTGGGATTTTCAAAAACTGCAAAAAAACATTGCCACATTAACTTTCTGTAACAACTATTACGCACTTCCTGTAACTATTCGCACAAACAGAAAAACAGACAAACAGACAGGCTGACCGACTCTGTGTTGACATTCTTCATCCCATACGAGGTTCCCGTGCCAAATTTGGTAGCTCTAGGTCAAGCAGTTTGAAGTCATCCTAAAAAATAATTATATGTGAAGCTCAAGATTTTCATGACTGTGTTCTTTTCTATAGTTTTATTGACCAAATAATTGAACCGACAGTTCATAGTCATGAAAATCTTAAGATTCACAAATCTTGACACGATGTAAAGCTCACAATTTGTGTAGTTTGTGTAGTTTAATCGCGGTGCTGGGGCCTTCGGGCCCAGTAATTTCAATTATTTAATTTATTAACACCCAGGTGCACAACCTGGGGACCTAATCAATATGTGTGTGTGAAGTTTCATGTTTGTTACTGCTTCCATTTTGGAGTTATGGCTGGAACACACACACGTCCTTTTGAGGTACCCGGCGTTGCCCGGGATAAATTTTACAAACATACAAACAGACAGGCTGACCGACTCGGTGTTGACATTCTTCATCCCATAAGAGGTTCCCGTGCCAAATTTGGTAGCTCTTGGTCAAACGGTTTGCGCTTGCATAAAGGACAGACAAACAAACAAGCAGACAGGCGAAAATATATATAAGAATAAGATAAGATATATATATATATATATATATATATATATATATATATATTAGGGAGAAGAAACTGAAAAAAATATTAGTTTGAGTTTCGAACTCGGTTTTGAATTTTTTTTACTTCATTTTTTTTCGATATCAGTTTTTCTAGTTTCAGTCTTTTCGATATACTGTAAGTTTTATATCGATATTATGGCTACTCAGATATTTAGTACTCACTACTCATATAGCCCATATGAATGTCTTTAATGTTTAAGGGTATGAATATTTATGTTGGGGGTCTGAGTTAATTATTTACAATACTTTACCAGGTAAATCCACATCTTTCATCAGAGGCTTATCACATAAAGCTTGTATAGAGTGGAATTTCCTGCCAATAGGCCTTAGGCCTTTTAAAAAATCTCACAGTAGAAACAAATTTTAAAATATTTTGTTTTTCTTTACATATTTTGTAGCTCAGCCTTTTATTTTATGTGTTGTGCTATAGTAAATAAAATTAGTAAACCTTAGTAAAAATTAGTAGCTTTAATAAAAACTTATATTTATTTCGATTTCGATAACTGTTTTAAGTTTATCATTTCAACTATTCCAGTTTCAATTTCGATTTCAATTTTTCTTTTTCGATTTCGTTTTTTTTTTTTTCCAGATTCATTTTTTGTAATAATTTCAGTTTTAACGGTTTATCGATTTCAGTACTTGTGAATTCCCCATCCCTGATATATATAAATATATATATATGCAGTGTTCAAATACAAGGGGAGGGGGTCATATAAATTGTTTCATATAAATTAAAACTTCAAACCTTTAGTTTACAGGGGTTTTTACAGGACTCACCCTGGGTCCCCTTGGACAGCACATTTCCATTGGTCCCATGTAGACTTGGGGTAAAAACCCCTTGAGCCCCCTATATTTCGAACACTGTATATAAGGATAAAAAGGGTGATCAACACCGACATCAACATTATGAAGATTTGATTTCGGAAGTCAAACTCCCATCATCAGTGGCTAAAAGCAATACAAAGTAAAAGCACAATATAAAACTGGTGAAAGGCTAGTTAGACAGGTACAGTCGCCTGCAATAATTCCGCTCCACTCTCTCAGAGATGTGGTAACAACGTAGTCCTTCTTAAACCCAAGTCCCCCACCCTCACTCTCCTCCTTCCCCTCTCAGGTGTTATTCTTTGAAAACCACTGACAGAATGAATCTAGTGTTCACGGTAGCTTTGGTGATAATGCTAGGACGACTATGTATTTTATTAATGCATTATTCCTAAATTTAGGGAATAGAGTAGTTAGGTTATTTTACAAACGTGGGATACTTTACTCTTCCTCTCGCTATCTTCCCCTCTCGTCCTCCCTCTCTCCTTTCGCTACACCAAAAACGACGATATTACGAGATCAAACCATCTATATGGAATCGCACAATAGCTGAAATTAATCATCATAATGTAGAGGAATACAACACTTATTTGTAAGTGTTAATATCGAATCACGATATGACAAAAAGTATTGCATCATGAATGATCCCAAAATTCGAAGGACACTGTAATTCGGCGTGTCAGATTACGATTCGAAGAGCATCTAATTTTAAAATGTGATTTGAATCCAACGACGAAATATATTAAATAATATATATTAATATATATGTAAAAATTAATAAATCTAACATTCATTTTTATATATAGAGTTCAAACTCGCGTTACACTCTAACTGCATATAAAATGCAAGTTTGGAAAAAAATTTATTTTCTTTCTATTTTATTTTTGCTAAGTAATTGATGAATTATTTCTTTTTTAAATTACCTAATCATTTTTTAGATTAAGCTTAATCATGTAATCGTGTTAAATTCTGTAATGTTCATTTTCTTATACAGTCTCTCTTAATTGTAAAAGATGAAATCATAACTTGCCAAAACTCTAAATTAACACTTAATTTTACATGAAATATGAAATAACACTTAATTTTACATGCATATTTCAAGTTCCATTTTTAGTTAACTCTGCAAATCATTATAACATCAGATCTGTCAATATGCTGTTTAAAATAAAAATATGACTTCATCTTCAAATATCTTGCTTATCTTCCAGAATGCTGTTACAGTCCAAATTTACCTTTATCTTCAAATATTTTGCCAAAAAAATTTAGCCCATTGAGAATAAAAAACAAAACAGGTCAACATTAAATAATGGTCACCAAATTACACTGGTCAACAAAGTTTTTGTCACAGATATTTTTACTTGAACTATATGTAATTTTTTACGTTGATTACGGGAATGAAAACAGAATTTTTCTATCACCCGCAGTTTTAGAGTGACACACGAATTTACATTACTTAGAATTTGAGTCAGAATAGGAAGAGGGCGGGGTCTGCACCTTGCTCCTCCTCTGTTTATAGGTTGCTGCACGTCACTGTTGAGTTTCATCTGTCAGTTACTCACTTGATTTCACTCAGTGAACATTTTAGGTAACTTCAGTATGCATTTTCTACTTTGATATTGCTATTAGGTCTACTATACTGTAAATTAGTCAAAACTTCATTTTCGATTCACTCAATATTGTAAGTGATAGACAAATTTTTAGGTCATTTTTTAACTCAGCAGCCAAAAACCTATAAGATCCACCTATTTTTGTTCATGTGACCAAAAAAGTTATTTTTTGTCAGCCAGTGTTATTAGTATATAAACTCTTGTAATTTTTCAAATTATTCTGATTATTCTGATCTGGCCGAGAGGCTGAAGTATTACCTGTAGTATTTTAGACGCAGTAAAATTCAGTCAGAGGATCTCTTTGTCTTCTCCTTTGAGCCCTGCTTTCTCCAGAGAACTTAATTTTAAAAAAGAATAAATAATTTCCCGATACACTACAAGAAGAATCGGTGAACCGTCAGATAATTTAGGAAGTTTTCACAGAATCTTCCGATCCACTCAAGAAGAAGTCGGAATGAAGTATAAAAGAAACTACTGCGATTCCCTGCACGGCACCAGCTACCCCAGTGTGAGAAAATCCGTTGCTGCCACCTAACCAGAACCCCGGTCAACCTCGAACCACCCAAGGCCATAGACGGAGGGTTAACATATATATTACAAGATAACTGCCCTGTTCATACTGCCACGATCATCAGACGGTGGTTTCAGGAGCAACGAGATGTCGAGCTGCTGAACTGGCCCACCAAGGGGTGTGACCTAAATCCCATTGAAAATGTGTGGGCAAATGTGGTTAACGCTTGTGAGCCTGGGCAGGAGCGGACATCTCGGCACCCTGCTGGAACACACCATGGCAGAGTAACTTTTCCGCAGGAACCCACAAGTCATCTACACTCATTAATAATAATAATAATATTAATAATAATAATAATAATAATGGAGAATGGACCAAGCATTGAGTAATTGCGTATAATATTATGATTGTGATGTAGTAAATATATATTTATTTACTTGAACAATTTTCAGTTACTTATAATTTGAACATTATGTTTTGTATGTTCTTAAAAAATCCCTAAATTTACTTGATTCATGTTTATTTTTGTAATAAAAATTGAACTATGTTATCATTATCTCTCCATGGGTAGACCTTTTTCTGGATAATCATTTGTTGATGATGCATGGACTTTAAACAAAAATGTTATTGCCTGGAGGAAAAGTTGATACTACAACTTATCTTACACTTTAACCATAATATAGCCACATCAGAATCCTATGATTGAAAGTTTTTTTTGTGAAATAACCTAACTAGTCTATTTCCTAAATTTAGGAATAATGCATGAATAAAATACATAGTCGTCCCAGTATTACCACCAAAACTACCGTGAACAATATATATATTCTGTCATTGGTTTTTACAAAATAAAAGTATTACTATGACAACACCTGAGAGGGGGAAGAGGAGAGGGAGGGAGTGAGGGTGGGGATTGGGGTTTAAGAGGGACTGCTGTTACCATATCTCTGAAAGAGTGGAGCGGAATTATTGCAGGGGACTGGACATAATATAAAAATGTAATTTAAAAAAAAATTTAATTCAATTTAATTTAAAAAATAAATTTCAAAATTTAATTTAAAAAAATACTTTCAATAGTACACGAGGAAGAATAAAATTAGAATGACAACCATAATTTCAAGTTCAATTAAGTTTTATATTTAGACAAAATTAAAACGAAAGTAAAGCAGATTATAATGTTATAATGTTTCAGACCAACAAAGACCCTAGGATCCACTCATGGCTGGTCTGCCTAACTGTGTTCGTAATTGTGTATGTCTTCCGTGGTGGCAGAGGGGACCTACAATTTTACGTTGATTCCGAACCACAAGAACATAAAAAAATATGTAACAACTTCCTGTACATTGGCAACGACCAATTTCGCAAAACTAAATAATTATCAACTTAAAATTAATTAATTATCGATTTAAAACTAATTAATTATCGATTTAAAACTAAAGATAGAATCTCTGGATCCAGAGGATCAAGTCATAATAGACTACTATCCACAAATATGTTACACTCTATATCTATTTATAACTGACATGCAAATATATCAGATCCAAAGAATCCAGTCAATTTCATTACGGTATCCATCAATACTAGTACCTTGCCAACGAAAAATAAGTCACTGTCCATATCGATTGCGGACCAAGTCAAAATTTACAACCATATACATTACAATATATACACTTAGGAGGAAATGTGTAGGTGTGGCTGTAAAGACTTTACAGTAATGTAGAAATGTGTGTGCACCCATTTTGAGTCTCCCATTTAAAGGTGTTTGTGGGGCAAGTGAAGATCATGAGTTTTTCAATACCTCACAGTACTATGGGGGGGCACCGCTCGGCAGAGGAATCTCTTTAAATGGGGTGTGTAAGGACAGAGAGTATCCCCTAACCCAAGATGCTGCCTCCCTATATCCAACAACACTTGTGTTGAGCTGTGGGATCTATCACCACAAAGCCTTAATTTTACTACCTTAAACTATACCCAATCTATCAACATATGCGTCTAATCGATTTTTAAACATGTTTATAGACGTGCTACTAATTACTTCTATTGGCAAACTATTCCAGCTATTTACTATTCTATGCGTAAAAAAGTTTTTCGCAACTGCTGTCTCGAACCTTCTACTTGTCAACTTACACCCGTTATTTCTAGTCCTATTATATTGAGATATTTCGAAAAAGCTATCTCTATCTACGTTATCGAACCCATTCATAATTTTGAAAACCTGGATTAGATCACCCCTTAACCTCCTAGTCTCGAGTGTTGTCAATTTTAACTCCTTAAGCCTATCCTCGTACGACTTTGACCTAAGCGACGGAATCATCTTAGTTGCTCGTCTTTGAACTCTTTCGATTTTGTCTATATCTTTGCGCATATGCGGATTCCAAAATTGGACCGCGTACTCCAAATGGGGTCTAACTAATGATTTATAAAGAGGAACTATAATATCGCGCGATTTGTACTCAAAATTTCGAGCTATAAAACCTAACACTTTGTTCGCCTTATTGACCGCTGCTGTACTTTGTTTCGCTACTTTTAAATCACCAGTGACTATAACTCCTAAATCTTTTTCCTGCTCTACGCTTGTTAAATCTTTCCCTGACATACTATACGCAAAATTACCGTTACGCGAACCTATATGCAAAATTTTGCACTTATCAACGTTAAATCTCATTTGCCATGTGACTGACCAATCAACGATTTTATTCAGATCTTCCTGGATTTTACCTCTATCTTCGTCATTAATCGCCCTACCACCCAGCTTCGTGTCATCCGCAAACTTTGAAACTGTACTGACTAGGCCGACATCTAAATCGTTAATATATATAAGAAAAAGCAAGGGGCCCAATACAGAACCCTGAGGAACGCCACTCGCTACATTAGCCCAACACGACTCCGCTCCATCAACGACCACCCTCTGTTTCCTACCTCGCAACCACTCTTCTAGCCAATTTATTACTACACCCCTGATTCCATGAGCCTTAGTTTTTTCAATGAGTCTTTTGTGCGGCACGGTGTCAAACGCTTTTTGAAAATCTAAATACACTACATCAACCGCCCGATGTCTATCGTAAACGTCAACCACGCTTTGGAAAAATTCTAAAAGATTAGTTAAGCAAGATTTGTTTCGCCTAAAACCGTGCTGCGTATTTCTAACTAGTTTATGCATTCTAAGTGTTCGACTATACGATCCCTAATTATTGATTCCAGTAGCTTACCTACAACAGACGTTAAACTGATTGGCCTATAATTTCCCGCCGCACCTTTATCGCCTTTCTTAAAGATAGGTGTTACGTTTGCTAACTTGAAATTATCTGGTACGCACCCCTCAGAAATAGACGCATTAAAAATCTTTGTTAGCGGCACAACAATGCTATCTTTTAATTCTTTTAGTTGTATGGGATATATGGAATCCGGCCCCGGTGATTTACGCGTTTTCATTTTATCAATATAGCGCATTACCTCCCTTCACTAACCACTATATTATCCAAAATATTACCATTATCAAAAGGTATTATGTCTATGACCGTAGGGATATTCGTTACATCTTCTATAGTAAAAACTGACGTAAAAAATTCGTTTAGCAAGGTAGCCATTTCCTTGTTTTCAGAAACTAGATCTCCGTTTACATTTTTCAAAGGCCCCAAGACACTTTTTACTGGATTTCTATTATTGACGTATTGAAAGAATCGCTTGGGGTTTTCTTTACCGTCACGAGCTATGGAGATTTCAAATTCGCGCTTGGACTTTTTTATTACACTTTTCGCTTCACGCCTTAGAGATATGTAGTTGTTTCGTAACCACAAATTGTCTTTATCGCACTTATGTAGCCTATAAGCCCTATCTCTACTCTTTATAATGTCTCCTACTCTAGAAGTAAACCACAAGGGCTTGTTGTTTACTTTCGCACGCTTAATTTTGTACGGTACACATTCCTCATTTATAGTCCTAAATACTGTTTCGAACGATTCCCACATTAGTTTTGCGTTGGAGTTCCCCATTACGTTTTCCCAATTGACGTGTGACAATTTATTTCGAAATTTACTAAAGTCTGCGTGCTGGAAGTTAGGAATTTTAGTCGAGTTAGCTGGTTTCGAGTGACTTACTGAGAGGACAAACTCTACCATATTGTGATCGCTATTGCTTAACGGTTCTATTACTTGAAGATCAGTAATTAGCCTATCATCCGTAGTTATTACTAAATCTAAAATACTGTCCAACCTCGTAGGTTCCCCAACCTTTTGAATAAGAAAGCTATCCTCGAGAAAATTAACTAAACGATTACCTTCCGCGTCTCCCTGCATTGTATCGTAATTCACGTTGGCGCAATTAAAGTCACCCATAACTAAAGCCTGCTCACTACCGATTATTCTCTTTAGTTCACGATATAACGCTTCGTCCGTATCAGCTGTTTGATTAGGGGGCCTATATATAACCGCAACAACAAGTTTGAAATCGTTCAATTTAAGTTCTGCTATAGTCGAATCTATCGGTTCTGGAATTGTGTGCTTTACTTCTATAACGTTCGCTATATTATCTTTGATATACAACATAACACCGCCTCCTCGCCTACCTATTCTGTTTTTAACAAAAAGTCTATAACCTTTAATTTGATACTCCCCTACAAAGTCACGAGTTTCAGTGCTAAGCCACGATTCATTTATCGCAATTATATCATAGTCTTTACAAGCAATTAAAGAAAAAAATTCGTTTTTTATTTCGTAGGCTACGAGCATTTAAGGATAGAACCTTCAAATTGTTTGTAATTGCGACACCTTCGCGAGCGCAGTGGAAATTTATGGAATTTACGCTGGGACCGTTCGAGTTACGGCAGCCTGAAAAGAAGAGACAGTATTATGAAATAGTCTTCCTAAACGCGCAGCTCCAACGTCATTAAGATGAAGTCCATCTCCGAGGAACAAGTCCCTCCTGCCGTAGAAACTGTTCCAAAAATTCGCAAAATGCACTCCTTCCTGTTGGCAAAGAGACTTTAGGTTATTGTTAATATAGGTCGCCTTGCTGTAGAAATCGTTACGATGGATAATTCGAGGAAGTATACCTGTTAAAACAATCTTATTAGTTTTTTCCTTTAATCGCTCTAGTAAGTCCCTGTACCTAGCCAGCAGTTCTTCCGATCTAGAATTTAAAACGTTATTAGTACCGACATGAATAACATACGTTGTGTCCTCGGAGGTACCGTCTGTAAATTGGTCAACACTATTAGTTATATCCTCCACCCTTGCACCAGGGTAGCAGTAACGGCGCCTACGACGAGGGTTTCTCCCACAGAATTCCTCGAGCTGCCCTCGAACAATGGAATCGCCAACGAGTCGTATTTCCGTTTCATCAGCATCATCGAAACCTAAAACAGAAAACTTATTGTTTGTTATTACTGGTAGACATGTCTTAGGTTTTCTCAATGGGGCTCCATTACGCACTCGAACGAAGGGTTGGGAACTAGGGGAAGAGAGAGGGCTATTAATACTATTTATATTATTAGTAGAAACTGAGGCAGGAGGGGTCAACTGGAGTCTCAAGGGATTCTAATTTTGCCGTCAGGAGCATCACCCTTTCTTCAAGCTTACTCTGGCCTCCTTCTCACGTTCTAACTCGTTCCTCAGCACTTCCATTTGAGCACCACCTGCAAACTAACTGTTCATTATTATTAGCCATTGTAAACGCGTAAGCGGCAAATTTCCCTTCACAGCGACTGCAAGTACTTGACGGGGGTGCCATGCTTTTAATTAGTTAAACAACAAAAAACAAAAAAAACGAGCGTTTGGAAATTAATAAATTACAACGTAGGTCTACCGCGTTTTTGAAACGCAGAAACTTGTAAGACAAATTTATACTAAATGAATATAGAATTAAGCTACCGACAAAAGATCTGTAAAAGAAGAGTATTTATAACACTTATCTGTCCGCGATTCGACCCGACTTTTTTCCTTTCCTTCACACGGTTTGTGACCACACTCTACCTGACCTCTCGAAGGAAGGAAAAATGAACCTTATGTCAGCACGTTTTCTGATAGATTTGAAAAACAAACAAGGCAAGCCATGCGCAGTAGCCTTGGTTTGATCAAATAATATAGTATGAATAACGTCAATAAATGAAATATATTCGTTAATGAATGATTAGTAGCACGAAGTAATTTAGTTATGAATGCACCGAACACTATTTTTTTTAAAACACTTCAACGAAAACCACTTATTCAATTGATAACACTGGACACTCGATAAAACACGTCTGTTCACAAGGAAAGACTGATCAATATATATATATATATATATATATATTATATAATATATATATAATATATATATATATATATAAACTATTAATTTATTATGTTTAATTTGTACGCAGAAGTATAGTAACTTTGGCTTTTTGTCTATATCGGAGGAGGAGATTGTAGACACCAATCGACCAGGGAAGTACTCCGGGAAGTCCGGACATTAGACAGAAAATAGGGAGTGCTGGAACTCCGTTTCTCCTGTCAATGTCCTCCTTAGCTGATCTTTTTCCGTGTCGTATCTACCCTGTGAGCAGTCCAGCATGCTCTCAAACACACACTTCTCTCCTTATTCCTCATCTTACACGCTACATAATCTCTTCAAAATTTAAAAGAAAATGGCATCAAATTCAAGAGAGCCTCAGAGTCCATTGGGGAGGGGACCATAAATGTTCCCAGTTGTGGCTGTCCCGCCACCGATACCGGGAACGCAGACCCGGATAGTGGGGCTGGATCTGCTACCGCCCATTCGAGATGTTCTGGGCCTCAGCCTCATTCACTTTTCATTAATTTCTGCAACATTCGTTGCCTTTTCTCAAATTTTCAGTCTGTTGAACACCACCTCTCCTCCTCTAAACCTCATCTTCTTTTCCTCACTGAAACTCAGGTGTCTGGGACGACTGACAGGAATTCCTTTTCTGTACCATCTTACTTTCTCTATACTCAATTTCATTCCAAATGTAGATGTTGCGTATATGTACGCAATGACCTAACTTGTTCTCGTATTCACAAACTGGAGTCTTTCGAATTCTATAATCTATACCCTCTGGCTACTTTGCCTGATGCTCTCATCTCCAACCTAGTTAACGCTTTCAGTTGTGGTTGTAACGCCACATATGTTCGCAGCTCCGTCCACCAACTTAAGGTACGGGTCGATGAACATCGTGGCATTAGTAGTCGCATTTCTTTATCATTAAGTAAACTAGCCAAATCCTCAATCCATGAACAGTGCGAAAGTAACAACCATCCATTTAATAACAATTTCTCAGTTTCAACCACTTTGCAAAATGAAGCAGATCTGAGAATTATGGATTCCTTATATACACATACAGACAAAAAGCCAAAGTTTCTATAGTTCTGCGTACAAATTAAACATAGTAAGTTAATATTTTATATATATATTTTGAAATCCGCTTTACTTTTGTTTTAATTTTGTCTTAATATAAAACTTAATTGAACTTGAGATTATCGCTGTCATTCTAATTTTATTCTTGCTCTTGTACTATTGAAAATATTTTTTTAAAATTAAGTTAATTATGTACCTGTCTAACTAGCCTCTCACCAGTTTTATATTGTGTTTTGACTTTTTATTGTTTTTAGCCACTGATGATGGGAGTTTGACTTCTCAAACGTCTGACATTAAATCTTCATAATGTTGACGTGGGAGTTGATCATCCTTTTTATCTTTAAAATCCGGTTCCCTAATTCTCTACAATATATATATATATATATATATATATATATATATATATATATATAGTGTGTATATATGAAATATCCTATCCCTTTATGAAAGAAATCTCATCTTTTGCATCAAATTTAATCCGGTAATTGAATAACTTTTTAATAAAAAATAAATAAATAAAATAAAATTAAAATAAATATAAAGAACAAATAAATAAAGGTATAAATAAATAAGCTAAAATATAAGTGACTTCGTCGTTTCATTTGCATATTTGAAAGAGTGAGTGGGATGCTCCATTGTCTCTCCTGAATGAGAACTTGGACTCTCCTTCATCCGATGAAAGTGACGAAGTGAACCAAAATTAAAAGAATGAATGAAACAAACAAACAAACAAACAAACAAATAAATAAAGGCAGGAAAGAAGGATGAATGTGGATAAAAAAAGAAGAAAGAGGAAAATAACGGAAGAAGAGAGAAAAAATATAAAGGACGGAAAAGCAAATAGAGGTACGGATAAATAAAGATAAAAAAGAAGAGAATCTCAAATGAAAGGAGTGAATCTAAGCTATGCAAAATGACCTTCTGTAATAAGGACGAAAGTTAGATAAAACTGCGATAAATTTTGTAATATACGCGAACGATATACGAACGCATGAGAGGCTTTTTTTTTATTTGGAACTTTAAAGAACAGTATCTTTTTGGCTGTCTGTTTCCATGAAAGAATGAGAAAAAACTCAAATAATCAACGCTGTCGCTGCAACGAATATTTATTAAGTTTTTGTGAAATACTTTTTGACGCCTTTAAGCGAGTATAATGAGTTTTCAAACCTCGCAGAATTGAAAATGACATTTTACGTTAAAAATGGTAGAACAGTAGTAAAAATATTTGCTGTAAATACATTATGAATATGAAATAAACATAAAATTGGGTAAAAAATGAGAAATAATAATATAGTACAATATATGAGGAATGAAAGTATTATTAAAACAAAATACGGGTAATTATGAGTGAGGATGATAAGGAGAATGTGGAAATTTAGATCATACATCAACTGTCCTTTAAACTTTATCGATTAAGTACATTTTTATCGTTTTTATAGTAAATATTATAAATTTTAAATGATTTTAAATTCATAATAATCTTGGATTCCACAACCAGTTTAATTCTAGTTAAATTCAGTTGCGTTAAAAACAGATTTCAAACATTTTCCAACTTTTTGGGGGAAATTTTTTAAATTTGTGCCAGTTTCATTTCGTTTACAATCATTTCTTCAAAAGAATCGTTTAAAAATTAAAAAATTTCTTTTTATGGGAAATCAGTGAAGAAAAGTCGACTATTATAAAATTAATGCAGGAAATGAATGCAAAAACATTTTCCAAAAGATGACGCAAAAATAATTACTAATTTTTTTTCCTTTCATTCTAGGTCTTTGTGTGTAGAAGGACAAAAATTTAAAACATTTTTCCATGAAAACTTATTGCATATAATTACATTGCCTTCTTTTTAATATATATATATATATATATATATAATATATATATATATATATATATATATACAGGGTGTACATAAAGTCAGGATCTATTTTTGTGAAGCACTTGGAAATTATATGGAATTCAATCATAAAATGATAAAGTGGTAACATTTATTAAATAATTAAGAGTAGGATTCGATGTGACGCCCATCAGTATCCCTGAACAGCTCAAATCGTTCCGCAGCATTTCTAAACACATTCTGGAGCATTTGCGGGGTTATGTTATCTGCAGCAGTTCGTATACGTAAGTTTTCAAGACTCGTAATCTTCGTCTGATAGACGTGCGATTTGATATGCCAAAATTGTTCAGGATTATCTAAATGAACGTTTTCCAAATCGCTGGATCGGACGCGGAAGCAACAGACCTTGGCCAGCGAGATCATCAGATTTAACCCCTTTAGATTTCTTTGCATGGGCTTTATCAAATCGCACGTCTATCAGACGAAGATTACGAGTCTTGAAAACTTACGTATACGAACTGCTGCAGATAACATAACCCCGCAAATGCTCCAGAATGTGTTTAGAAATGCTGCGGAACGATTTGAGCTGTTCAGGGATACTGATGGGCGTCACGTCGAATCCTACTCTTAATTATTTAATAAATGTTACCACTTTATCATTTTATGATTGAATTCCATATAATTTCCAAGTGCTTCACAAAAATAGATCCTGACTTTATGTACACCCTGTATATATATATATATGAATAGAAACGACGTAAATAAGGAGCGTCTCTGCACACGGGGAAGAGAAATAACGAATAAATGAAAAATGAGGCGAACCGCCCGGGAATCGAACCCAAGGCCTTCCAATTGCCGGTTGGATGCGCTACCATTACACCACGGACCTCGATCAATCATAAATCGAAATTCTCCTACATAGGGCAGAAACCAATGCCCTGAGAGGGCACTCTCGCAAATCGTGAATATGTGCATTTAACTGCAATGACCACGCAGTATATAAATGAATAGAAACGACGTAAATAAGGAGCGTCTCTGCACACGGGGAAGAGAAATAACGAATAAATGAAAAATGAGGCGAACCGCCCGGGAATCGAACCCAAGGCCTTCCAATTGCCGGTTGGATGCGCTACCATTACACCACGGACCTCGATCAATCATAAATCGAAATTCTCCTACATAGGGCAGAAACCAATGCCCTGAGAGGGCACCCTCGCAAATCGTGAATATGTGCATTTAACTGCAATGACCACGCAGTATATAAATGAATAGAAACGACGTAAATAAGGAGCGTCTCTGCACACGGGGAAGAGAAATAACGAATAAATGAAAAATGAGGCGAACCGCCCGGGAATCGAACCCAAGGCCTTCCAATTGCCGGTTGGATGCGCTACCATTACACCACGGACCTCGATCAATCATAAATCGAAATTCTCCTACATAGGGCAGAAACCAATGCCCTGAGAGGGCACCCTCGCAAATCGTGAATATATGCATTTAACTGCAATGACCACGCAGTATATAAATGAATAGAAACGACGTAAATAAGGAGCGTCTCTGCATACGGGGAAGAGAAATAACGAATAAATGAAAAATGAGGCGAACCGCCCGGGAATCGAACCCAGGGCCTTCCAATTGCCGGTTGGATGCGCTACCATTACACCACGGACCTCGATCAATCATAAATCGAAATTCTCCTACATAGGGCAGAAACCAATGCCCTGAGAGGGCACCCTCGCAAATCGTGAATATGTGCATTTAACTGCAATGACCACGCAGTATATAAATGAATAGAAACGACGTAAATAAGGAGCGTCTCTGCACACGGGGAAGAGAAATAACGAATAAATGAAAAATGAGGCGAACCGCCCGGGAATCGAACCCAAGGCCTTCCAATTGCCGGTTGGATGCGCTACCATTACACCACGGACCTCGATCAATCATAAATCGAAATTCTCCTACATAGGGCAGAAACCAATGCCCTGAGAGGGCACCCTCGCAAATCGTGAATATGTGCATTTAACTGCAATGACCACGCAGTATATAAATGAATAGAAACGACGTAAATAAGGAGCGTCTCTGCACACGGGGAAGAGAAATAACGAATAAATGAAAAATGAGGCGAACCGCCCCGGAATCGAACCCAAGGCCTTCCAATTGCCGGTTGGATGCGCTACCATTACACCACGGACCTCGATCAATCATAAATCGAAATTCTCCTACATAGGGCAGAAACCAATGCCCTGAGAGGGCACCCTCGCAAATCGTGAATATGTGCATTTAACTGCAATGACCACGCAGTATATAAATGAATAGAAACGACGTAAATAACGAGCGTCTTTGCACACGGGGAAGAGAAATAACGAATAAATGAAAAATGAGGCGAACCGCCCGGGAATCGAACCCAAGGCCTTCCAATTGCCGGTTGGATGCGCTACCATTACACCACGGACCTCGATCAATCATAAATCGAAATTCTCCTACATAGGGCAGAAACCAATGCCCTGAGAGGGCACCCTCGCAAATCGTGAATATGTGCATTTAACTGCAATGACCACGCAGTATAAATGAATAGAAACGACGTAAATAAGGAGCGTCTCTGCACACGGGGAAGAGAAATAACGAATAAATGAAAAATGAGGCGAACCGCCCCGGAATCGAACCCAAGGCCTTCCAATTGCCGGTTGGATGCGCTACCATTACACCACGGACCTCGATCAATCATAAATCGAAATTCTCCTACATAGGGCAGAAACCAATGCCCTGAGAGGGCACCCTCGCAAATCGTGAATATGTGCATTTAACTGCAATGACCACGCAGTATATAAATGAATAGAAACGACGTAAATAACGAGCGTCTCTGCACACGGGGAAGAGAAATAACGAATAAATGAAAAATGAGGCGAACCGCCCGGGAATCGAACCCAAGGCCTTCCAATTGCCGGTTGGATGCGCTACCATTACACCACGGACCTCGATCAATCATAAATCGAAATTCTCCTACATAGGGCAGAAACCAATGCCCTGAGAGGGCACCCTCGCAAATCGTGAATATGTGCATTTAACTGCAATGACCACGCAGTATATAAATGAATAGAAACGACGTAAATAAGGAGCGTCTCTGCACACGGGGAAGAGAAATAACGAATAAATGAAAAATGAGGCGAACCGCCCGGGAATCGAACCCAAGGCCTTCCAATTGCCGGTTGGATGCGCTACCATTACACCACGGACCTCGATCAATCATAAATCGAAATTCTCCTACATTGGTTTCTGCCCTATTTAGGAGAATTTCGATTTATGATTGATCGAGGTCCGTGGTGTAATGGTAGCGCATCCAACCGGCAATTGGAAGGCCCTGGGTTCGATTCCCGGGCGGTTCGCCTCATTTTTCATTTATTCGTTATTTCTCTTCCCGTGTGCAGAGACGCTCCTTATTTACGTCGTTTCTATTCATTTATATACTGCGTGGTCATTGCAGTTAAATGCACATATTCACGATTTGCGAGGGTGCCCTCTCAGGGCATTGGTTTCTGCCCTATGTAGGAGAATTTCGATTTATGATTGATCGAGGTCCGTGGTGTAATGGTAGCGCATCCAACCGGCAATTGGAAGGCCTTGGGTTCGATTCCCGGGCGGTTCGCCTCATTTTTCATTTATTCGTTATTTCTCTTCCCCGTGTGCAGAGACGCTCCTTATTTACGTCGTTTCTATTCATTTATATACTGCGTGGTCATTGCAGTTAAATGCACATATTCACGATTTGCGAGGGTGCCCTCTCAGGGCATTGGTTTCTGCCCTATGTAGGAGAATTTCGATTTATGATTGATCGAGGTCCGTGGTGTAATGGTAGCGCATCCAACCGGCAATTGGAAGGCCTTGGGTTCGATTCCCGGGCGGTTCGCCTCATTTTTCATTTATTCGTTATTTCTCTTCCCCGTGTGCAGAGACGCTCCTTATTTACGTCGTTTCTATTCATTTATATACTGCGTGGTCATTGCAGTTAAATGTGTATATATATATATATATATATATATATATGTAAAGTGCTGAGGTAAATTAAAAGGAAGTGAAGTGCATGACTAAAGATAGAAAACAAAAAATACCCGGGCTCCTTATAATTTTTAACTGCTGTGTAAGAACCATTTATAAATGCTACCACATAATACGCAAGTGCCCCTAACGAGGTCTTTTCGGTTTGAAGCACTGTGGGAAAAACAAAAGAAAATAATATTTCTAGGCAGAAAATGTTAAATTTGTTAAAAAAGTACATTTTATGGTGGAGAAATGTATAATAGTTTAACAACTGTAAAATAGATTGAAAATTGGGAAATGTCTTTTAAAATTTTTTCAAATAGGTCTTTATTTCTGTTCTTTCGACGCCAAACGAATTCGCACAGATAGGAATCAATCATTTCATGTTTGATCCCACTTTGCCGCTTGTTGCATCTTTTCAACACATTCTAAAGGTTAAGTTAGGTTAGGTTGTAGAACTGAAAAAAATTCATTGCCGCTTCTTTGGACTGCGCATTAATGTAAAAGTCCTTTTATCATTCATTTTAATCTGTAAATAAAAACATAATTTATAGCAAATATTACGTTCAAATACAGTAATATATTTCCCCAATGACGAATGTAGTTTTCTTAACAAATATATACATTTTCTACCTACAAATATTATTTTCTTTGGTTTTTTCATAGTGCTTCAAACCGAAAAGATCCCTCTAGCTCAGTGTTCCTATAAGCGAAGTGGAGACGCCGAGGTCGGGGATTCGACTCTGGATGGTGTTGGATAATAATTAAGGAATTAGCGTCATGGCCGAATTCGTATGGCTTGAACACTATCCCATTTTCTCCATTTTTTTATGCAGGAAGGAGGGGCCAAGGGCAAAAATGCCCTCAAAAGCGCCCCTCCCATAGTAGAAGAAGAAGAGAGCCAAAATCAAAATCCCAAATCAGGGGTTTTCGAGATGCCTAGACACTGCGTTTGAAAGATGAGAGGTCATAGACAGGAGGAAAGATGGATTGAAGAAGATTGTTCTAGAGTTGAACGGATGAGTAGATGAAAGACTGAAAATACCGATTAACCCTTGCATTAGATAGTTGGACAGAAAAGGAATGAGAAAGTGTAGAAAGTCTGGTACTGCATACTCTCCTTAAAGGAGGAGGCATGCAGTTAGATAGTTTAGAAGAGCAATGTCTGTTATGATAGCGATAGTAAAGAGAGAGTGGGGCAACATTATGGCGAAGAGAGAGAGATTGAAGACAATCGGTAAGAGGTGGGGAATTGATGAGACGAAAAACCTTTGATTCCACCCGGTCAAGTACGGCTGTGTGGGTTGAACCACTCCACACATGAGAAGCATACTCCATACAGGGGCGAACAAAACCCCTTTACAGAAACAACAACTGATTGGGGGTGAAGAAACTGCGGAGGCGGTACAGCACACTTAACCTCTTAGAAGCTGTTTTAGAAAGAGAGTGGGTCATTCCAGGACAAATCAGGCATTGCCTGAAACCACACCCACTTAGATTTTGCTCAAAATTGCTATACAGTGTTGTCTTTGCTGAAAAACACGAAATTTCGAGTTTCAGAGCAATCAGAGTTACGGTTCAAAAGTTATGGGCCTCCCAATTTTGGTGGTGGGGGCTGGCCCCTTAATGGTTAAAAGTCTATAACTCGGTCCCTAATTGAGCTAGGAAATTTTTTTAAACCATTTGAAAGCTCAAATCCTAAAGAATAATTGACTCTAAGTAATAAAATGCATTTAATCAAATAGTTAAAAAGTTATATCAGTTTGAATATTTTTGGCGGGGTCTCACCTCCTGTGATACAGATATTCAAGATTTTGTTTTCGTCATTTTGTACCTCAGTTACTCTTCTATATGACTTAGTCAATGACATTGTGTATTTTTATCTCTAAGTTGTGTATTTTTCCCCTTCATTAGATGGTGGTGGAGGTTAAAAAACATTCTATTTGCTGGACTTTGAACTTACACCATTATACCTGTTTTCCTTGACTAACAAGTGGATTAAGTATAGCGATAGATAAACTTATTAGTGTTTTCCTAAAACTCAATAATAATAATAATAATAATAACTGTCTCTCAACTTTGTCGATCTTCAAAGGCAAAAATATACTGTTAGTATAGTTATGTTTTATTGAACAAATTAAGACATTACTTGAATAAAAATAATTGCTATACAATACATTAAATCTGAAACATTTTTGGTACCTAGCCTAATTCTCATTATCATGTATTTCAAAAATATACACAACTCTGGTGCCAGATTGAATATTAGGAGTTGACATTTCATGAAGGATATTTTTGGCTTCTACCCAACAAACATCATCTTTATTAGATGGGAAATAGTATCTATTGTTTTTGTTGGAAATAGGAGTAGTTAGAAACTTGATTTTATAATCTTGGAATTCTTCTGAATAATCTAAAATGATTCCTAGATATTTTCTACCATCATAAATACATGCAACATACTTTTCCACAGGAAATTTTTGCTCATTTGATAAATCTGGACTCGTGTCTGAGTCACCTTGTTCAGAGGTCATAACCCAAACAACATTGTAGTCATTGGAGTCTGAAACTAAATAAGCTTTAATGCGACTCTGAAACATTGGCACAATTCTGTGAAAACCTCGTGTGCCCTTCACTGTCACTGTTTTTTCAAACCTACTACTGAGTTCTGTTTTATTATGATTTATTTGTTCTTTTGTAATGAATTTAAACTTGATGGACTCAAAATTTTTTGTACAAAAGTCATAGAAACTCTGTGGAGGCTAGATGTGTCCTGTTGTTGTTCTTTGCAAACTAGTTTTAGCTGCTGTTCTCTTCACACTTCCTCCAATGCCATCACAGGCATTTTTGCCGTGACTTGTGGCAAAAAAGTTCCACTCTGCCTTAATACCAAAATCTGTTTTATGATGGCATACATTGCTAAAATTAAAACGGTTTTTGTATTGGCCAGCACAACCATCAGAAAAATATTTTATTGTTTTCACATTAGGGAATCTCACTTTAATGTCTTGAACTAAAAATTGTTGAGATATATACACTGCTGCGGTGTTATGATCCAAACTATCACTAATGATATAATAGCTAGTGTGGCTAAATTTACCATCTTCCATTTTATATACAACCATTGGGTGTAATGTAACTTGTTCGTTTCTCCAATGGAAGCTCTGTGACGCAGCTTGAGTGATGAAAGAATAGTTCTCAGAAAAGTCTCCCAGTACTAAAACTTCATCTTCACTGAGATTTTGCTCAAGGGTCTTCATGTAGAGGCTTTGACTCTTGGCTATATAATGATGACGAGTAAGAGAATAAATTGATGCTGAAAGTTTTTCAATGAATTCCTCCACAGTAACAGTTACATTTGACAAAGTTGCCCTGTCAGTGCTGGTCCACTGGTCATATTCAATTGAATCCCTGGAAGTTAGTACATTTAATGTGTTCAAATAGTTATCTACACCAGCAACACCAGGACATTCTCTACACTGGTGTAACATACATTTAATGTTGTCCACATCGCAGACACTTTTTTGAATCAATGAATGATAAGTCAAGTCCTTGTCACCAATTGCTGAAACCATTAATTTGGGGTTCTGGTGATAGGTACAAATACAAACTGAGTGTGTACCTGTATCTCCAGCAATAACACACCATTTGGGTATAGGAGCTGCAAATGTTGAAAAACTTATACTTGAGTCAGTTTCTTTATACCTAAGATACAGTTCTTTCAAATTACCGAGTAAGCGATGCTTTTGTTTGTAAATTTTGTTTCCATCTTTGTCTCTGACACTAACACAGTCCTTTTTTCCTGGATACACCCGACTAAATTCTGGGTCCTCATAAAAAGCTGGCACATTAGAAATAGTTTCATCACTTATCTTTTTCCCTTTACTCTATTTAGGAGCATTTGGCAATATTCCATACTGTTGCTTCATGCTTCTGGCTTTATCAACAAGATATCTACTAGCCCCAAAGAACTCGAGTTTTTGAGATCGTGTATGGGGATAGAGTAAGAATCTGCAACCTTCTTTGGTAGGAAGTTGTAGAGTTGAATGCTTCAGCGAGCTCCCTCATCATAGTTTTGTACCTATTAGATAAATAAAAGGTAGGGGATATCAGAATTTTCTTAAATTGAAATTATTAATTTAATGTACTCTAAGATCAGGACCTAAATAGAAAAAATATAAGAATATCTACCTTCCATGGATATTTTTTAGACATTGTTTAAATGGTGTGATTGTGTTCTGTACATAAGAATGATATTGAAGAAAAGTTAGGCTATTGAAATCTAAAACATCTAAAATTATATACGTCAAGAGTCTTTAATTGTGACTATGAGTTTCTAATTTAGTTGAATTTAAGCAATCCTTAGCTTTCCAATTCTTTTTCCATGCATAATCTCTTGGATGTAGATGCTCCCTCATCCACAGATGCTGAGAAAGACTGTTCAAAATTCTTTTTCAAAGTAGATACACACTTGTCGTATTTGTCTGATGCTTTTTTAGATATCCTGTCAGTGTTCATACCATCTGAAATTAGGCATCATCCAAAATTTAGAATTACTGTAAGTTACAACAAATTTTCTTAATTTAATAACTAATCAGAATTCATTTATTGTACATAACTATTTTTTTCCAGTTCTTTAAATTGTTAAAGAATATGTTTACAAGTTTGATAAAACTGCATTATTTTGATAACCTATGAAAAAATGTGTACACAAAGATAAAGAGTTTAGATGATTTTTAAAAGATCATATAATGCATTTTCTGATAACTATACTTTTCAAAAATAAGTCCCCAAATTATAATTCATACACTACTTACGGAATTTTACTGGCGAAATCTCCATTTCTTCAAGAAGGTTCTTTGTTTGTTCTCTACAGATTTGAATATCACTGATCTCACCAGGATTGTCAGTTTGCAAATGTGTACTTCCTGGACTGCTTTGAAATGAAGAGGTACTTGTAGATGACTCAGTTTCAAAAACATAATTAAATAATTTATCAGGTTCTTCAAGTTCATTTAATCTTACAGAACAGTTTGTACAAACTTTCCAATTAAGGAGGAGTGCAGGAATTTTTTCTGTTACATTTAATGGTAAATTTCTTAAACCCTTTAAGATTCTTTCCTTGTGTCTCTTAAAGGGGTCACAACACTGTTCATGATAATTTAAGTGGTAAGACATGTTTAAAATTTATATATTAGCTTCAGTTCCTGTAATAAGTGAAAGAATATTAAATGTTAATGATTTTTAATGATAACAGGCAAACACAAGCACAGCCAATATAGGCAAGGCACTAAAATAATATGGCAATCAGATACCATACATGAGCAGTGTTTATCATGTGGTCACAAAAGGCAAACTGAACCCTTAATAACCAAAGTTCATGCTAATGGAAGGAGCCCTCAGACAATCTCATTTTGCTGTGATAAGTTGTAGCATGACTACATAAACATGATTCCACTCAACCTTACAAACAGGCAGTACAAATTATCTCTTTTATTTTAATAATGTGTGTGTATGTGTGCAATATACAGGGTGTCCGAGAATTATCTGTACAATTTTTGGCTGTTATTAAAAGTCAACCATGAAGTGTAGAAATTCCAGTTTGTCCCATTTTACAGAGAATCTCATTACGTTTTTTTTGATACCAAGTTTTGACAAGTTTTTTAGAAATTCCAGTGTGCCCGAACATTATATGTACAATTTCATCTTTTAATAAAATTCTTGATAACACACGTAAAATTCTTAAAGAAGATTATTTAGAATCTGTATTTTCAAAAGTTTCTTTTATTAAAGTAACGTTGTTACAAACATTCGATATGTGCACCATTAGTGATTCGCAAAACATCCAATCGATACTCCAAATGTTGCCATGTACGCTGCAGCATATCCACATCAATTCGCTCAATAGCAGCTGTGATTCTTGCTTTTAAATCATCAATGTCTGTCACCCGCGTACATTTCTAAAAACTTGTTAAAACGTGGTATCAGAAAAAACTTAATGAGATTCTCTGTAAAATGAGATAAAACTGAAATTTCTACACTTCATGGTTGACTTTTAATAACAGCCAAAAATTGTACAGATAATTCTCGGACACCCGGTATATAGTTAGGATCAAACTATTATATAGTTAGTATAGCCCAATTCCTGAACTTGGGCTAATACGTCATCTTTTCGCTAGCAAGTACCTTATAATAAAGTGCAAAAAAATACACAACTTAAAGGTAAAAATACACAATGTCATTGACTAAGTCATATAGAAGAGTAATTGAGGTACAAAATGACGAAAATAAATCTTGAATATCTGTATCATAGGGGTGCCTCCCCCGAAAAATATTCAAACTGATATAACTTTTTAACTATTTGATTAACTGCATTTTATTACTTGGAGTCAATTATTCTTTAGGATTTGAGCTTTCAAAAAGTTTTTAAATGTTTTGCCTAGCTCAATTAGGGACAGAGTTATGGACTTTTAAACATTAAGGGGCTAGCCCCCACCCCAAAATTTGGGGGGCCCATAACTTTTGAACCGTTACTCTGATTGCGCTAAAACTTGAGATTTCATGTTTTTGCACAAAAACAACCTTATATACCAAATTTGAGAAAAATCCAAGTCGGAGTGGTTACAAATTTCATTTTTTTTGCATTTGTCCTGGAATGACCCGAGTATATGTGATCTTTCCAGGAAAGATCACGAGAAAAGGAAACGCCAAGAATGTTAAGAGGAGAGGAAGGATTGAGTTGTGTGCTGTTGAAGGTAAGGGGATAGTCGTATGGAAGATTGTGACGAGTATACAGATGGAGGAACTAAGTTTTTGAGGCATTGAAAGCCACAATGTTTTTTCTGCCCCAATCAGATATAGCAGAAAGATGAGAGGTCAGGTGCCCCATAGCCATAGCGTCCTACGCGAATCATGAAGCGACTGCTGTGAGGAACGCTTTGGGAAGCGGGTGGAGAAGTGAAAGATGCAATAAATAAAAGGAAAAGAGTGGGTGATAGGACAGAACCCTCAGGAACACCACTGTTAATAGCTTTAGGAGAAGAACAGTGAACATCTACAACTGCAGTTATAGATCGGCCAGAAAGGAAATTAGAGATGAAAGCACAGATGAAGGATAGAAACCGAAGAAGAGCAGTTTCGAAATTAAAGATTTGTGCCAGACTCTATCAAAAGCTTTCGATATGTCTAGCGCAATACCAAAAGTTTCACCGAAATCCCGAAAGGAGGATGACTAAGCGTCAGAGAGATATATAAGAAGATCGCCAGTAGAGCGTCCCTTGCGGAATCCATACTGACGATCTGAAAGAAGATTGTGAGAAGAAAGGTGTTTAAGAATCTTCCGATTAAGGAGAGATTGAAAAACTTTGGAAAGGCAAGAAATCAAAGCAATTGGACGATAGTTGGAGGGTTGAGAGCGGTTACCCTTCTTTGGGACAGGCTGAATGAAAGCGAACTTCCAGCAAGAAGGAAAAGTACCAGATGAGAGACAACGACGAAAGAGTTTGCCAAGGCAGGTTGTCAGCACAGAAGCACAGTTCTTAAGAACAACAGGAGGAGCACCATCAGAACCATACGCCTTCCTAGAATTGGGCCCAGATAGATCAGAAAAAAACATTTTTAGAAGAGATTCTAATTTGAGACATAATAAAGTCAGAGAAGAAGGAGATGGAGGAACAGCACCGGAATCGTCCAGGGTTCAACTGTAAGCGAAAGTTTGAGCAAAGAGTTCCGCTTTGTCAGAAGAAGAGACGGCAACTGTGCCATCGGAATGAAAAAGAGGAGGGAAAGAAGAAGAAGTAAAGTTGTTGATGAGGTTCTTAGCTAGATGCCAGAAAGAACGAGAAGAATTACAATTGGCTAGATTTTCACATTTTTGTCGGATGAAGGAATTTTTGTCGAGTCGAAGAACAGATTTTACACGAATCCCGGCAGAAATATAAACTGAATGAAAGTCAGGAGTTGGATGGCGACGGTACCTTCTGAAAGCCTCCTCTAGGTTGCGGGTAGCATTAGAACAAGTAAAGTTAAACCAAGGTTTTTTGGCATTAGTAGTAGGAATAGAATATGGAATGTACGCCTCCATGCCCGAGAGAATCACCTCTGTAATGCGCTCTGCACATTCAGAAGGGCCCCCACCATGGAAACAGTAATCATTCCATGCGAAATTAGGGAAGTACTGCCTAAGGGCCTCCCAATCAGCGGCGCCGAAATGCCAAAGGCGCCTCCTCTTGGGAGGATCCAAAGGCCGAATTGGAGCGATAGGACAGGAAACAGATATAAGATTGTGATCGGAGGAGCCCAACGGAAAGTAAAGTTTCACAGAGTAAGAAGAAGGATGAGAGGTAAGAAATAAATCCAGAATGTTGGGACTATCTCCAATGCGATCGGGGATACGAGTAGGGTGCTGTAGAATCTGCTCTAGGTAATTTAGGATAGAAAAGTTGTAATCTAGTTCACCAGAGATGTCAGTGAAATGGGAAGAAAGCCAAAAGTGGTGGTGAACATTGAAATCTCCTAAAATGGAGATTTCAGCAAAGGGAGAGCGGGAAGGAATGTATTCGACTTTGAAAGTGAGATAGTCCGAGAATTTTGGATAGTCAGTAGAATTAGGAAAAAGGTAAACAGCGCAGATGTATTTAGTCTGAGATTGACATGTAAGCCGTAGCCAGAGGGTATAGAATTCGGAAGATTCGAGTTCAGGAATACGAAAACAAGTTAGGTCATTGCTTACATATGCTCAACATCCACCTTTGGAGTGAAATTAAGTATAGAGAAAGTAAGAGGGTACAGGAGAGGGGTTGCTGGCAGTTGTATCAGACGACTTCTGAGTTTCAGTGAGGAGAAGATGAAGTTTAGAGGAGGAGAGGTGGTGTTCAACAGATTGAAAATTTGAAGAAAGGCCACGAATGTTGCAGAAGTTTATGAAAAGTGAATCAGGTAGAGATCTAGAACATCTCGAATGGGCAGTAGCAGATCCAGCCCCAGGGGGGGGGAGCCAGAAGTGGGGTCATTTATGGTCCCCTCCCCAGGGGACTCCGAGGCTCTTGAAGTTGATGCCATTTTTTTTTTAATTTTGAAAAGATTATGTAGTGTGTAAGATCTACAGGTCTACAGAAGCTAAGGCTAACAAAGACCCTAAGATCCACTCTAAGGTTAGCCCGAGAGAAAGGAGAGAGTAGGAGGTTAAAAAAAGAGAATAAGGGGTTAAGTAAGTAGCAAAACCTATCATTCGTGATTTAACATTCATTCAAAAAAAGAGAAAGAAAGACTCCCCATCATCATCCACCGGCCACTGCCGACAAGTCGGAAAAATAGTCGAAGAGAATAGGAAAGGGGTGAAAGATGAAAAAAAGTAAAATAAGAACGCTTACAAACCATGCAAACACAGTCTTAACTCAAACACTGTCATACCATGCAAACTACAGACATGCAAGTAAAGAGAGGATAGGAAAAGAAAAAAAAAGTACGAAGATTATAACAAAAAGTGGGTTAGTTGACGCTACGAGCTACATCTAAGTTCGTGTTAGTCTAATTTTTTTTTTATTGCTGGTATATCACACGCTGGCATGTCACAAGCTGGCATTAATCGTCAACAGACTCATCCTCGACCACTACCCCTAGAGCTCCTGTTGCTAATTGTTTATTATTTTAAACAACGGCTAAACGGTTTTTAAACATATTAACGCTGGTAGAGTTCACGACGGACGCGGGAAGATTATTCCATTTATCAAATACTTTAAACGTAAAATGTTTTTAGCGATGTTAGTGATGAAACGTCTGCCACGCAACTTAAATCCGTTATTACGAGTATTTGTATTATTGAAAGTGAAGAGTTTGTCAAAATTTACGTTATCGATTTTATTAACGATTTGGAAAACTTCAATAAGCTCCCCTCTTAATCTCCTTGTTTCGAGTGAAGGCAAGTCTAACTCTTTAAACCTATCTTCGTAAGACTTGCTGCGCAATGACGGAATTACTTTCGTGGCACGACGCTGAACCCTTTCCAACCTATCAATATCCTCACGCAAATACGGGCACCAAAACTCTAAATGAGACCTGACTAGGGACTGGTAAAGGGGCAATATAATATCCTTCGATTTAAACTCGAAATTACGCGCTATGAAGCCTAATATCCTATTAGCTTTTGCGCAAGACTCCAGGCACTGGTTCCTAACTTTTAAATCCCCGGATACTCGTACGCCTAAATCTACTTTCACGTCAACGCTCGCTAACTGTCTATTGTCCATCGTGTACGTGTAATTATTGTTACGAGAACCTATATGCAAAACTTTACATTTGTCTACGTTAAATTGCATCTGCCAATTATCCGACCACTCCATAATCCTATTTACATCGTCTTGGAGCCTATTTCTATCATCCACGTTAACAACTTTACCGCCTATTTTAGTATCGTCCGCGAATTTTGACACGTTACTGGTCAAGCCTGCATCTATGTCGTTAATGTAGATTACGAATAGCAATGGGCCTAACACTGAACCCTGTGGGACACCGCTACCTACATCCCACCACCCCGATTCACTACCATTAACAACGACCCTCTGTTTCCTGGCACGAAGCCATTCCTCTAACCAGTTAGCTACCTGACCACGTATACCCTGCGCTTTAACGTTCGCAATTAATCTTATATGCGGAACTGTATCGAACGCTTTTTTAAAGTCTAAATAAATAACGTCAGCCGTTCTATGCCTAGCGTATTCGCGCACTATTTCGTTATAAAACTCTAACAAATTTGTTAAACAAGATTTATGGCGTCGAAACCCATGCTGACTACTATTAATCAAATCGCGACTTTCTAAGTGATCGACGATAGGTCCCTAACTACGGATTCCAAAAGTTTACTGACAATTGACGTTAAGCTAATAAGCCTATAATTGCTAGTTACTGTGCGGTCGCCTTTTTTAAAAATGGGCGTAACGTTAGCTAATTTGAAGTCTTCAGGAATAATCCCTGCTTCCAGTGACTTACTAAAATTTTTGTTAAGGGGCCTACTATAACGTCTTTCAAATCTTTCAAATGTCTAGGATAAAACGCGTCAGGGCCTGGAGCCATGCTAACTTTTAGCTTATTGATATAATGCGCAATCTCACCCTCGTAAACAGTTATTTCTTCCAAAATAGTCTCGCTGCTAAATGGAACGATATTGTCCACATCGGGGACATTATTGACGTCTTCCACGGTAAAAACTGTCGCAGAAAAGTTATTAAAAATACCCGCCATCGCCTGAGCGTCGGAAGCCAATGCGCCATTAGCGTCCACGAGAGGGCCTATATTACCTTTTATCGGCTTACGATTATTCACGTAATCGAAAAACTTTTTTGGGTTATGTTTCCTATCCGCAGCTATAAGTATCTCTAAATTAAGCTTAGCATTCCTAACTGATCTTTTAACCTGACGTCGAAGCTCGATATATCTATTAACGTTAGCTACCGTGCCATTGCGCTTATTAAGTCTATACGCTCTGTTACGCTCGTTTATGAACTCGCCTATTTTCCTAGTCCACCACTTAGGCCTACCATGATTTCTAGCGCGCTTGGACCTACGAGGAATAAACTCCCTTTCGATATTCATAAAACTTTCTTTAAACGCCTCCCAATGAAAATTTGCGTCATTACCCATAAATAAATTATCCCATCCACTACGCTCATCCTGTCCGCAAAACTATCAAAATTAGCCCTACGAAAATCAGGAACTTCTATTACGTTACTACCCTTAGTGTTTTCTATCAATAGCTTAAACCTAATAATTTAGTGATCACTACATCCCAAACTCTCACCTACTTCCAAACCTTCGACTATATTATCGTCGTTCGTCATCACCACGTCTAAGATATTGTCACCGCGCGTTGGTTCGGTAACCATCTGTCGTAAGAAATTATCTTCCATGAACTCAATCAGTCTCAAACCCTCATCATTACCAGTAGAAGTCTCGTAATTGGGTGTCCTGGGTAGGGTATGATTCATCACCGCCAACTCATCGCCGCAACCTCAACTCCAGCCAACTCAACTCCAGCCAACTCATCGCCGCCAACTCAACTCCGAATGCACCGTTGCCAAATAATGTTGGATAGTTTCCTTGCGTTAATTTCAGGCTGCCATGAACCCAATGGACGCACAAACCCAATACCGAACAGTTTGTGGTAGGTGATCTTTACGGGGGCTCCGCCCCCGTACCCCCGAGACCTAAATTATACAGATGATAATGTATTAACATGTACCCACCATGGCTGGGTACCAGGAACAAAAATACTCTCTGGAAATTTATAGATGCATTATACAAAATACAGAAGAGTCGAGATATGTATCTCGAACAACTTGTAGGAGGTCATGCTCCACCTTCAATGTTAAAAAAATATCGTGATGCTGATGGCCGTATATTAAAACTAGTTTTAAGCTTTGAGCAACGATCACCATTAGAATATTTACGTTGGATTGCCTACAATTACCACTAATTAAAATCTGAACCTTTTAATCCTTTTTTAACGTAGTAGAATAAAGAGTTTCTAACAATTTTTAACTTTTTAAAGCTCTAACCTTCAAAAATAAATTTAATTCATTTTTTCAAAAAATGGAGTTGAGTCGGCGGAGTTGAGTTGGCGGCGATGAGTTGGCTGGAGTTGAGTTGGCTGGAGTTGAGTCGGCGGAATTGAGTTGGTGGCGATGAGTTGGGGGTGATGAATCGTCCCATCCCGTCGTAATTAACATTAGGGCAGTTAAAGTCTCCAACAATTATACTGTCCCGATTACATACATGTGCATGCAGTGAGGAATAGGGAGAGAAGTGTCTGTTTGAGAGCATGCTGGACTACTCACAGGGTAGATGAGACACGTGAAAAAATTAGCTAAGGAGGACAGTGACAGGAGAAATTGGAGTTCCAGCACTCCCTATCTTCTGTCTAACGTCCCCCCCTCCCACGGAGTACTTCCCTGGTCGACTGGTGTCTACAATCTCCTCCATTAAATGGCCTGTCTCACTGATTATTATTATTATGACAATATTACATCTACTGTCCATGCGTTTCCGTTCAGCATCTATAAATAATATCTGCAGCTTGTAAACGAGCCCTCTCACACCATTATAATCTTAATAACAGTTGCGTTTTTCAGTGCGGCGTAAGACTTTAGTCATTATCATTATTAAATACAGTAAACTTTCATACGGAATCTTACCTACTTGAGTTTTACTTGATGTCTTCGAACGATAGTTCACGATGGACTTGCGACCAACCCATCTGCAGCATTTCGCTTCATTTGGGGGGTTTGGTGGCGAAGAGAGTTGGTTTCCGCTCTCCTCCTGCCCTCGAAGCCAGCTACGCATAGCTGGTCAGGAACTTTGCACAAGAACCTTTTATGGTCTTTTGGCAGAACATTAAAAAGTTTCGGGTCTCGTATTCTGAGAGTATTTTCTATCCTCGTTTTCATGGCCTCCTGTTCCACCATAGCTGGGGCAGTATAGAATCTGCCTCTTCTCACATTCCAGTGTGTTTCTATTTGATTTCTAAGATTAAGGACACAGCCCTTGAGTATTTTCCATACATATATTATTGTCTACCGATCGCGTCTTCTTTCCAGGGAATAGAGTTTCAGGGATTGTCTTCATCTTTCGTTTCCTCTATCTTAGATGTAAAAGTCCTTTGTATGGCATCTATTTTTCCAATGTCCAGTTTTCTGTATGGCCTTGTGACTACTGAGCAATAACCAATTATGAGCAAGACTAAACTCTTTCATAACATTCTCATAACATTTACGTTTCTGCTGTAGAAGCTCCTCCAGATAATTCCCATTATTTTTCTAGCTGTTGTAAATTTAATGTTGTATTGTTCTCTGAATTCTGCATTAAATGACATTATTACTTCAACATCCCTGACTTGTGGGATTAGTGTTATGTTTGTCATGTAGTGTTTTGTATCCTTTATTCTGTAGCAACTTTTTGTTACCATATCTTATAAGCTGAAATTTTATTTCGTTGAGCTTTATATTAAATGCAAAAAACTTCACTTTTTTCTACGTGAAGGTCAAAATATGAAAATAAAAACCCACTCTAATAGACAGAGTTTATTTCCACGACAGTTTCGACGCCCACTGGTATCCTCCTCGAACTTTATATTGTTGTCTTCTGTCCACTTGAATAATGTTTAATGTCGTTTTGTAATTTTTCTGTTGTCTCCATTTGATATTTTCTTGCATATGTTTGTGTCATCCCGAAACACGAAATGATAATATCATTAATGTCTGCAATCATTATGATAAAGAGCAAGGGAGCTAATGCTGTACTTTTTGGGACGGCCCTCACGACTTCTGAGACTTCGGATTTGACTCCATTTACAGTACTACTATTCTTTGAGTCAGAAAATTAAATAGGCATAGTTCCAACTTTTCAGTAATACCTGTATTATTAAGTATGCTATACTTCCATGATTACATTTATTGAAGGCTTTAGCAAAATCGGTGTATATTACATCTATATTTTGACGTCGACACAATGTTGCTTGTATTTTCTCTTGGTGTCCGATAACTGTGATGGGCATGACTAGACCTGAAGCCATGCTGGTTCGGATTGAATAAATTTTTTTCTTGTAGGTAATTTTGTTCTAATTACATGTTCAAAGCACTTTATAAGGTGGAAGGTGAGAACTACTGGCCGATAGTTCTTAGGTATTGCTTTCTTACCTCCTTTGAAAAAGGGGGAAATGTTCGCGTTCTTTAATGGGAGTGAAATTTGTCTTGTGTCGAGTGATTTCCTCCAAAGTAAATATTGTGGCTTGCTATACTCTCTCTCTACTCATTTCTTGAGAAACATGGCACTCCATGTGTCCGGTCCTGGTGCTGAATTTTCTCGTGTTTGTGAGAGAGCCTTAATTATGTCCTCTTCCAAGAACTCAAAATCCACTAGTAAATTCGTGTCCGTACTTGTTCTTGACTGATTTGTATCTTTGTCGCAGAATTCGTCCAAATTTCCTCTTTTCATCTCGGGCTCAGTGGGACTGAACACCGAATTCAATTGCTCCTTAAGCAACTCGCTCATCTCTGCTGGGTCATCTGTGTATTCATTTACTTTATTTAACGGATGGATACCCTCTTCAGATTTCTTTTTACTTTTTGTAAAGGCGTGAAAGTATTTTGGGTTATTTTTTATGTTTTCTGCTACCTTCTGATATCTTCTTCGTCTGACTTTCTGTCTTGTGGATAAATAATTTATTTAGGTTTAGTTCTATTCCGTGTAGCTTTTTTCCAGCTTGAGTCTCCTTGCTTCAGTTTTGCATCCATGAATATTTTTACGGTTTGTTTCCATCGTCTAATACTGTTCTAATTTTTCTATTGAGTTTGCTACGTTTTCTTTTTTTGTCTCTTCAGAACATGCTTACAATGTAGGTTTAGTTTTGTTTTCTATCGTAAGTATTATTTCTTCTTGAGTTTTTTTTCGAGGAGTAACAATTTCCAATCTACTTTCATTAATTCTGAGTTTATTCTTGCCCAATCTACTTTCATTGAATTCATTTTAATCCTTCAAATATACCTTCTATCTCTCTAAGACAAATTTTAGATCATCTGGCTTCGAATTTTATTTATATATCGATTAGCTGTCCTTTTTTATTTATTATTATGCCATTGATATTTGTTAAAATTAAATTCAAAACGTTCTCTTTTCGAGTCGCTCCGTATATTTCCTGGGAAAGGGCATAATTTTTCATAATATTTAATAGCATCCTGACCTGAGTTTTATCGACTTCTCTAATGTTACTGTGTAACTTTTCCTACTGTATATAACTTTATCATTTTTCCCCAATGTTATGATGGAAAGTCTCCACAAATGAATATATTTGGTGTTGGAGTTTTAAATGATTTTAACATGTTTTAATTTCATTTGTAACGAATTTACATTAATTTTTTATGTTGTTTGGTGGTCTGCATACGTTCAAAATTATTACGTTTACTTCTTTTACTTCTACATTCAGAATTTCGATTGTGCTGTTTGATTTTCCTACCTACATTTCACCTGTGAATGTGTTTTTTATATAAATGCAATTGCAATACGCAATAGCCTCTTCCTTTTCTAGCAAACCCATCCGCTCTGCACATGTTGTAGTCCTTCAATGCTATGTCCATGTATTCGATGTTGTTTTCACAGCCTTTTTCACACTGATGCAAGTGTGTTTCCATTAAGCATGTGATATCTTTGTTGTTTCTAGAGCTAGATTTTGTAGGTATTGTTTGCAATCTGTTTTGTCAGTGTACAGACTTTATATATTTATATATATATATATACACACAGTATATTAAATTTAGGTTTAAAAGTATTGGTGTTTGTTAGAGTTGGGTGTTGGTCAGTATTCGGTCGATTCTTTCGGTATCCGGTTGATTTTGTCGGTTTCTGGTCGATGTTATTGGATGGGCCGTTAGGGCATATACTTACTCTGGATTCAAGGTTGAAATTTTGGGAAAACAAAGTGGCTAATGTGTATTCCTATGTAAAAATTAATTCTAAGATGGGTTTATTATTTGCAACTTTTCCGAAAAATCTCATTTTCATGGTCAAAATCGCGATTTTCTGATTTGAACGCTGCCTAACGCAGCCTCAGGGCACCCAAACCAAAGCGCGCAGCTGTTCTGCATATGATTTAGTCTGAAAGCTGCTTTTCTGACCTCATCCTTGCTTTCTTGCGTGTTTCAACACCTCTGGGTGCTGAAAAATGTTTTAGATTTCACGTAAAACTTAAGAATTTTAAGTTTTTCTTCAAATAATATGCGCGGCTCACCTGCTCTACTCTGATCGAGTAGCGGAGACTTGCCACCTCCACGTATAGGTTTACACGCCTGTTCTTCCTGGATCCCTGAAAAGCGTGGCCTCATAAGATCTTATATTATGATCTTATGAGGACTTTCAGCTCTTATGAGCATTAACGATGGCTTCAGCCTCTTCATCAGCCACTCGAACCTGAAAAGCTCTTAAGTATGTCCTGCTTCGATCTGAACACTGGAGCATTTCTCGATGGTCTATCCTGGCTCTCACCCACCCATCTCTCCTCTCGTGAACGTACACAGCTTGGGAAGCAGTTGAGATTTCCTGTACAGCTCTCTCGCAGGACTGAGTATGAACAGAGAAAGCGTCCACTTTGAGTGGAGTTTTCCTGAGATCATCGAGCTCAGTTAAGGTCATCTCGCAGGTGAAAATAGGCTCGTAAATATTCTCTGATTCCCAGTTGATGAGATCCTCAGGTGAAGTGGCTTGCAGATTGACTTTGGGATTTTTATGGGGCCTCACTGTCGTATCACCAAAGTCTCTTCCTTCTCTGATCTTCTCTATCTGGCTCACAGCAAAAGCTCTCTGATGCTCATCTTCACTGCACAGGAATGAAGCCAGGATGTTCTCAGGATGTGCGTGGTAAGCTCCTCTTATCACTGCAGCAGAGATGATGTTCCTGACCTCAGTAGCCTAGTTTCTCAGCAGCCTCAGGCTTAAAAAAAACGTGTGCAGGACCAAATTTGAGGTGGTGCCTCACTTTGATGTAGTACATTTTGAAGTAGAAGTTAAGGCAGAACTTCACGAGGACCTCGAGCCTCCTCAACACCTCCCCCTTCAGTCCGTGCTCCCTCATCCACAACAGCAAGATGTCCTGTGCAGTAGTGATCCACCTGGATTGGTTCAGAGGTCCGCACTTGAGACCAGCCAACTGTGGACTGAGACTTCCAGACTTGATGGCTTTGATCAGAAGATAGCAGTTGTGCTGCTCTGTGGAGAAAGATTTGACTATCTCTACTGGCAGCTCTATGATATCTTCAGTTCCTTCCACTGATTTGAAGTTGAAGTTGACCTCAAGTTCATTCACTTTCTCAAGAAGTTTTCCAATAGGCCCACTGAAGCCTGACCGGGGAGTTACAGGGCCGTCCAACTTGATGATTAAGTGCCTCAGACTCAGGGGGAGCTCGTTCACATGGAGCTGACAGATCATCCAGTGGCACTTGCGACCCAGCATCTTCTCCAATAGGGCTATGGCGCCTCCGGACCACCCCTTGTTGGTGTTGGTAGAGTCTCCTCCAATCATTACAAGGCTCTCGTCAGCTCCGTGATCCAGAAGCAACTCATGCAGGCCCTGAGCGATCTTATGAGCAGGCTTTTCTCCTTCCTCAGGTTCTTCGGGAGTGAAATGGAAGAAGTACTTTCCTTGAGGCTCCCACGTGATAGTGTAATGCTCCTCGATCACTTTGCCAGGATGAAATCTCCCTGTCACTTCGTCATATTTCAACACCTTTGTGTTCCCATCCTGCTTGCCATCAAAGAATATCCCAGAGATCTTCTTAGAGATCATCTATTGAGAGAATGTTGAACTTCGCCTTCTGCGTCCAAATGGTTACAAAGATTCAAATGGAGTAGATTTTTTTTCTTATGTATGTATGTATTAAACCTGTGTAAGAGTAAAGCAAAGTTAATGTGTCTAAATGGCATCAAATTACGACAAAGGGTTAAAAATATGATGTTGTGTTCAATTGAATATTCGGTATTTCAACATAGAACAGAAAACCGCAATTTTGAACATGATAACGCGATTTTTGGGAAAAGTTACAGAAAAGAAACGCCTCTTAGAATTAAATTTTACATAAAAATACATATTGGCCAGAGTGAAATTCGGACTCAGAAAAGTATGATATGCCCTAATGGGCCGTTGCACTTATTCGCGAAATCCGGTCTTTCCTTATTAAGAATGACAGCATTCTCATTTCTTCTAAAAAATGCCCTGCGTTGATCATGTCACTTCTTTCCCTTGAGACTTGAGCTGTTTCTCCTTTTTCTCTTCTTTGTGTACCCTTAATGTGAAAATAAGAGCATTCCATATTGAGATATTTTTTCGTTCAGATTAATTGTCTTTACATAGAAGAATGAAAGTAGTAGCAGCCCTCTCTGTATCAGCAAATTCCATTCCCTATCATGTTGAAACTATTTAGGATAGTTATACATGCAGTCGAAACCCTGTTTACACGATCCTGTTTTTGTAGTATTCGCATATGATTCGTCTTTTTGATTCCATATGAATCTTGTGAGAGTCAATTGCTTTCCTTTGTTGTACCACCATTTCTTCACTCATTAGGTTTTTTTATCTTTGTGTGTTTTCGTTTTCATTTATGATGTTGCTGTCTTGTACAATGGGTATTTCTTCGTCTAGGGTTTCTTCTGCACTCTCCTTTAGTCTGTGTTCCCCTCGGTGTTCTGGATCCCATTTTCATTTGTGTCGGCGTTTTCTGTCGATAAACTTGTTGCAATTGTTTTTCCACTTCAACACTCTTCTTTCTCGTTTGTATTACTTTCCTATTGTTTTCCATGCACTTCACGCACACGAAGTCATAAAAACCATTGATTTTGTTATTCCCCTCTATTCATCATTTTCCTATCCTTCATTACTAAGTGTATGCATTCGTAGTGCTTAAATGTATTGCACAAAAAGCATTTTAAGCTTGTGGTCTTGTACGTTTAATTTTGGCAGTTGCAGAGTTAGTACGCGACGCATTCCACTAAACACAGTCTATCTCTATTCAATTTTCTGGATTTAGAGCAATTTACATATTTTTTCCTGTTTTCAATCATAGTTTTTCTTTTTCTTTCTTCCTTTTCCTTTCTTCTTTTCTAATTTCGCCTGCGAAAATTGATCGTTCTCGGTTTTATGACCTTTTTCTCTTTCCTACTCGTATGCGTAATAGAACCTCACGAAAGCCGTTATTTCGTTTGAATTATTTTCAGTTTATGCTGTTTTTCTTTGTACACACTGTATGGCACCAGCCTTCACTCAATAAATTATTTTAACGCATTCACTAATGCGTTATACACCTACTGGTATAGATAGATTACCCGCCAAATTGATAATGACGAGTTATTTTGATGTTAACACAGAATGGGAACAAAGCATCCATACACTACGAGGTAGAAAGAATATGAGCATAAATGATGTGAAGATGAATAAAATGAGTAGACTATGAACATAATTGACACGAATACGAATAAAATTAGTGCATTTTCCTGGGTAAATAATATCTTTCACACTAAATTCACCTGTATAAAACGGTTTTAAGAGTGAATATAAATATGATAATTAAGATTAATTTGAATGTCTTTATCTCCTGCAACCATTTCGCAGGAAATTCATACCTTCTCGTATTTATGGACCAATTTTCTCAGATTTTACGACACAACTATTTCACATGAGCCACAGCGTTGGAGACTTCGTTTGAGCAACACAAAACTTATTTTATCTTTTGTTTAAAATGATCTTTACAGAATCATTAAATTGTTAAAATCGCTAAAATTAACATTATTTTCGTTTCAGAACCATATTGTATCTCTCTGTCTGTCTGTCTGTCTGTCTGTCTGTGTGTGTCTCTCTCTCTCTCTCTCTCTCTCTCTCTCTCTCTCGTTCTCTCACTATATATATATATATATATATATATATATACCAGGTGTCCCAAAAAAGTCCTTATTTCTAAATAAATGCTCTAAGCTAAAAAAAGAGAATCTACACACAAGGACAAACGCAATAAGCACGTAAAACCTAGGAGTTTATGAACCTTAAGGAAAACTAAATCTTTAGTCTTCAGCAGGATGGAGCACCTCCACACACTGTTTGTGAAACTCGCGACTTTTGAGGAAGCATTTTTTCCAGGTGACTAATCTCTCTTCATGAGCCAGTTGAATGAACCCCATACTCACCTGACCTCACATCTCCTGGCTTTTTCTTCTGGGAATTACATTAAAGACAGGATCTATTCTACCAAGCCTAAGACACATGAATACCTAAAGGCCAAAGTCTATGAGGTAATCAACAACATCCCAGATGAGCTATTTTCAAAAATTATGTCAAACATTTGTGTAAGGTTGAATAATGTGTTAGAAGAAAATGGCGATTACAGTGAATATGTTTAATTAAAGACTATTGCCAAGTAAGGCCGTCTATGGCCTTATTAGGCTATATTCTATTGGTAGTGGTCTCGTTGTTTCCTAATTTCTACGAAATTTAAGTATGAAATGGTGAAAGAACGGTTTTAATATACAATATTAGTTATTAAGTATGAAAGATTGTAAATATATAGGTATATGCGGAATAAAAACTCAAAACTGTTACCTTTCTGAAGAAGAAACTCCAACAATAAAATACACATCTATTATAAAATAACAGGCAAATGAAAACAGGGAAATTTTTGGGGACACCCTATATATATATACGTATATATATATATATATCGTAAAGAACGACGCTTGTATAGGAGAACATTCCGCGCAAGATGAGGAGGGAGAACGAACAAATGAAAAAATGAGGTAACCATCCGGGAATCGAACCCGAGATCTTCCGATTGTGTAGTGGTTATCATATCTGACCGGCAATCGAAAAATCCCGGGTTCAATTCCCGGGTGGTTACCTCATTTTTTCATTTGTTCGTTCTCCCTCCTCATCTTGCGCGGGATGCGCGGAATGTTCTCCTATACAAGCGTCGTTCTTTACGTTAATTATACTGCGTGTTGTTTGCAGTTGAAATGTATTATATATATACAGTATATATATATATATTATAAGGAACTTCAAATTCTGTAGAAACGAAGGTAAAGACATCCTTTTTCGTACTTTCTGCATTAATATTTATGGGCAGCAACTCCGGATTAATTATTAAAAAGGTTCCTGCAGAACCCTAAATTTGCTTATTAACACCATATCATCGGCATATATCCAAGAAACAACTATAAATAGTTAAATTACTGACAGTACATCTAAATACAATCTCTTTCAAAACATAAATACACAGGTCATTTGAATGGGACCTTTTAAAAACAAACTGATTAGGAGACGTCCATAAATAATCATTTCGTCGGCCAAGCAAAAATTTCTCAAGTAATTTTGAGAAGCCAAAATATATATATTCGTATACACGGGTTACGTCGTGGCCATGTCACAGCACCACTTCCAGTAGATCAGCGAAGTTAAGTGGTATTTGATCTGGGTCGTAGTTGGATGGGTGACCGTCCACTGCATCCGGATGATGTAGCGAACAGTGGTTCGGATCTCACCTAAAGCTGTAGGTAACCCCCGTCATATGATCATTGCCGTTACGAAGGACGTTAAACAACATATATATACTGTATATATATGATGCAAACTCACAAACAAAAAGAAAAATGATTCCAAGGTCTTTCGTGTATTCAGAAGTACACCTCGTCATTCCCTGACGTGTTTAATTGTGAAATTCATCCCATATATATATATATATATATAATATATATATATATATATAAGGGATGAATTTCACAATTAAACACGTGAAATTAATGAATGATGCAAACCCACAAGGAAAAACAAAAATGATTCCAAGGCCTTTCATATATTCAAAAGTACATCTCGTCATTCCCTGACGAGGTGTACTTCTGAATACAAGAAAGACCTTGAAATCATTTTTCTTTTTCTTTGTGAGTTTGCATCATATATATATATATATATATATATATATATATATGTTGTTTAACGTCCTTCGTAACGGCAATGATCATATGACGGGGGTTACCTACAGCTTTAGGTGAGATCCGAACCACTGTTCGCTACATCATCCGGATGCAGTGGACGGTCACCCATCCAACTACGACCCAGATCAAATACTACTTAACTTCGCTGATCTACTGGAAGTGGTGCTGTGACATGGCCACGACGTAACCCGTGTATACGAATATATATATTTTGGCTTCTCAAAATTACCTGAGAAATTTTTGCTTCGCCGACGAAATGATTATTTATGGACGTCTCCTAATCAGTTTGTTTTAAAAAGGTTCCATTCAAATGACCTGTGTATTTATGTTTTGAAAGAGATTGTATTTAGATATACTGTCAGTAATTTAACTATTTATAGTTCTTTCTTGGATATATGCCGATGATATGGTGTTAATAAGCACTTCGGTGAAAGGTTTTGATCATCTGATAAAAATCTGTGAATCATATCCACAAAAGTATGATATTAATTTTAATGTTACTAAAACTAAGGTTTTGCAATTCGACCCTAAGCGCTCAAACCAAACAACTAATATTATTTTCAAAATGAGAGACGAACGAATAGAGCAGGTACAAGAATTTAAGTTTTTGGGTCAAACTATCACCAGCTCCTTGAACAACGATTCAGAAATAAAGAAACAAGATCGAAGTTACAACTTCAAATTCTGTACAAGCGAAGGTAAAGACACTCTTTTTCGTACTTTCTGCATTAATATTTATGGGCAGCAACTCCGGATTAATTCTAAAAAAGGTTCCTGCAGAACCCTAAATTTGCTTTACAATCCTATAGAGTGCTACATAAGTTACCTCCAAGATGCTCAGCCTCTCAAATCTTCGTTGACCGCAACGTTCCGAGCCTCCCTGAGGTAACAGAATGTGCTCAATAAAGTCTAATGTGAAGAATTAAAAACTCAGCCAATCCAATTGTCAAAAGTATTCATCAGTCCTGCTATATGTCTCCTAGACTGTGGACCTCTTGGTATGAAAGTGGTTTTCTGTGGCTCCATTTAACTCCTGCATTATCCATTCCATTACATGTACTTTTTATTAAGTTGTTATGACTAATTCCATTATTTCTCGTTTCTTTACGTGTATTATTATTTCTTTATTACCGTAGTCCTCTTTTGTTTTTGTTTTTTAAATTTACAGTATTGTTTAATTAGTTGCATCATTGATAACCTTGATGGATACTATCCCATTTTCTATAGGTGGGGGAAATCTGTTTCCTGATAATGAACATTCGTCATTATCATTATCATTACCATATATATATATATATATATATATATATATATATATATATATATGTTGGTATTGTCACTAAGTGTACTTTTTAATCATAATTTTTAGTTTTTAAATTTATTATTATTTGATTTTTTTCTTATCGTTTATTACCTCCAACAATATTGTACTAAATGCAAAAAACTTCACTTTTTTACGTGAAGGTCAAAATATGAGAATAAAAACCCCCTCTAATAGACAGAGTTTATTTCCACGACAGTTTCGACGCCCACTGGCGTCCTCCTCGGGGGGATTTGTGTTTCTGTATCCACCCGAGGAGGACGCCAGTGGGCGTCGAAACTGTCGTGGAAATAAACTCTGTCTATTAGAGTGGGTTTTTATTCAAATATTGTACTATTTTATGGGATTTATATCCTGTCAATAAAGCTTGTTATTATCATCATATATATACACCGGCTGATTACAAATGATCTCCCCAATTTTAAACATTTATTATAAAAAAATCAACAAAGCTACAGCGAAAAGCAAGATATACAAATAAAGAAGAACTCAAAAAGTTTTATTTACAAGTTATTGAAGTTCAATATGAGCTTCTTTTGTGGCTATGCAGGCATCAAAGCGGTATTCTGTTTCTCTCTATACAGTTTGTAGCATATCATACTGAACTTTTCCAACAGCCTCACGTATTCTTTCCTTCAAATATTCCAAAGTTGTTGCTATTGGTAAAACAAAAACTTAATTTTTGACATAGCCCCAGAGGAAGAAGTCAAGGGGGGGGTTAGATCGGGCGAACGAGCCGGCCAAGGAATGGAACCCCCACGTCCGATCCAACGATCATTCAGGAATGTTGTAATCTCAGTGTGGAAATGGGGTGGCGCACCATCCTGCAGAAACCACACATCAGCTTTGTCCTCTAGCAGCTGGGGCATCAGCCACAGCTGTAGCATATCGCGGTAAATAATACCGTTAATTGTTTGTTCAGCAAAGAAGAATAGACCGTACACTTTCTCAGCGGTAAGAGCACAAAACACGTTAACTTTAGGGCAGCTCTGACGTGTTCAATATTACAAAATTTCCTGAAATATTCTTTGTTTGTATATCTTGCTTTACGCTGTAACTTTGCTAGTTTTCATAATAAATGTTTAAAATCGGGATGATCATTTGTAATTACCCGGTGTGTTTATATATATATATATATATATATATATATTATATATATATATATATATATAAAGAGAGAGAGAGAGAGAGATAGAGAGAATGAAAGTCATGTGAAAATCCTTTTAACTTTTAAAGATCTTGCACCCCACTGATTTTTGGCTTTGAGTTTAGAAGAAGTAAATATAGTGAACAGTAATCTAAAATCACTCTCGTGAAAGTGGTGCAATTCAAAGAATAGATGATCACATTTTATTCAGCATGTTGGAGAGTAAGAAAAGAGGACCACACCAACTTACTGTATATACTGTATTGTCTTGAAACTTTGGTGGCACTTCACTTCCACCAAAGGTTTAAAGTTAAATGGAGTAATACCGTTTCAGAATGTTTATGTTTTTGTCGGCAGAAAGCAATGAGTTAACCCATACTTATTCCGTCAGCCACAGCCATAATGAAAAGACGTGCTACTCAAAACTCTTGTTTGATTCTATGCATTTTGAAAGCTATTTGGGGATTTTTTATTGAAATTTCGTGTATTTCCATATACATTAGCCACAAAATCCCTTTGCAGTGAAATTACAGGATATCTGTATGTTGCCTTTGTTTTTCATGCAGAGACTTTGTGGCCACCCGATACAGTAATCTCTTTTAGCCACAATAGTGTTTCATATTTCCAAAGTAGTAAAATCTTGTGTGATAAATATTTATTTTTTAATTTATTGTAAAATGCTGTTTACATAGTATAACTTTGCAAAATACCGTTTTTCATTTACTTGTGTATATTTACTGTACAGGGTGTTCGAAAAATCCCGTCACCCCCTACAAAATGTACATATTGTAATACAAATTTTATTTTTGTGTGATTAATTGTATTTCTCTGTGGTAGATATAATTTAAGAAACAAGTCACTAGCAACAATTACTTTAATTACAGTAAATACAGTTACTAATCACAGTTACTAATCAAGAATATCTCTGTGTGCACCATCATTTTCGTAACAAAGGATTATGATGAGCGGTATGGTTTCATGGCGAAATCTTTTGTCATCTGATCTCTCATTGTGGACATGGAGACTGCAAGTTCTTGTGATCGTTTCCGAAGTGATGTTTTCGGTGAACAAGCCACCGATGCAATCACACCTTCACATTGTTCTGCTCGCATTTTTGGTCTTCCCAACCGTGGTCTGTCCTTGATGGAGCCAGTGTCAAACAGCTTTTTCTCCCAGCATAATACCGTCTTGTTTGGTGGTGCAGCCTTATTGAATCTTGTGTTGAGATCATTCTGAATATCATGCATCGTTTTGCCAGTATGTGACCTTTCATGAGCCCATGTGCTCATCACTATCCTTTCCTCCAGAGTGTAAATAGACTGGTCTGCTATTGTTCACACAACTCTAATACCTGGAAAAGAAAAAATGTCAATGAATCACATATAAATTCAATTAATTACACAAAAATAAAATTGGTATTACAATACCAATTACATTTTGTAGGGGGGTGACGGGGCTTTTCGAACACCCTGCAGACGAGGCCATGTTTGCAAGTTTTGTAATTGAAAGTTATATATTGATACTAAGTTTCAGGAGTTAAAGAAGATTTTAAGGATCACCTGAAGATCAGGGCCCCCAGCCTTCTTTAGTTAGCTTTATAAGGCTAACTAACGAAAGTATAACGACCTAACCTAACCAATCGTCAAGGGTGTACAATTGACCTAACGACTGATTAGGGTAGGTCGTGATATTTTCGTTAGTTAGCCTTATAAAGCTAACTAAAGAAGGCTGGGGACTAGGGTGGAGCGAAAAATACTTTTTTCTAGTATAACGTTCTAATAGTGATTAAAAGTTGCATTTAGTGGACGATATATACCTGCCAAAATATGAGTTCATTTGTTTAATATTTTCAGCTGCCACCAGGGGGCTAAAGTTAACACAATTTTGGGTAAAAAGGAAAAAAAATGCTTCTATTTTAAGTTTATCAAACTATAATAAAATTTTATCTTAGAATTATTTAATAGGTTGATTACGATTCTTAAATGATAAGAATTCGTTTTGTAAAAATGCCTTTTCATATGCTTAATATCTTCAGCTGCCACAAGAGGACTGAACTTAACTTAAAAATGACAATTAAGTATGATTCTGATTTACTTGAAAAAGGGAACAGTAATAAATTAGGATGTCTCTCCTCCTTTATACTGGCTTGAGACAGTTAAGAAACGTTATTTCGTGCCTTAGCGGAGTTACCACCCTTTCCCCAACCAACCTCCCTCTAGAAAGGGTTCTTGCTGAAGACTATTTAGTAATTTGCTTTTGTGTCAAATTTTGGCTGTTTTTTCCTTGATTCTAATGTAGAACGAATCCAACCGTCTCTGTTTGTAGGTCCGCAGACTGATCCAGCAGCGTCTGTAACGAGCTTGACGCATCTCTCTACGGCTTGTGTATGACATGGAAACTGAAATAATTCTGAATGAAGAGTAGTACCATGTTTGATGCATGATTCAATATCATCAAGAGAAACTCCTTTGGTTATCGGTGGTTCTGCTATCTGAAAATCTTGCCACATAATGAGATCTGTATAGTCTTTGGCATAAAAATTTATTTCTGGCACCTTAAAATACCTGATAACATCTGTTTCTTGAATGCATGCCCTTGCTTTTATGATACGCCTAAATCCCAACTGACGCACATGCTCCCTTTCATCAGCTATCATTGCAATGAGAATGTTTTCTTGATTTGCGTAATATGCATTTCGCTGAATGACTGAGTCATGTACTCTCCTAAGCTCTTCACGGAGATACCGGCTTCTTGCAATCATATGCCACATATGTTTAGCACCATATTGGCATAATGGTTTACGCTTTATCTGAAACCACATTGGTGCGTATACCCTAACAATGAAAGTAGCTAATTCTTGTAACTTGCCTGAAGGATTCTCTGTGCTTGTATATAACCGCAGAGTCCTGTTTGCTGTGGTGAGCCACCTTGAATGTGATATATTGCCTGGACTCTTATGACTAAGACTCTTTGAGAATGTTCCACTTGATATAGCCTTGTGAATTTCAAGAAGGTATTTCTGGTCAGTACTTATGTCATCTACATCAACTTCACACATGTCCTCTTGAATTTCAATGGGTTTGAAGTTAACTATGGGAAGCTTTTCACAGTCTGAAAGTGCTCGGCCAATTTCTCATGAAAATGCTCTTGGTCCAGTAGTGGTACCATCCAAGTGATGAAACAGATGGCGCAATGGAAGTTCATTAAGGTGTAAAAGGCATATCAGCCACTGCAATGGCTTATTAAAGGCTTCTTCCAGTAATCTTATTGTGCCTCCAATACTACCAGTGTTAACCACTGTCGAATCACAGCCAACTGCAACGATGTTCCCTATATCAACATTCCTTTCTTTCAAGCAATTCACTAGCGCTGTGCAAATGTATTTAGCTTTGTCACTGGAAGGTGTCACATGTGCAAAGTACAGAGAGTGTGGTTCATATATTATGCTGATATGCTCTTCGCGTTTGGTTCTTTGGTGGTTAGAGCCATCACTCTCCTGGACTTGAATCATTGTTTTATCCTTTCTGCCATCAAAGTATAATCCCCGCATGGTTTTTGGCTCTCCTATCTGTTGTAGTTCCTTTCTCTGTTTTTATCTTTCACGTCTTAGCTTACTTCTGTCTATAATATTCCCTTTGTCTTCGGGAGTAACAATTTTAAGATCTGTCAATATTGCAGAAGCAATAGCAGCACCAGCTCTGTCCGACATTTTAAATCTATCACAAGTAATTGCTAATGAAGGCAGTGGCTCACGCATCTGTTGTTCTGATATTACATATTGAGTCGAGGTTGTATCTTCCTCATTATCTTCAGATATCTCTTCTAGTTGTTGAAGTTCACTTGTCTCTGTTTCGATTTGTAAGTTGGACGTATTGGTTATAGCAGCACTAGTTGTTTGTGAGGATTCCAGACGTGCTTTTTCCATTTCCTTTCGATGTTCTCTTGCTTGTAATCGTCTTGTGTGTACTATGTCAATGCTTCCTATCACCATTAATCTGCGTGTTCGTTGGTCATTTAAAAAATCCTGCTCTTTTGGAGGGACTTTCTTACTCTTTTCACATGAGCATCTCCTAAACTCCTTACATTTGCAGGTGCAGATGTCAAACAAAGTGCATTTTGAAGAGTTTTCAAATTCTTCAAGCTGATTTTTGTACTTAGGCTGATCCTTGCGTGACTTGTATGGCTTTAATAAGGACCTGTATTTATCATGGTACACTCGCATCATCTGTAAAACGCGTGTATGTGAAACTATTGGCAAAGAGGCCTTCTTCCAAATATTTTCTACCTTTTTGGAAACTGCCTCTGCTATTTCAGAAAATGAAGGCTCCTTGTTATTCATCTGCTCCTTCACTAAATGTTTTGTGAACAGGTAATCTTTCATAATGCAGTTATAAGTTGGTAGTTGCATATCACTCATCTCACAAGGTACTTCAAATATGGCACACTTCATATGTTCTCTAGTGAAATGTTTATATTTAGTATTTGATGCCATAATATTTTTAAGAAAAATTCACAATCACAAAATATCCTGTAACATCAAAACATTATATAATATGTATAATATATTTTATAAGTATATATAATATATTATATAAATATATAATATATTATATAAATAAACTAAAATTATATACAGTAATACATTATAAGAAGCATTTTATAATAAAATCAATATTATCTCTATATAAATCACTTAAAATAAAGTTTTATAATATTCCGATCATATTAAAAAACTCTCCGATCAACTAAGCGACTAGGCCTACTACCTAAGAAGACAAGTGTTAACACACTGTTCTAATGACTCACAGAAAGAAATTCCTTCACACCAAAACCCTCCCCAACAACCCTCCCCAAACCCTCCCCCACAACATTCAGTGTAGTCTCAACATGACTCAGTTACTCTAAATTGTGTTAACGTCAGCTCTCTTGTGGCAGCTGAAGATATTAAGCATATGAAAAGGCATTTTTATAAAACGAATTCCTATCATTTAAGAATCTTAATCAAACTATTAGATAATTCTAAGATAAAATTTTATAATAGTTTGACAAACTAAAATAGAAGCATTTTTTTCCTTTTTACACAAAATTGTGTTAACTTTAGCCCCCTGGTGGCAGCTGCAAATTTTAAACAAATGAACTCATATTTTGGCAGGCATATTTCGCCCACTAAATGCAACTTTTAATCACTATTAGAACTTCACACTAGAAAAAAGGTATTTTTCGCTCCACCCTACTGGGGACCCTGATCTTCAGGTGATCCGATTTTAAAAAATATAATGAAAGAATTTAATTATGAAATTGAAATAATGTAATTAAAAAAATTAATGTCGACGTGCAAAAAGATCTTACGATAATTAATAAAAAGGTTTCGAGTATTGAGGAAAACTTAAAGAGAATTGAGTTCAACAGTTCTTCCAATACCATGGGCAAACTAAACGATCGTATTAAAATGGCTGAGGATAAAATTGATAAAAAAGTAACTAAAATTGCCCATGAACTTAACCTAAATAGAAATAACCGATGGAGTTTACTTTGGTTAGAAACTAGGCTGAGCTAAAAAGCGTCATCAAGTTTTTAATTGGATTGTCAAAGTTCATTTAGTCTATTAGAAGCTATAGATAAAGGAAAAGAAACGTTGTTGTTAGATTCAGCCATTGTAAAGCATGTGGAAAGTGAATTTTATTTAAGAAATAGAGTAAAACGAAAGAGAATATACGTGCCAGGCGGTAAAATAAATAGAACAGAACAGGCAATAAAGAATTTGAAGTTAGAAACTGTAAATCTGTTTTTAATTTCTCAAGTTGGAGGCAATAATTTGCATAATTTTAGCAGTAGGATGCAAGAATTGTTGCCTAAATACCAAAGTTTGATTAAATCTTTGAGAGATAAGTCGTATAGCGTCTTAATTTCTGGGGTTCTTCCGAGAATTTATGAAAGTAATAGTATGAGGGGTTGCAAATACTAGTGACGAACTCGACATGGGTGCGAAACTCCGTTTTCTATACCACCATATTCTCCAGGATGAACTCTTTTAAATGTATAATGACACATGATTTACGTTCATCACTAGTCCTCCCAGAATTCAGTTCTTTTAAAGGGGAAAAACACCATGCGCTCAGGTAGATTCTGGGAGAATTCCACAGATACTAGCGACGAACTCGGCGGGCAGCTAAGCTAATCAGCGTCTCAGCATCTCTGGCGGAGTGCAGTCTAGTTATTATTATCATTACAATAGTCTATACCCATTTCCGATCAAAATGTTACAAACCCCATCGAAATCTACCAAATTTTGGCAAAGTTATAATGATTTCTAATTTGCAAAACTTTGGAATCTGTTTCTTGGATCTATTTATTTGGAATCTTCTAATTTGAAGGTATTATTAAGTGGATTAATCCCCTTAATCCACTTAATAATATCTTCAAATTGGAAGGCAAACTTAATCGTATCCTTCGTAAACTGAAACAATCCGGAAAACTCTCTAACGAACAATACTCTAAGCGTTATGCGTCTGGTTTTCACTCCGAAAGTCCACAAGAATAACTGTCCGTGCCGCCCCGTTCTCTCCGCTATAAACGCCTTTAATTATAACCTTGCTAAATTTTTCATTCCTTTATTATCCGAATTTACTCTCAATGAATATTCAGCTAAAGATTCTTTCTCTTTTGTAAAAGAAATCACTGAAATAAATAACACTGACTCTGTAGTTATGGCCAGCTTTGACGTAACATCTTTGTTCACTCACATATCTTTCAATGAAACTATCGACCTGTGTATCCATCTCCTCAAATTGCATAACTCTCCAGCCCTCGATCTATGTGAAGTTAACATACGCTCGCTCCTTGAAATTGCTACTGAAGACTGCGTCTTCTCTTTCAATAGCGAAAAAAACAGAGAGAGAATCAATGAGGGGACCGTTTGGGTCAGTAGTATAGCCGAAAAAGGGGAGAGTGCAGGAATGTTGCAGGTTATTGTGTAATGTTGCAAAGGGGGGTGGGGGTTGTTGCAAAGAGGGGAGGGGGTTGTTGCAAAGGGGGGAAGGGGGGTTGTTGCAAAGGGGGTTGTTGCAAAGGGGGATGTTGCCAAGGGGGGATGTTGCAGATGGGGGAAGGGGGGTTGTTGCAAAGGGGGGTGGGGGAAAACTTGGAGGCGGCGTTATCCCCCAAGAGAAAGGAGGAGGAGGAGAGAAAGGAGGAGAGGTGTTCACCTGGCAGGAGCCAAGTGCACACTAAGACTTCCAGCCGGGCTGGCGTTGTTTTATAGGCTCCTAATCAGCCAGAATCAGCCAGAATCAGCCAGTTGGCTGAATCAATCAGCCAGTTGGCTGAGCCAGAGACGCCTGAAGGAGAGAGAGAGACAGCTGAAGGAGAGACGCCTGAAGAAGAGAGAGATGCCTGTAGGAGGGAGAGACGCCTGAAGAAGAGAGAGATGCCTGTAGGAGGGAGAGACGCATGAAGGAGAGAGGACAGGTACACATGCAGGAGTACACATGCTGGAGGTACACACGCACACATGCAGGAGTACACATGCAGTAGGTACACATGCTGGAGGTACACATGCAGTAGGTACACATGCTGGATGTACACATGCAGTACACATGCTGGAGGCAAACATGCAGGAGAGAGAGAGAGACGCCTGAAGGAGGAAGATACATGCAGGAGAGAGAGAGAGAGAGCTGAAGGAGGGAGAGAGACACCTGAAGGACAGAGTGGAGTTCTCCCCAATTTATTTTCGTTTCCCTAACCTAAGAGGCCACTATGGGGTTTACCAAAGGGCCTGAAATAGAAGGAGCAGAGCTCCTTACTCGGCCGGAGCCGAGGGGGGAATGGTTCTTCACCAGATTCGCGATCTTTTATAATCCTCTATTCTGGCTGAGTTGCCAGATAGCGCAAGGTATTCCAGATAGCGCCATGTATTCTAATAAGCATTGTGTACCACAATATGGTAGATGAATTAAATAATTACACACTTAATTGAAATATAGATGTATATAGTGTTTTACAATAGATGTATATAATGGTAATATAATATTTGGAACATTGAGTACTTAGCTTCCTTGAAGTTGAACGAAGCAAATAACGTAGTTATCCATAATTCAACCAACCATAGAAAACAGAATTATAGAAATATATATATATATATATATATATATATATATATATATATATATATTAAGCATTGTGTACCACAATATGGTAGATGAATTAAATAATTACACACTTAATTGAAATATAGATGTATATAGTGTTTTACAATAGATGTATATTGTGGATTATATGCAAAATATAACATTAACTTGAGCTTCCTTGAAGATGAACGAAGCAAATAACATAGTTTACCTTCGAAAACGCCATAATAGAAAACAATTAATTTTATGGGTAACTATTTCGACAAAAGTTTACTATAATTATATCAGTCTTTTAAATATCTTCTGATATATATATATATATATAAAATACCACAATATATATCTTCTATTATTCAGTAACACATTAGAAAGATTTACGCAATAATAGAATTAACAAAGTTACCCAATAAATAATTCGTTAGACAGAAACGAATTTTTATAAGGATACCCAGCTTCATTAAACTTGAAGATGAACGAAACAAATAACATAGTTATCCATAATTCAGCCCTCACGAATAACGAAACGAAATGATCATTTACGATACAATTCGAAATACGATAATTTACGATACAATTCCACCAAACGAGATGAAAACTTATGAAACATACAGCCTCATTCCTGCGACGAAAAAAAATGAAAAATGACGTAAAATAAAGAAATTATTCATTTGGATTTGCCCAAGCCACTATAGCGGGGTCGAATCGTGTCTCTAGGGACACGATTCGAACGAAAAAGGTCTCTAGGGACCTTTTTCGGGCCGAGGGATTATTCTTCTACAAGCTATTCGAGCAGAAATCACCACTGACTCCAGATATTAATTTTATCATTCTTATTACTTCTACAATGAAAATATTTACGCGTAATTTGTATGATGTCATATAGAAATATAATGATATATATATATATATATATATATATATATATATATATATATATATATATATTGGGGGGGGAGAGATCTCTCACCCGTTCTTCGGCCTGACCCCGTTTCATTGTAGAAATAATAATATATATATATATATATATATATATATATTGGGGGGGGGAGAGATCTCTCACCCGTTCTTCGGCCTGACCCCGTTTCATTGTAGAAATAATAATATATATATATATATATATATATATATATATACCCTTTGGATAACCTTTGGTTAGCTTCAGCCCGAATTGTTCATTCTGACGAAGGTCAAGGGAAAAACGTACACACAATATATATATATGCTACACACAGACCGTGCATGGAACTCTTCTGGGATAATTAAATCCACTATAGTCCGAGTAAGTAATGACAAATACCGCCTCGGTGGTGTAGTGGTTAGCGTCGCGGACTACGAATCCATCGGCCCAGGGTTCGAGACCCGACGGCATATGGCGCGCAGCAAAGCCCAGCTGTTCATCCTTCCACACAATAAAGAAAGTGGTTGGTAGATAAATGGGTACCCTAGGAGGCCTAGTGGTCAAGACGCGGGGCTGCTGATGGGTCGTGGTTCGGAATCCACGTTAAACTGTAGGTCTAAGGTGGAGTGAAAAGCTTGACCTTCGTCAGAATGAACAATTCGGCGGAAGCTAACCAAAGGTTAGCCCGACGCGGGCAACGGGTCACTCGCAAAGAGAATTTAATCATTGGTAAACTTCCTTCCAGACCACTCTTTCTATACAATATATATATATATATATATATATATTATATATAGAAAGAGCGAGAGTTTTGTTCAATAAATAATAATCGAAAAAAACTGAACGATTTTCTATGTAGCAATAATAATAATTAACTCTTTCAAATACGTGATTTAAAATAACAGGACCATTTTACCCGAGGCAGTAGTATATCCGAAAAACATCGTAATGCACGATTTTTTCTATGTAGCAATAATAATTAACTCTTTCAAATACGTGATTTAAAATAACAGGACCATTTTACCCGAGGCAGTAGTATATCCGAAAAACATCGTAATGCACGATTTTTTCTATGTAGCAATAATAATTAACTCTTTCAAATACGTGATTTAAAATAACAGGATCATTTAACCCGAGGCAGTAGTATGTCCGAAAAACATCGTATAACCTAATTTGCAACTATAGTTTACCTTGACTTTCATATGCTTCTATCCTGTTTTATTAATAAAGATTTTTAACTTTTAATAACGTATGAATAAAGATTTTTAACATTTAATTTTATTTTAGTATTTATTCATGCCACGCCGCCTTAGACCACAGCTTAACGTTGAAACCGAATGTTCTTTTTAAAATATAATTAGGATATAATTTCTTTATTATAAAATAAGTTAACAATTCAAACAATACTAATAATTTGTAAGTAAAAAATATAATATAAGGGACTACCATAGAAATGTAAGTGCCCATAATTCGATTTTATATATATGTTACTCGTCCGGTCTCGTTATAGCGGATTGGTACACGTCATAGCTCCACCAGCTACATCGGCAGCCAATCACGACGGACATCTGGTCTTTTGGGCGGAGCTTGGCGAATGTGCATATAAAAGGGGATATTTTCAGTTGGGAGTAACAGTAGCTATTTTCGCATCAGTGAATAATCAACCATGGACCTGTACGTCTCCCCAGACTTGTATGAAGAACGTGATACTGCAGCATTAACCACAATTAGTCTTTTCAATGCGGTTGATTGTGGCGAACTATTTTCAACGCAAACCGTAGAAGATATTTGCAGTGACGCTCCTTACAACCCGACGCAAGGGACTACCATAGAAATGTAAGTATCCATAATTAGAATTTTATATATATACGGAGAGTTGTAGTATCTCGTCAAATAGATACTAGTCAAAAATGTCAATCAATGTTATTTCCCCATCATGCTAAAATCGAAATTGGTAATCGAAACAAAGATATCTTCACATAATGGAGATCTGTCTGTATACTCTGTATATGTTTTCCTTTAAGGTCCGATGAGGATTTGACACGAGTTATACAATCTTTTGAAGGGAATACGGATGATATACTGATCAGTCAGCAGTGTCACACATCCTCCACCATGGACCTGTACGTCTCCCCAGACTTGTATGAAGAACGTGATACTGCAGCATTAACCACAATTAGTCTTTTCAATGCTGCTGATTGTGGCGAACTATTTTCGACGCAAACCGTAGAAGATATTTGCAGTGACGCTCCTTACAATCCGACGCAAGGGACTACCATAGAAATGTAAGTGTCCATAATTCGATTTTATATATATACGGAGAGTTGTAGTATTTCGTCAAATAGATACTAGTCAAAAATGTCAATCAATGTTATTTCCCCATTATGCTAAAATCGAAATTTTTATGGCGTTCACTCCTCGAACCAAAGATATCTTCACATAATGGGGATCTGTCTGTATACTCTGTATATGTTTTCCTTTAAGGTCTGATGAGGATTTGACACGAGTTATACACTCTTTTGAAGGGAATACGGATGATATACTAATCAGTCAACAATGTCAAATAATGTAAGTGTTTTTCGATCTTTTTGGGATAAGAAGACGCAATATATTTTCATAAATTTATTAAATGAAAGAAATCAGTACAATAAACGAATATACAAATATACGAACAAAAACATTATAATATACAACGAGTACGTACAATTGGAAAACGGTTTTTTATCTGTCTGCATACCATTTCATCGTTTCGGTGAGTGTGACACGGGTCAAATAAATTTAAAAAATTTATAAATTCTTTATCATTTGACATATGCATGAGAAATGAGACACAGTACATTCCGCAAACATTAGTAAAATATTCCTGCATACGAAATGGGTTCCATACAACTTCGGGAATATGTAACTGAGCGAGAAATTTTAAAATAATAGGGTCACTCCAGGGTTGAGTACCGAGTGAATCAAAATAGTACAGGCGCTGTCTATTTTTAAAATAGATAGCGATCCAGTGAATCCCTTCATTACCGATGATGTCTGTGTTCGACTACCGCATTCTCGCGTACTTGGCAAACTCAATGTTTCGCAAACACGCCGATAAATTTGGAACGTGTGACTCGCTCCATTACTTTCTGAAGTGTATTAGCATCCATTTTAAAAGTCAGTGATAACGCTTCTAGATTAATATAATGAAGAAAGTGGTAGTGATTCCCCACGAGGTGTACGCTTCACTGCAAAGAGACACGGATCTAGATCCCGTAAAAGCAGACTTAAAAGAATGGAAAGCGAATTGTTAGCCCTATTAAACAGTGAAAAAACACCTGATGAGAAAAGAATCTTATACCAAGAAGCTCTGCAGAAATTTCTTCACGAGTACGAAAATTATAAGAGCCCTACGGAGATTCCTGTGGTTATTAGGCACAGCACGGGGGACGATGGCGACATAGGACCTGTACCCGACGATACAGCTGATCAACCAAAAAGATTAGCCACACAACATATCGAACATGTATTAAAAAATACCCTCCCACTTACATTGAGGAGTAAAGGCTTAAGTCTTTATAATCTATTGAATGAGGATCCCGCCATACAATGGACCGATACAGGGGAGATCATTGTGGAAGGATCAAAGGTACAGGGATCGAATATCGTAGACATTGTCCATGATCTGGTGAGAAAGTGGGATAGGCCATCACCATCAGGATGGAAGCATATTAAAGCAAGACTACAACAAATAAATGTCCCTAAAACGTTGATAGGAAATCTGAACAGGTTAAAAGACTTGGAACACGCAACGTCTGTGGCACAATTGAAGACGCCGTCACCCCCTGCGGTAACACCTTTGAAGAGGAGAAAGAAGAGGTTAAACCAGCCCTACCCACCTGCCTCTAAAATACGCAAATGGCTAACGTATTAACTAAACGTTATTATGACATTTCTGCCCCATCCGCTTACGGCGGCGTAGATAGACTGCACGTTTACGGAGTAGGAAAAAAAGATGTTGAAAGATTTTTGAGGGAGCAGGACGCTTATACGCTTCATAAGCCTGTGAGAAAAAGGTTTAAAACAGCCAAGACAACGGCTTCCTCGATTGATTCTATTTGGCAAGCAGATTTAACAGACATGCAAAGATATTCTGTGTATAACGATGGTTACCGCTACATTCTATTCATAATAGACGTATTCTCTAGATATCTGTGGCTAGTTCCTCTGAAAAATAAATCACCTGAAACAGTTGCTAAAGCCACCAAAACGCTAATGTTAAAAGAAAACAGGGTTCCTGGCTATTTTTGTACGGATATGGGGAAGGAGTTTATAGGCCGTGCTTTTCAGAATATGTTGACAGAGTTTAATATCAGCTATTACACAACCAATTCTATACATAAGGCTTCTTTAGCTGAAAGAGTTCAGCGCACCATAAAGGAACGCATGCACCGTTATTTTACACATAGAAACACATACAGATTTCTAGACATTCTGGAACCATTGGCATCATCCTACAACCGCTCACACCATCGCACGATTGGGGCAACACCTAACGAAGTTTTAGAAAGAGGTACGCTCCCGAGAAGAGATGGACCACCACCACCACCACCACCACCACACTCTGTGCGCTTCAAAACCAATGATTATGTAAGGCTGTCGCGTTCGGGGAATAAATTCGCAAAGGGTTTTGAGCAAGGATGGACACGCGAGATTTTTAAAGTTAGGGCTGTGAGACCTAAAGGTGTGATAATGATGTATTACATTGAAGATTTGAATGGGGAAGAAATCTCAGGAGGCTTTTACCGCGAGGAATTGCAGAAAGTTGCGTTTAATTTAGAAAAAAATGTGTTTAAAATTGAGAAAATTTTAGGAAGCAAAGGTTCAGGAAGGAGAAAAATGTACCTGGTGAAATGGCTAGGGTACCCAGAAAGCTTCAACACCTATATAAAAGCTGATGCAATAATGAAGCTTAAATAGTATGCAACATGGCTCCTAACCATTTCTACGTCACACTCCCGTCCTCCTCGTCCCTGTCTGTACACCCTAACAACACGCTAGCCAACTTTGTAACAGAACTCCATGGGCACATTGAATTGGGTCGTGATTCGTATGAGGTGGGGATATGCGAAATTCAGCTGGACACCGTCTTTCTAAATATTGAACATGAAGAAACCGTTTTTACGATTCTTAGAGACATTGACGAGTGTGAAAAAGCTGGGGTAGCTATGGATGAAACTATGCGCATCGCTTGGACTAAGATTGCACGGTATTACAGTACAGAAGTAAGACTAGGGCCGGGTCAATATGGTTCGGCCGAGGATGTTGTGAGAGGCTTAAACGTAAGTTTAAGAAACTCAAACCTTACGAATGATTTAGTATATGAAATCGTAAACACCCCTGCACATACACTAATCCTAAAATCAAAGACTAACAGATGTCTTAAAGAACATAGAAAGTTCAAAATTCTAACCAACGGCCGATATAGCGCAGCCTTCCAAAGAGACACATTTCACGAGACACAGTATAACTTGTCCAGATTAATGTATCAATTGAAGATGGAGAAATTGGATGAAAGGTCCCCAGACATGTGCTATATTTACAGTAATATAGTGGAGCACCAGTTTGTTGGGGATACCCAGGCACGCCTGCTGCGCATTGCTCACATCCCCAACCATAGAGGAAGGAGTTTGAGTATTACATATGACAGACCCCATTATGTGAATGTCGCAACTAATTTAATAACCAATATCACAATATATATAAGAACGATTGAGGGCGAAAACTTCCCATTCGGTAACGGGAGCTTAACAGTGAAGCTACACTTTCGACGCACTGAGTTATAATGGATAGAAAGCCTTTCACCGTCTATCGAGGGATGCGATACCAGCGCGGTAGTGGACTTGGATCCATTTTTTCATCCATACTACGTACGGCTGTTCCTTTGCTGAAGAGGGGTGCCAGATACCTTGGAAGGAAAGCGCTACAATCAGGCCTTAACACTGCAGAAGACATATTGGCCGGGGCTAAACCTAAAGAAGCTCTAAAAAAACATTTAAAGCGTACACGGAACGAAATCATCAAAGATGCAAAGAGAAAAATGCGTGGTGGCGGGAAGAAGAAGAGGGCTCCCCGGAAGAAGAAGAAGAAGGGGTCACGTGGTATTAAACGTAAAAGGCTATCAAAAAAGAAATGCTGTAAGCGAATGAAACCTATGGTTGACCACTTTTTTGACTGATATAAGCTAAGGATATTGATCTCATGAATCATAGTTTGTTTACCACTTGTCGAGAGAGGAGTCACTATTTCGCCATGGCACGCTTCATCCACCCATGTAGTTCACAATGCTGTAAGTCGGAGCTGTCCTTTTTTGAGCTCCCGCCAACCCAAGTTTCTATTGAGCACAGTGATTTTATTACAATTAACCCTTTAAACACAATTAGTTCCCCGAGTGCACCTATAGAATTCGTGATACCCAGCTCAGGTCCTTACTTTTTTGATCCAAGCTGTGTGCACATGTACGCTAAGCTACGTATAGCCCATTCTGATGGAACGGCCTGCGATGACAAATATGCTGTATACCCTGAAACAAATTTCTGCACGCCATATTCAACCAGTGTGACGTATATTTAAATCAGACCAACATATCGGCAGGCACGGGGTACTATCATCTACGAGCCTATTTGGAAAATGTCCTCAACTTTTCCAAAGAAGCGAAGGCTACCTTTTTAAGTGCGGAGGGATATTATCAAACTAAAGATGAAAATAGTATAAAGGACAAATTTAAAAATTCTAAAAAGAAAATATACGAGTGTTTTGGACGGTTGCACACAGATTTCACTTTCCAGGAGAAGTTGCTTGTGAACGGGGTGGATATGAAAATAAAGCTCACCCGCACGAGTCCTGAGATCTGCTTAAATCTGGATGCGAATCAAGAAGAGGGTGCAAAGTCCGTTGTGGTTCACATTATGGACACATACCTCCGCGTACGGCGAGTGAAATTAAGTTCACCAAAACAACTAGAAATTGAGAAAAATTTACTAAACGCTACAGTGAAATATCCTATTAACAGAGTGCAGATCAAACTATATACGGTTCCTGCAGGGTTGGCATCGAAGCAGATAGAAAACATTGCCCTGGGAAATCTTCCTAAAAGGATATTAATCGGCATGCAGGACCACGCTTCGGTGAATGGAAAATATAAAAAGAGTGCCTTTAAATTCGAGAATTTCGGACTTAAAAATATAACTCTATACGTTAATGGCACTGCTTTGGGTGGAACAATGGGTACGGACTATTCATCAGATGCTGTGTTACCTCTTTGTGCCAGAGCCTATAGTAATCTGACCCATATTGCAGGTGATTGTGATGAGCTTGGTAAGGGGTAACGCAGGAAGAATTCATTGATCAATTTAAACTTTATCCGTTTGACATTACACCTGACTTATCTCTAGCGTAAATACCCATTTAACACCACAGCAGAGCGGTAACATCTCAGTGCGACTGAATCGCCAAGCCTATAGACGCTCCTATTAGTGTACTAGTATATCTCGAATCGCAAGCCCTAATAGAAGTAGATAGATTTAGAAGCGTTATCACTGACTTTAAAATGGATGCTAATACACTTCAGAAAGTAATGGAGCGAGTCACACGTTCCAAATTTTACGGCGTGTTTGCGAAACATTGAGTTTGCCAAGTACGCGAGAATGCGGTAGTCGAACACAGACATCATCGGTAATGAAGGGATTCACTGGATCGCTATCTATTTTAAAAATAGACAGCGCCTGTACTATTTTGATTCACTCGGTACTCAACCCTGGAGTGACCCATATTGTAAAATTTCTCGCTCAGTTACATATTCCCGAAGTTGTATGGAACCCATTTCGTATGCAGGAATATTTTACTAATGTTTGCGGAATGTACTGTGTCTCATTTCTCATGCATATGTCAAATGATAAAGAATTTATAAATTTTTTAAATTTATTTGACCCGTGTCACACTCACCGAAACGATGAAATGGTATGCAGACAGATAAAAAACCGTTTTCCAATTGTACGTACTCGTTGTATATTATAATGTTTTTGTTCGATATTTGTATATTCGTTTATTGTACTGATTTCTTTCATTTAATAAATTATGAAAATATATTGCGTCTTCTTATCCCAAAAAGATCGAAAAACACTTACATTATTTGACATTGTTGACTGATTAGTATATCATCCGTATTCCCTCAAAAGAGTGTATAACTCGTGTCAAATCCTCATCGGACCTTAAAGGAAAAATATACAGAGTATACAGACAGATCCCCATTATGTGAAGATATCTTTGGTTCGAGGAGTGAACGCCATAAAAATTTCGATTTTAGCATAATGGGGAAATAACATTGATTGACATTTTGACTAGTATCTATTTGACGAAATACTACAACTCTCCGTATATATATAAAATCGAATTATGGACACTTACATTTCTATGGTAGTCCCTTGCGTCGGATTGTAAGGAGCGTCACTGCAAATATCTTCTACGGTTTGCGTCGAAAATAGTTCGCCACAATCAGCAGCATGAAAAGACTAATTGTGGTTAATGCTGCAGTATCACGTTCTTCATACAAGTCTGGGGAGACGTACAGGTCCATGGTGGAGGATGTGTGACACTGCGGACTGATCAGTATATCATCCGTATTCCCTTCAAAAGATTGTATAACTCGTGTCAAATCCTCATCGGACCTTAAAGGAAAACATATACAGAGTATACAGACAGATCTCCATTATGTGAAGATATCTTTGTTTCGATTACCAATTTCGATTTTAGCATGATGGGGAAATAACATTGATTGACATTTTTGACTAGTATCTATTTGACGAGATACTACAACTCTCCGTATATATATAAAATTCTAATTATGGATACTTACATTTCTATGGTAGTCCCTTGCGTCGGGTTGTAAGGAGCGTCACTGCAAATATCTTCTACGGTTTGCGTTGAAAATAGTTCGCCACAATCAACCGCATTGAAAAGACTAATTGTGGTTAATGCTGCAGTATCACGTTCTTCATACAAGTCTGGGGAGACGTACAGGTCCATGGTGATTATTCACTGATGCGAAAATAGCTACTGTTACTCCCAACTGAAAATATCCCCTTTTATATGCAATTCGCCAAGCTCCGCCCAAAAGACCAGATGTCCGTCGTGATTGGCTGCCGATGTAGCTGGGTGGAGCTATGACGTGTACCAATCCGCTATAACGAGACCGGACGAGTAACATATATATAAATCGAATTATGGGCACTTACATTTCTATGGTAGTCCCTTATATTATATTTTTACTTACAAATTATTAGTATTGTTTGAATTGTTAACTTATTTTATAATAAAGAAATTATATCCTAATTATATTTTAAAAAGAACATTCGGTTTCAACGTTAAGCTGTGGTCTAAGGCGGCGTGGCATGAATAAATACTAAATAAAATTAAATGTTAAAAATCTTTATTCATACGTTATTAAAAGTTAAAAATCTTTATTAATAAAACAGGATAGAAGCATATGAAAGTCAAGGTAAACTATAGTTGCAAATTAGGTTATACGATGTTTTTCGGACATACTACTGCCTCGGGTTAAATGATCCTGTTATTTTAAATACTAAAATAAAATTAAATGTTAAAAATCTTTATTCATACCACGCCGCCTTAGACCACAGCTTAACGTTGAAACCGAATGTTCTTTTTAAAATATAATTAGGATATAATTTCTTTATTATAAAATAAGTTAACAATTCAAACAATACTAATAATTTGTAAGTAAAAAATATAATATAAGGGACTACCATAGAAATGTAAGTGCCCATAATTCGATTTTATATATATGTTACTCGTCCGGTCTCGTTATAGCGGATTGGTACACGTCATAGCTCCACCCAGCTACATCGGCAGCCAATCACGACGGACATGGTCTTTTGGGCGGAGCTTGGCGAATGTGCATAAAAGGGGATATTTCAGTTGGGAGTAACAGTAGCTATTTTCGCATCAGTGAATAATCAACCATGGACCTGTACGTCTCCCCAGACTTGTATGAAGAACGTGATACTGCAGCATTAACCACAATTAGTCTTTTCAATGCGGTTGATTGTGGCGAACTATTTTCAACGCAAACCGTAGAAGATATTTGCAGTGACGCTCCTTACAACCCGACGCAAGGGACTACCATAGAAATGTAAGTATCCATAATTAGAATTTTATATATATACGGAGAGTTGTAGTATCTCGTCAAATAGATACTAGTCAAAAATGTCAATCAATGTTATTTCCCCATCATGCTAAATCGAAATTGGTAATCGAAACAAAGATATCTTCACATAATGGAGATCTGTCTGTATACTCTGTATATGTTTTCCTTTAAGGTCCGATGAGGATTTGACACGAGTTATACAATCTTTTGAAGGAATACGGATGATATACTGATCAGTCAGCAGTGTCACACATCCTCCACATGGACCTGTACGTCTCCCCAGACTTGTATGAAGAACGTGATACTGCAGCATTAACCACAATTAGTCTTTTCAATGCTGCTGATTGTGGCGAACTATTTTCGACGCAAACGTAGAAGATATTTGCAGTGACGCTCCTTACAATCCGACGCAAGGGACTACCATAGAAATGTAAGTGTCCATAATTCGATTTTATATATACGGAGAGTTGTAGTATTTCGTCAAATAGATACTAGTCAAAAATGTCAATCAATGTTATTTCCCATTATGCTAAAATCGAAATTTTTATGGCGTTCACTCCTCGAACCAAAGATATCTTCACATAATGGGGATCTGTCTGTATACTCTGTATATGTTTTCCTTTAAGGTCCGATGAGGATTGACACGAGTTATACACTCTTTTGAAGGGAATACGGATGATATACTAATCAGTCAACAATGTCAAATAATGTAAGTGTTTTTCGATCTTTTGGGATAAGAAGACGCAATATATTTTCATAAATTTATTAAATGAAAGAAATCAGTACAATAAACGAATATACAAATATACGAACAAAAACATTATAATATACAACGAGTACGTACAATTGGAAAAACGGTTTTTTATCTGTCTGCATACCATTTCATCGTTTCGGTGAGTGTGACACGGGTCAAATAAATTTAAAAAATTATAAATTCTTTATCATTTGACATATGCATGAGAAATGAGACACAGTACATTCCGCAAACATTAGTAAAATATTCCTGCATACGAAATGGGTTCCATACAACTTCGGGAATATGTAACTGAGCGAGAAATTTTACAATAATAGGGTCACTCCAGGGGTTGAGTACCGAGTGAATCAAAATAGTACAGGCGCTGTCTATTTTTAAAATAGATAGCGATCCAGTGAATCCCTTCATTACGATGATGTCTGTGTTCGACTACCGCATTCTCGCGTACTTGGCAAACTCAATGTTTCGCAACACGCCGATAAATTTGGAACGTGTGACTCGCTCCATTACTTTCTGAAGTGTATTAGCATCCATTTTAAAAGTCAGTGATAACGCTTCTAAATCTATCTACTTCTATTAGGCTTGCGATTCGAGATATACTAGTACACTAATAGGAGCGTCTATAGGCTTGGCGAATTCCAGTCGCACTGAGATGTTACCGCTCTGCTGTGGTGTTAAATGGGTATTTACGCTAGCAGATAAGTCAGGTGTAATGTCAAACGGATAAAGGTTAAATTGATCAATGAATTCTTCCTGCGTTACCCCATTACCAAGCTCATCACAATCACCTGCAATATGGGTCAGATTACTATAGGCTCTGGCACAAAGAGGTAACACAGCATCTGATGAATAGTCCGTACCCATTGTTCCACCCAAAGCAGTGCCATTAACGTATAGAGTTATATTTTTAAGTCCGAAATTCTCGAATTTAAAGGCACTCTTTTATATTTTCCATTCACCGAAGCGTGGTCCTGCATGCCGATTAATATCCTTTTAGGAAGATTTCCAGGGCAATGTTTTCTATCTGCTTCGATGCCAACCCTGCAGGAACCGTATATAGTTTGATCTGCACTCTGTTAATAGGATATTTCACTGTAGCGTTTAGTAAATTTTTCTCAATTTCTAGTTGTTTTGGTGAACTTAATTTCACTCGCCGTACGCGGAGGTATGTGTCCATAATGTGAACACAACGGACTTGCACCCTCTTCTTGATTCGCATCCAGATTTAAGCAGATCTCAGGACTCGTGCGGGTGAGCTTTATTTTCATATCCACCCCGTTCACAAGCAACTTCTCCTGGAAAGTGAAATCTGTGTGCAACCGTCCAAAACACTCGTATATTTTCTTTTTAGAATTTTTAAATTTGTCCTTTATACTATTTTCATCTTTAGTTTGATAATATCCCTCCGCACTTAAAAAGGTAGCCTTCGCTTCTTTGGAAAAGTTGAGGACATTTTCCAAATAGGCTCGTAGATGATAGTACCCCGTGCCTGCCGATATGTTGGTCTGATTTAAATATACGTCACACTGGTTGAATATGGCGTGCAGAAAATTGTTTCAGGGTATACAGCATATTTGTCATCGCAGGCCGTTCCATCAGAATGGGCTATACGTAGCTTAGCGTACATGTGCACACAGCTTGGATCAAAAAAGTAAGGACCTGAGCTGGGTATCACGAATTCTATAGGTGCACTCGGGGAACTAATTGTGTTTAAAGGGTTAATTGTAATAAAATCACTGTGCTCAATAGAAACTTGGGTTGGCGGGAGCTCAAAAAAGGACAGCTCCGACTTACAGCATTGTGAACTACATGGGTGGATGAAGCGTGCCATGGCGAAATAGTGACTCCTCTCTCGACAAGTGGTAAACAAACTATGATTCATGAGATCAATATCCTTAGCTTATATCAGTCAAAAAAGTGGTCAACCATAGGTTTCATTCGCTTACAGCATTTCTTTTTTGATAGCCTTTTACGTTTAATACCACGTGACCCCTTCTTCTTCTTCTTCCGGGGAGCCCTCTTCTTCTTCCCGCCACCACGCATTTTTCTCTTTGCATCTTTGATGATTTCGTTCCGTGTACGCTTTAAATGTTTTTTTAGAGCTTCTTTAGGTTTAGCCCCGGCCAATATGTCTTCTGCAGTGTTAAGGCCTGATTGTAGCGCTTTCCTTCCAAGGTATCTGGCACCCCTCTTCAGCAAAGGAACAGCCGTACGTAGTATGGATGAAAAAATGGATCCAAGTCCACTACCGCGCTGGTATCGCATCCCTCGATAGACGGTGAAAGGCTTTCTATCCATTATAAACTCAGTGCGTCGAAAGTGTAGCTTCACTGTTAAGCTCCCGTTACCGAATGGGAAGTTTTCGCCCTCAATCGTTCTTATATATATTGTGATATTGGTTATTAAATTAGTTGCGACATTCACATAATGGGGTCTGTCATATGTAATACTCAAACTCCTTCCTCTATGGTTGGGGATGTGAGCAATGCGCAGCAGGCGTGCCTGGTATCCCCAACAAACTGGTGCTCCACTATATTACTGTAAATATAGCACATGTCTGGGGACCTTTCATCCAATTTCTCCATCTTCAATTGATACATTAATCTGGACAAGTTATACTGTGTCTCGTGAAATGTGTCTCTTTGGAAGGCTGCGCTATATCGGCCGTTGGTTAGAATTTTGAACTTTCTATGTTCTTTAAGACATCTGTTAGTCTTTGATTTTAGGATTAGTGTATGTGCAGGGGTTTTACGATTTCATATACTAAATCATTCGTAAGGTTTGAGTTTCTTAAACTTACGTTTAAGCCTCTCACAACATCCTCGGCCGAACCATATTGACCCGGCCCTAGTCTTACTTCTGTACTGTAATACCGTGCAATCTTAGTCCAAGCGATGCGCATAGTTTCATCCATAGCTACCCCAGCTTTTTCACACTCGTCAATGTCTCTAAGAATCGTAAAAACGGTTTCTTCATGTTCAATATTTAGAAAGACGGTGTCCAGCTGAATTTCGCATATCCCCACCTCATACGAATCACGACCCAATTCAATGTGCCCATGGAGTTCTGTTACAAAGTTGGCTAGCGTGTTGTTAGGGTGTACAGACAGGGACGAGGAGGACGGGAGTGTGACGTAGAAATGGTTAGGAGCCATGTTGCATACTATTTAACTTCATTATTGCATCAGCTTTTATATAGGTGTTGAAGCTTTCTGGGTACCCTAGCCATTTTCAACCAGGTACATTTTTCTCCTTCCTGAACCTTGCTTCCTAAAATTTTCTCAATTTTAAACACATTTTTTTCTAAATTAAACGCAACTTTCTGCAATTCCTCGCGGTAAAAGCCTCCTGAGATTTCTTCCCCATTCAATCTTCAATGTAATACATCATTATCACACCTTTAGGTCTCACAGCCCTAACTTTAAAATCTCGCGTGTCCCCATCCTTGCTCAAACCCTTTGCGAATTTATTCCCCGAACGCGACAGCCTTACATACTCATTGGTTTTGAAAGCGCACAGAGTGTGGTGGTGGTGGTGGTGGTGGTCCATCTCTTCTCGGGAGCGTACCTCTTTCTAAAACTTCGTTAGGTGTTGCCCCAATCGTGCCGATGGTGTGAGCGGTTGTAGGATGATGCCAATGGTTCCAGAATGTCTAGAAATCTGTATGTGTTTCTATGTGTAAAATAACGGTGCATGCGTTCCTTTATGGTGCGCTGAACTCTTTCAGCTAAAGAAGCCTTATGTATAGAATTGTTTGTAATAGCTGATATTAAACTCTGTCAACATATTCTGAAAAGCACGGCCTATAAACTCCTTCCCATATCCGTACAAAAAGCCAGGAACACTGTTTTCTTTTACATTAGCGTTTGGTGGCTTTAGCAACTGTTTCAGGTGATTTATTTTTCAGAGGAACTAGCCACAGATATCTAGATAATACGTCTATTATGAATAGAATGTAGCGGTAACCATCGTTATACACAGAATATCTTTGCATGTCTGTTAAATCTGCTTTGCCAAATAGAATCAATCGAGGAAGCCGTTGTCTTGGCTGTTTTAAACCTTTTTCTCACAGGCTTATGAAGCGTATAAGCGTCCTGCTCCCTCAAAAATCTTTCAACATCTTTTTTTCCTACTCCGTAACGTGCAGTCTATCTACGCCGCCGTAAGCGGATGGGGCAGAAATGTCATAATAACGTTTAGTTATACGTTAGCCATTTGCGTATTTTAGAGGCAGGTGGGGTAGGGCTGGTTTAACCTCTTCTTTCTCCTCTTCAAAGGTGTTACCGCAGGGGTGACGGCGTCTTCAATTGTGCCACAGACGTTGCGTGTTCCAAGTCTTTTAACCTGTTCAGATTTCCTATCAACGTTTTAGGGACATTTATTTGTTGTAGTCTGCTTTAATATGCTTCCATCCTGATGGTGATGGCCTATCCCACTTTCTCACCAGATCATGGACAATGTCTACGATATTCGATCCCTGTACCTTGATCCTTCCACAATGATCTCCCCTGTATCGGTCCATTGTATGGCGGGATCCTCATTCAATAGATTATAAAGACTTAAGCCTTTACTCCTCAATGTAAGTGGGAGGGTATTTTTAATACATGTTCGATATGTTGTGTGGCTAATCTTTTTGGTTGATCAGCTGTATCGTCGGGTACAGGTCCTCTGTCGCATCGTCCCCCGTGCTGTGCCTAATAACCACAGGAATCTCCGTAGGGCTCTTATAATTTTCGTACTCGTGAAGAAATTTCTGCAGAGCTTCTTGGTATAAGATTCTTTTCTCATCAGGTGTTTTTTCACTGTTTAATAGGGCTAACAATTCGCTTTCCATTCTTTTAAGTCTGCTTTTACGGGGATCTAGATCCGTGTCTCTTTGCAGTGAAGCGTACACCTCGTGGGAATCACTACCACTTTCTTCATATATTAATCTAGTCAGTTAAAGGGCCAAAACTGAAAATAAGATGGGGAGAAATGACCCTCTGTTTGCACAATAACTCGTTTTTTCTTCGCTACAGTTTGACTTTTACGAGCGAGTGTACGTATTATGTTCTTGTAGCGGCGTAGGCGAGCCTTCTGATGGGTTTTCATGATTACATTGCAATTATAACGTTAAGACCAGATTTCACAGATGCATTTTAAAAAGTCGGCGTCGATATTTTTAATAAACATCTGCTGCATTGCCCAGGGCAGTCGATGATAGATTTTTATTAATTCATGGTATTTCTTTAGTCTCTTTGTCATTCTGGAATATACACCGTTTCAGGCTCGTTTGGAAATATATTCGTTCGCAGAAGCACTCTAAACGTATTTCGCGGATGAAGGTCGCAAAGCAAATATCCGTAACGCGTGCTTGTAGCTTCTTTATAAACTTCCAAAAACTCCTTACGCTGATTCGGGAACATTTGATTGGCTAATACCCCAATTTGTGATACATCTCTACGTGCGCGAATAAGACTAGATATTGCGTATTTAACGACACATCGCGCATGTATCTATTTTGAAAAATAGATTCTGATTGATGAAGAACACGCTTATGTTAAGATGGTGGGAGTATACTGTAAATGTCTCGGCAAACTTTTATCCATCTCCAACATGAGATCGTCAATTACAATGATTTATGTTCAGTTCCCTTTAGCGAATTAACGTCATATACACCTTTGTGGAACAAATATCATCTTGGTACTCGTTGAACACTGATTGATACGTCGAATAGCACCATATAACTTTATGCACAAATTTCGAGAACATCTCGCCCTTTTCTTTAATGATTTAAGCATAAACACAGTTTTACCACATCCTGTAGGTCCCGATATAATACATGTGGATGGGCTCGTGAATCTGAATTTTTCTACAGAGTCCATTTCTAACACGTCACACTCCTAAGTGGGTCATTTACAAAATATTACAAATTTTGAGTGCTGATCCTTATATTTCTTCTCCCACAGAACCGACGATGAGGTAGAGCACCCTATCATTACGGATGACGATGACAGTGTAGTTGTGATCTCCTCCCCTGAACAGCGATACAGGTTGCACGTCCAAAGCGAGGTATGAGAACTCCACATCAGGTATAAAGCGGCCGAAATACGTACCTGTTGCCGCAGACCCCCCCCCTCAACCTCTTACGCAACAACCTCCCCAGCAGCAGCAGCACCTAACATACCCCCTTATTCCCTCCCCCCGTTCTGTTAAGTCTACAATAATAGATCCCCAACCCTCCTACGCAACAGGGCCCCCAGCAGCAGCACCTAAGATATCCACTAATTCCGCCCCCGTTCTGTTGAGGATGTTATTACGTTTCGAGTTAGTGCGATCCGCAGCCCCACCCCAGCCTTGACTAGAAATCGGTATAGAGTCAGGGTCGACCATAGAGCCCTGTATAGCAATGGTATTGAGCGCGGGATACGCAGGTTGTAGAGCGTATTATAGAGTTTGCTCTTCAGAATCGCGACGAGCGTGAGGTCAGGACGAGTCTGTCCTTTGGGTTCGGGTCAGATGACGGTGATGTAGACGATTATTGGGTGATAGTACCGTTCAGGCGTTTGGCTGCTGAAGATGTAGAATATATATTAGGGCGTATAATGCAAGCGTCCAAAGTAGTATAGCCTTCAATATGGACAACTTCACGGTAAATATTGACCGTGTATACCGTGTTGCGGGTCATAGTGCCATACCGTACACTCTTAACTTCAATTCTCCAACTATTTACCGAAGGCATATAAACGTCGATCGTGGTTGCGGCTTTATAGCAGTACTCTTAGCACGTATGTTTACTGTACAAAATACACGGACTCAAAAAATTTGGCTGCCTACGATCGTTGAGCGTGCCCGTAAACTAGCTGTAGACTGTGAACTTGAATTTGACTGTAATATGGGTCCTGAAGAGCTGAGAAAGGTAGAACAGGAAATGAATGTGCGCATAGTTATATTTGGTTTGGATGATCGCCGCCGGACTGTGTATGTTTTTAAAAGCTGTGTGAGAGATCGTACAAGGCCCTACTTATTTTAGGATTGTCAGGGACAACGTATCTCCCCATCCGTAATATAAGGGGGCTTTACGCGAGTTATGACAAAAGTCGAAAATATGGGAGACATCATGATTTGTGTAAGGGGTGCCTCGAGTTTGCGGTGATATAGTGAGACATTGTAAAGAATGTCACATGGTATGTGAGCAGTGTAAAAGCACCAAATGTGAAAGCCGTGTAGTTGAGAAGAGAGACTGTGATGTGTGTAGACGCACATTTTTCAATAATAGCTGCTTTGATCTCCATAAATCAATTGGTACGTGCAGGAAAATGAGAATGTGGTATGTTTCACACAATGGATAATTGGGGAAAATTTAAGCACAAGTGCGACGTAATTCACTGTCCTACATGCCAGGAGGAATATAAGGCGGATGGAGTAAAGCATGTGTGTTATATGAAAGATGCTAAGCCTAAAAATAACCCTTGTATAACTGTGTACTACGATATAGAAACATATACGAACGCTGAAACCAAAGAGGTAATTCCACATTTACTTGTGAGCCAGACCATCTGTGATGAGTGTATGGGTATCGAATGTGACGAGTGCCCCAAATGCGGTAAACGGACAAACGTTTTTAAAACGAATGTCAGCGATAGTCCTGTGAAACTATTTGTGTCCTATATTGTCAAGTTAGCCGACAAGTTCAAAAAAATGACTGTGTATATTCTCGCCCATAACGGGGCAAAGTTTGACACGCAGTTCCTTTATAAGGAGTTGCTTGAACACGAATCCTCTGAGATATTTACAGGTGATCCATTGAAAAGAGGCAACAAATTAATACAGATGCAGATAAGAGGTAATGTACAATTTAAAGATACTTTATTATTCACACCTTGTAAATTAGCAAAGCTACCCAAGGTGATGGGAGTAGCAGCTGAAGTTTCCAAAGGATACTTCCCATACACTTTCCTCACCAGCGAGACTTTAAACTACGTAGGCCCACCCCCCCCAAACATTATTTTGACTGCATGGATGAAGACTTTGATCGATACTACGACAGTTTTAATGAAAGTAACCCTTATAATATAGCTGATGAATGTGAGCGTTATTGCGTGAATGATGTGCGCGTGCTTAGAGTATGTTTCCAGGCCTTTAGAAGTATGTACATAGCCCGTTTCAAATGCGATCCACTGCAAGTCGCAACCACCATCGCATCATTATGTTTTACGGTGTTCAAGAATAACTTCATGCCTAAAGACACCTTAGCCATTATTCACCGAAACAACCCCCGCAGTTACGGACACAAGGGTATTTACTGGCTCATACACCTGCAGCAACAAACGGGTGTATACATAAAGCACGCCCGCAACACGGGTGAAGTACCCATTAAGATTAATGGACGTGTTTTTTGGGTTGATGGGTTAAGTGAAAACCGTGTCACTGGTGTGAAGACTGTGTATTCCTTTAATGGATGCTGGTGGCATGGATGCCCCCGTCCTGAGTGCGGTATCGTCGGAGATATCAACGGTAGGTCTCCTGCCGACTGTCTTGCATCGACCCGCACCCGCGATCAACTTATAGGATCACAGTTCACTCACAAAGTCTTGTGGGAGCATGAATATGATGCACGGATGGAGACAGACGTTGTATACCGTGAGGAAATAAAAGCGATCAAGCGTTCAATGGTGCTGGATCCTCTCAAATGTGGTGATAGCTTGTTTGGAGGACGTACAAATCCTTTCAGACTATACTTCCCACCTACGGAGGGCGTGAAGCTCCATTACTACGATTTCTGTTCTTTATACCCATACGTGATGAAGAGCAATCCGTACCCCGTGGGCGCTCCTGAGAAACTGGTGGGACCTAGCATACCCTCCATCAATGAATTTTCAAAAAATTTGAATGATCATTACTTTGGGCTCTCTTTCGTAGACGTACTCCCCCCGCAGTTTATGGATGCCTATCTTACCTGTCGTTATCGATGACAAGCTCATGTTTCCCCTGTGCGTGAAGTGCGCGGAAGAGGATAACGGCGAATGTAACCATATACCCCACCAGCGTAAGATCAGAGGCGTATATACAAGTCCTGAGCTGGCCCTAGCCGTACGCCATGGTTATAGAATACTGAAGATACACGAGGTGTGGAGGTTTCAGAAGCTCCCCAACCTTTTCACACCATATATAAACGCCTTTTTGAATGATAAGGTTGAAGCATCAGGGTATCCGCGAGGAGTTGATACCGAAGATGAAAAGTCTGCCTATATTCAACGTTACCGCGACCGCGATGGTATACAACTTGATCGTGTCCAAATTGTAAAGAATCCTGGCAAGCGCTTTAGTGCAAAATTGTGTCTAAACAGTCTATGGGGAAAATTTGCGCAGAATACCGGCAGAGGGAACATTCATTTGGCACAAAGTTATAGCGATGTCTGGGATTATGCCAATGCCCCCGATAAAGAGGTCATGGAGATCGTGAATGTAGGTAATACTTACGTAATAAAGTACAACAACACTGAATTTGCCACAGATACCTCAAGGGTTACAAACATACCTGTGGCGAGCTTCACAACAGCCTACGCCCGTATAAAACTTTGGGGTCTATTGCATTCTCTTGGGCGGAGAGTATTGTATGCCGATACAGATAGCGTGATATTCACAGAGAGGGAGGGTGAATACATGCCCACTATTGGGGAGTTCCTCGGCGAGCTCACTGATGAGATCAAGGATGAGTATGGGGACGACGCATACGCCGACTCTTTTATCTCAACAGGACCTAAGACTTATGGGGTACGGGTCAGGGTAGGGGATGAAATGAAATATATCGTGAAGGCAAAGGGTATTACGCTCAACCATGCGAATCGGGAGGTTGTTAACTTTGAGTCGTTGAAGGATCTAGTATGTTTGGAACCTCACCAACTAATTGTAGGCACCCACAATTTTCGGGCGCAGAAGCTGGGAGGCGTGAAGGAACTTAGGGGTACGATGGTGTGCCGTAACACCTATAGAAAACGTTACCAGTTACCTGGCACCTATGATACCGTACCCTTTGGATACCAATGATGCTTCTAACTCACACGTCTTGTATATAATCGTATCTATTTGTAAATATATATGTATATATAACTTGAATATCTCGAATCGTATTTGTAAATATATGAATATCTCAATAAATCAAATAGCGTTTCACTTTCTCCTTTGTGTGTGTGTGTGTGTGTGTGTGTAGGTGAAAGTTCTAAGCTCCGCCCACTGCGTGAGTCATGCTACTATCTGGGAGTCCCTGCGTGGTCAGTCGACCGCAGTAAGCCCGAGAGATCAGACGTGTATTCAGATCAGACGTATATTGAAATGGCTACCTTTAATATTGCTTGCACAACGTTTATGAAATGGTATTCAGTAAAGTGTGAGGATGTGGTGGATACCGAAAAACTTCCTATTCCCCCCTCCTATGCCTCTTTTAAAGCCACATTGGATTGTGCGAAGTTCCAAGATGTACAAATACTCTACGGATGTTCTGGTGAGACTGTTGAAGGCTTTCGTTGCACAGACGATGTGCTGAAGTATGCTGCAGGGCTAAACTTTATAAAGTCTCACATACACCGTGAAGTAAAAGAAACAACGCGTGCAGAAGAGAAGCAGCAGGTATGGATAATGAGCCTTGTGGATGGGTGGTGTGACAAGCGGTATTACGTCATGTTACACCATGTCGATTACTCATACCCTACGTCTGAAAATGTGAATCTCGTGATCATGGACAATCTTAGGTGTTTTTATCACTATATTAACGTATATCATGATGAGGTTCATAGTGAGGTTGTGGCTAGTGCCATGCGTGAGTTTTTAACAGATTTTAGAGACGAGCATCGTTTGATGGGTAGAAAGGAAAAATATGAGCATATGTTCCTCTCAAATAGTGCGCCAGAGTGTGGAGATGATTAGCGCCTAGTTCTTATCCAAAGTGCGTAGGCTGGTAGTGACGAAACGGCAAAACAAATATGTGCAACAATTCGAGTCGTACGAACATGCCCATTCACGTATCATCGAGTCAGCCGCCCGTCGAACCGTTCCTGCCTGTGCCTCACACGGCTCATAGTTATCTCAGAGCTTGAGCCGAGTAGACGTGCGCTCCTCGAATACGATGGAACTTCCTTTGAGCAGCATTCTCAACGCCTCGTACGATGTGTCCGTGACGAAATCGTTGCGCGTGTTCAGGCGTAATTCCGGTACCATTAGCTATGTACTGGAAACGGAATGTAGACCGACAAACAAACGGGTTTATTTAAGTATCGAGGAGATGAATAGAATCTTCGTGATAGTTGATAAGTGGTGTGAAGATCGTTATAAAATACCTGCTAACGTAGGTACAAGAAGAGAGCTTATTAGTGACGCGCCCTCATACGCCGTTGTATGTACGTTGTGCATAAATAACGATCGGCCGTGCATTGATATAAGGCTGATGTGGAAGAATGCTTCTGATAATAACACTCTTATTCCTACGCGAAACCGTTTCATCTTCGACAGAATGTTTGAAATCGTCGGATTCCGTAAACTGAAACCTATATTAGACGCGCGTGTTACGGATATGTTTTATTTTGATACAGTACTTGAATACGCATACACTGCTCTGCTCGATGGGTTTACCGAGTGTAGGGCTGGTGAGAATGGTTTAGTGCTGGATGTTTATTTAAAAAGTTTAGACTCTTTGAAATACCATGAACTTTGGTACAAAGCAATTGATCGGTCCAAGGCCGAGCTCACCTACACCGTTCACCCTGAAGAACTATTTCTTTATATAACGCGCAGTTGCCGTAACGATTTAGAAGATTATTTCAATTGCCGCTATGTTGAGTGAAGAGTTCACGATTGAAAAGCTCGAGTCGGTAGAAATAAACCCTCGATTGGAAAAGCATTCTTATAAACTTGTGTTTAATAATGTAGCTAACGATGAACTCTTTGCGCGTGCTTTTGATTGTATTCTAGACGTATTTAAAGATGACTTGCCAACCGGTTGTAAAGTGGGGACAAAAATAGTACTGAACGATATGAAAGCCATTCATATCGAATACAGGTTTCCCTATACTTTAAGCGGTGAAATATATTAAGCCGCATAGACTGCGTAATGCAGAGCAATAATGATGTAATTGTAAACTCGATTAAGACCGATTTTAGTATTTTGAAAAAAAAGTGAATTGTATATATATTTGATTATACGCATATTTCTATTGATTTGTGTTTATATATATATATATATTATATATATATATAATATATATATATTATATATATATATTTTGCTTGATATTTCTCCTGTACTGTTATGTACATATTGAAGTGTATATGAAATGTATATTTTATTTTATAAATATATCTCCATAATTGTGTGTGTGTGTGTGTGTGTGTGTGTGTGTTTCTCCTGTACTGTTATGTACATATTGAAGTGTATATGAAATGTATATTTTATTTTATATATAATTGTGTGTATATATTTCTGTTATACGCATATTCCTCAAATACATATTTATTTTCTATATATTTATAATAAAAAGAATGATGCAATGTTGTTTATTGTTATGCCTTCTACTACCGGTATTCTGTATACAACAGGTATCTGGCAACTCTGTCTTCGGAATACATGGAGCTATCTGGCAACTCAGCCAACTGGCTGATTAGGCGTATATAATAATAATGTATGCAATAATAAAAAGAGGTATCTGACAACCAGCCAACTGGCTGATTAGGAGTCTATAATAATGTATACAATGGTATATGGCAACTCAGTCTTCTAAGCCTACTGGCTGGTTAGGATAATAATGTATACAATGGAATACATGGCGCTATCTGGCAGCTCAGCCAACTGGCTGATTCTGGCTGATTAGGAGCCTATAAAACAACGCCAACTCGGCTGATTAGGAGTCTATAATAATAATGTATGCAATTATACTGCTAAAAAGAGGTATCTGACAACCAGCCAACTGGCTGATTAGGAGTCTATAATAGTGTATACAATGGAATACATGGCGCTATCTGGCAACTCAGCCAACTGGCTGATTAGGCGTATATAATAATAATAATGTATGCAATAATAAAAAGAGGTATCTGACAACCAGCCAACTGTCTGATTAGGAGTCTATAATAATGTATACAATGGTATCGCGGTATCTGGCAACTCAAGCCATTTACGCCAACTGGCTGATTAGGAGCCTATAAAACAACGCCAGCCCGGCTGGAAGCCTTAATGTGCACTTGGCTCCTGCCAGGTGAACACCTCTCCTCCTTTCTCTCCTCCTTCTTTCTCTTGGGGGATAACGCCGCCTCCAAGTTTCCCCCCCCTTTGCAACATCCCCCCTTCGCAACATCCCCTCTCCCCAACTCACATCCCCTTTCAACATCCCCCATTTGCAACAACCCCATGCAAATCCCCTTTGCAACAACCCCCCCCCTTTGCAACATTACATAATAACCTGCAACATTCCTGCACTCTCCCCTTTTGCGGCTATACTACTTGGGTCCACCTTTGCAAATTTCTTTCTTTTTTACCATGAGAATACGTGGTTGGAGGACTGTCCCCAGCATTTTAAACCAATCTTCTTCCGTCATTACGTAGACGATTGTTTTGTTTTATTTAAATCTCGCAATCATATTGAATTTTTTGTAAATATTTAAATTCAAAACATAATAACATTAAATTCACTTCTGAAACTGAAAACGATCATTCTTTACCATTTTTGGACATAAATATTACGCGTAGCAATAATCACTTCGTAACAACAGTTTTTCATAAACCCACTTTCACAGGCTTGGGGATGAAATTTAACAGTTTTGCTCCACTTAAGCGCAAACGTAACCTTATCCTTACCTTCTTAAACCGTTCATACGAAATTTGCTCCAACTACCATCTTCTTCATGCCGAGTTGGAGTTCTTTAAAAAGTTCTTACTAGGTAATGGTTTCCCTTCTAAACTTATTGACAGTGTAACAAAAAGATTCCTGAACTTAAAATTTTATAATAAAACTAAAATTGTCGTAGCTACAGTACAGAAGAAGGTTGTATATTTTAAACGTCCCTATTGTGGACCTGAAAGTCTCTTGTTAAAGAGGAAAATTAGTAAACTAATCAATAGATTTTATCCACGAATTTCTGGTGAATGTATTTTCACATTAGAACGTAAATTACACTTTTTTAAAATTTAAAGATATAATTTCAAAGCCTTTGTGTTCATCGGTTATCCACAAATATACGTGTGATGATTGCACATCGTCATACGTTGGCATGACTGCACGCCAACGTCAAATTCGTATCAATAAATCCCTCCGAATCGCGTATACGTTAGTTAGACCACCCAATTAAATCTAATAACTTTTCAATAATTGCTAAAGCCAATAAACAGCCAATTCAACTCTTAGAACCACTACTCATTTTCAAACATAAACCAGATATAAATCATCATACCCGATTCCATAACTTCAATATCTTTCAATAAAATTTCCTTTACCTACCAACCAACCAAGTTAGTGCCCTTCAACAAATTGTTTCAACCTTTCTGAACTCTCATTCTCTTCTGTGTTTGTGATTCAATAACTTGTACCTGATTTGTTCCTTTTAAGGTTTTATTGATTATATTTTTTACATTTTAAACTTTTCCATAATGTTCCCCTAAATTTGATAATAAAAACCCACTCTAATAGACAGAGTTTATTTCCACAACAGTTTCGATGCCCACTGGCATCCTCTTCGGGGGATACAGAAAAACGAATTCGTTTTTCTGTATCCACCCAAAGAGGATGCCAGTGGGCATCGAAACTGTTTTGAAAATAAACTCTGTCTATTAGAGTGGGTTTTTATTATCATATTTTGACCCTTCACGTAGAAAAAAGTGTTTTTTTGCATTCCCCTAAATTATTTTATAATTTTTTTACCTACATTTACTTTTATCTTAAGGCAAGCCCCCTTTTATGTTTTCTTTTATAATATTTTATATTTTAATTGTATTAACTTTATAATTTCATGCCTGTCTTAATTTTTAATTTTCGTTGTGGTATTTGTGTCAATATTTGAATTTGGTTTTAAATTCATAGTTGGTTTTTAATTGTAATATATATATATATATATATATATATATATATATATATATATATATATCATTTTAGCGGTAAAAATTACATTAGAATATGTCGAAAGCTTTGAATATTAAATGTTTGCATATCGACTAGTCTTGTTGTTCTTTATATATATATATATATATATATATATATATTAGTGATGTAGGTCACATCCTCATCCGCATCCTCATCCGCGGAACATCCGCACATTTTCTCGCATCCGCATCTGCATCCGCATCCGCACTTTGGACTGCGGATGTCGTGCGGATGTGGACCGTTGAGATAAAACGTCATTAATAAGCGGAAATTATCAAATTCTACTATAATAATAGAACTAGTTCATTGTGCGCAAAAGTAATGCAAGCGACAAGACGAGAGGCTGTTCTTGTATGAAGTTACTCTCTTGCAACCTACTTAGATCCACGTTACAAAGCTAAGTTATTTTCACCTAGTACATTAGAACGAGTTAAATCATCACTTGGCAAAGCAGTTGAAGAGCTTCAATCTCTTGAATCTGTCGCTTCGCCACCCACCAAAAGAATAAAAGTTTCAGTGACAGAACCAACACCTTCAAGAAGCAAATCTATCACAGAATCTCTCTCTCAGTTTCTTGAGTCAAGCAGCGATGACGAGACCTACGCGATGTCAAAAGATGTAGTAAAAATGATCGAGAGCTATCACCAAGAAAAACGCCTGGCTACATGTGACAATCCTATTAGTTGGTGGAAAAATATGCAGAATATCTATCCATACTTGAGTAAACTTGCAACGAAACATTTAGCACGTCCTCCAACAAGCGTACCAAGCGAGAGATTATTTAGCAGTGCTGGATTAATATATGATGAAAAGAGAAACAGACTGGCAGCAGAAAAGGCAGAAAAATTAATGTTCCTTAAGCATAACCTTCCTATAATTAAGTTTGAATATTAAACGATGAACATCTTAGTTTACTTTATTTTAATTACTCATTTATAAATATGCCTAATAAAACTTTAAACTTAATATAAATAGTTATCAAGCTAATTAAAAATCTCTTTCTATAAGGGTGGAGGTTGGGGAAAGAGGTCGGGTAACACAATTATGGTTTCTAATTGTGGCTGAAACTCAACAAAATATAACGAATTTATTTGCAGACGAATTCACTAATTGATTTCTATATTAGTTAGATGCTTGCTATTATTTTATATGTTCAGGGAAAAGTACAGCAATTATTGTACAATTAATCAATTATACTACATTAGAGCTACAGCTCTCTATATATAACTTATATACGTTAAACACAACAAATCTCGAATATATCCTAAAAAATAACGAAAATGTAGACATCCGCATCCGCATCCGCATCCGCGGATGTTGAAATCAAACATCCTCATCCGCATCCGCATCCGCGGATGTGAAAAAAATGACATCCGCTACATCACTAATATATATATATATATATATATATATATATATATATATATACACACCGGGTGTCCCATTTGAAATGAAGCAACTTTGAAACTCTGTAATTTTTAAAGTATTAATGTGAGAATGTTGAAACTTTGCCAGTTACTATACCATATGCATAAGTTTTTGTCATAATGTTTTTTGTTTGTGTTTTGTTTCAGATTGAGGGCGAACAAGATCGGAAGATGATGTTGAACGAATACGCGGCGCCTTTGGTAGTAGCCCGAGAAAGACCATCCGTTGTGCCAGTGTCGAACTGCAGATTCCTCGTTCAACTGTGCATAGAGTCGTGCGCAAGCGGCTGCAGCTCTATCTATATAAGCTTCAAATTGTTCAGCATATAATATGTGAAGATCTTAAAAAGGAAAATTATGCTATGCACAGTATCTAATGGTATCTAATGTATCTAAATGTTATAATTCACATATATCATATGAAACTTTATGACATTGGCTATTTACTGTGTGAATATTACATTGTTTGCATCATCAATAAAAAAAATAAGGTTTCAAGTTATTCATTTCGAATGGGACACCCGGTATATATATATATATAGATATATATATATATATATATATATATATATTGTTTTTTGTTTTTAAACTAATTAAGAGCATGGCACCCCCGTCAAGTTACTTGCAGCGCTGTGAAGGGAAACTTGCGCTACGCGTTTACAATGGCTAATAAAACTGGTCTACAAATTTGAAAAGGTTTGTGCTTCGGAGATAAAATGTGTTTCCTATTATGGATTTTGGGGTGCTTGAAAACGAATATGACCATAAAAAACAGTCGATTGGCTACAGTTCCAAGAAAATTTAAGTTACACATTTGTGTATATGTATACCATATATTAGTAACATACCTGTATAATGCAGTCATTATATTGATTCAACCCGTCGCTTCTTCTTCCGCTGTCTCTTGTATTCAAATTCTGGAGCATCTCTTGTTATTGTCCAGCAGTAGTCTGCTAACAATGATGGACTCCATTTCCCCTGGTAGCGTTTCTCCATCGCCGAGATATCCTGGTGAAATGTTCACCATTTTCATCGATGACTGCGCAGTGGCCGGAAAAAAATTCAGGTGCGAACGGAGGAATTGTATTTTTAAGACATATTGCAGCCATTTTTTGAAAGGACAACAGCAGGTTTTCCACCAGCTCCCTGTAATTAAAAGCTTTGGTATTTCCGAGAAAATGGTGCTACTAACCGGAAAGCATTCACGCTGTCTTTCCTCACCACCTAGGATACGGTTCGAACCAAAAGCTGGGCACTGCGGTTTTTTTTGCGGTACTGCGGTACTGCGGTACTACCGCACTACCAAAACCGGTACCGCATAACGCAGTACCGCAAAGGATCGCTGAAAGTACAGGCTTGTACTTTCAGCGATCCTTGCGGTACTGCGTTATGCGGTACGGTTTGGTAGTGCGGTAGTACCGCAGTACCGCAGTACCGCAAAAAAACCGCAAGTGCCCAGCTTTGCCCGGGTCGAACTCCTCAGCTCTAAGAAGCTCGCGGATCTGTGGACCAACAAATACACCCTCTTGATTTTTGCTTCATGAACTTTGTGAATTTACCACCGAGGTACTTAAAAGCTGCCCCCGTTTTATCCAGCCTTAACAAAATTTTCATGACGCCCAGTTTGATGTGTAAGGGTGGTAACAAAATCTTGCTCGATTCTGCAAGTGGAGGATACTGAACATTTTTGTTCCATGTTCCAATGATGTCGGAGTGGCCAATCCTTCTTCATGTAATGAGAAGTCCTAGCCCGACTATCCCATTCACACAGAAAACAGAAATACTTATGTAGCCCGGCTGCAGTCCAGCACGATAGCAACAACTTTCACAATCACCACAAACCTGCCACTGATGTTTGTCATAGTTATGCAGTTCAAAAGTTGCTTCATGTGTCATATGTTTCTTCATGTGGACTGCATGACCACCTGGAATTGATGGCAATACGTTGCCAACATGCAACAAAACAGCTTTTAGATTCAACTTCGATGAATCAATGAACAGCTAAGCGAAATCAGGATTGTAGACATCAGTTGGTCATTTCGATCTCTATATATTATTGTTTCATCATCTCATGCAAATCTTCTTCTATAAAGAGGATTTTTATTGTCGTACCTTTCATTGTGTTTTTCACTTTCTTACCGGATACAAGTGCACTCTCTGCTGATTGCTGGGTTGTTGAGATGTAGATAATGTATCGAGGTGGTCGTCTTCGTACTCATTTTCGCCGACGGAAATATGGCCGACCCTTTCATCGCCGGATGTTGAGAAGGCGTTATAAGAAGAAAATGTTTAATGCATCAATGAAATTTGTTACCTAGAAAAAATACCTTGGGGGTAAATACTGATGGTATTTATATTTTGTCTTTGGATATGTTAACCACCAAGCGAAAGCTACTATTTTAAATTTTAATTATTATCAAGTTACTGGTGTATCGATTCAATCTATACCTCAAATGAATATGTTGGTTATGTTATTAATTTTTGAAGATTATGTTAGTTATAAGAGTGATAATAGGATTGTTAAAACTCGTGATCTTAATGTTGGGATATCTCCAGTACCATATTTAGTTGTTCCCATGCTGTTTTTTTGAGCCTAATCTTGATAGTTCGCATAGTGCAGAGCAGGTAATGATACATCCTAGAACTAGGTGGTTTTCCCCTTTTAGGGGGTTTCGAATGTATCGTAGCTTAAGCAAGTTTGTCAACTAGGACAAGAAGTTACTGCTCAGTTTCCTCGTAGTTTTATTAAGATTTGAACAAATGATTTAACTAGGCCTTTAGGTAGAATATCCATTGGTAAATATACACCAGAAGGTTCTCAACAAAATGAATATGCTTTTAATTATGTTAATAGAATTGTATTTTATGTTAAGTTGTTCGGTTTGAAACAATAAAATAAAAAAAATAAAAAAATTTAATTTCCTTGTGCTAAGGCGCAGTAAAGTATTACCCGCGCACAACTTCAGCACAGCACAGGAGATATAAAGCATGACGTCATAATGTGTGGATGACTCATTGCTTGATTCATACCCCACGTGGTTCACTCACTCTAATCTTAAGCCTTGCTAGCCTTACTATCTTTTCCGGTAAGAAATAAAAAAGACTCTGACGTCTCGGAGTTTAAAATATCACCGCATACGTCACTGTTAATAATTTTAGTGATTTTTACAATTTTTTATAACTTATACGGCATCAGTAGTATAACCGCAAAGGGCTAAATTTACATAAAGTGAGTTACGTACGTTAGTCTAGAGTAATTGAACTTATAAAGAGATAATATTAATAATATTAGTAATGCCGGGCCAAAAATCATCTCATGGCTGCCTCGCAGAGTTAGAGCCTCGCCAGAGTTGGAGAACATGCCGGCAAAACAATATCATGTTACGAGGCCAATCCTTCTTGATGGAATTATAAGTCCTAGCCCGACTATCCCATTCACACAGAAAACAGCAATACTTAGTGTAGCCCGGCTGCAGTCCAAGCACGATAGCAACAACTTTCAAGTCACCACAAACCTGCCACTGATGTTTGTCATAGTTTATGCAGTTCAAAAAGTTGCAATTTCATCTTGTCATATGTTTCCTTCATGTGGACTGCATGACCAACTGAAATTGATGGCAATACGTTGCCAACATGCAACAAAACAGCTTTTAGATTCAACTTCGATGAATCATTGAACAGCTAAGGGAAATCAGGATTCTATACATATAATATGTGAAGATCTTAACAAAAGGAAACATTATGCTATGCACAATGTATCTAATGTATCTAATGTATCTAAATGTTATAATTCACATATATCATATGAAACTTTATGACATTGGCTATTTACTGTGTGAATATTACATTGTTTGCATCATTCAATAAAAAAATATAAGGTTTCAAAGTTATTTCATTTCGAATGGGACACCCGGTATATATATATATATATATATATATATATATATATATATATATATATATATTGTTTTTTGTTTTTTAACTAATTAAGAGCATGGCACCCCCGTCAAGTACTTGCAGTCGCTGTGAAGGGAAACTTGCCGCTTACGCGTTTACAATGGCTAATAACACTGGTCTACAAATTTTGAAAAGGTTTGTGCTTCGGAGATAAAATGTGTTTCCTATTATGGATTTTGGGGTGCTGAAAACGAATATGACCATAAAAACAGTCGATTGGCTACAGTTTCCAAGAAAATTTAAGTTACACATTTTGTGTATATGTATACCATATATTAGTAACATACCTGTATAATGCAGTCACTTATATTGATTCAACCCGTCGCTTCTTCGCTTGTCTCTTGTATTCAAATTCTGGAGCATCTCTTGTTATTGTCCAGCAGTAGTCTGCTAACAATGATGGACTCCATTTCCCCTGGTAGCGTTTCTCCATCGCCGAGATATCCTGGTGGAAATGTTCACCATTTTCATCGCTGACTGCTCCGCAGTTGGCCGGAAAAAATTCCAGGTGCGAACGGAGGAATTGTATTTTTAAAGACATATTGCAGCCCATTTTTTGAAAGGACAACAGCAGGTTTTCCACCAGCTCCCTGTAATTAAAAGCTTTGGTATTTCCGAGAAAATTGGTTGCTACTAACCGGAAAGCATTCCACGCTGTCTTCTCCTCACCACCTAGGATACGGTCGAACAAAGCTGGGCACTTGCGGTTTTTTTTGCGGTACTGCGGTACTGCGGTACTACCGCACTACCAAACCGGTACCGCATAACGCAGTACCGCAAAGGATCGCTGAAAGTACAGGCTGTACTTTCAGCGATCCTTTGCGGTACTGCGTTATGCGGTACCGGTTTGGTAGTGCGGTAGTACCGCAGTACCGCAGTACCGCAAAAAAACCGCAAGTGCCCAGCTTTGCCCGGGTCGAACTCCTCATCTCTAAGAAGCTCGCGGATCTGTGGACCAACAAATACACCCTCCTTGATTTTTGCTTCACTGAACTTTGTGAATTTACCACCGAGGTACTTAAAAGCTGCCCCCGTTTTATCCAGCCTTAACAAAATTTTTCATGACGCCCAGTTTGATGTGTAAGGGTGGTAACAAAATCTTGCTCGATTCTGCAAGTGGAGGATACTGAACATTTTTTGTTCCATGTTCCAATGACTGTCGGAGTGGCCAATCCTTCTTCATGTAATGAGAAGTCCTAGCCCGACTATCCCATTCACACAGAAAACAGAAATACTTACTGTAGCCCGGCTGCAGTCCAAGCACGATAGCAACAACTTTCAAGTCACCACAAACCTGCCACTGATGTTTGTCATAGTTTATGCAGTTCAAAAGTTGCTTCATGTTGTCATATGTTTCCTTCATGTGGACTGCATGACCACCTGGAATTGATGGCAATACGTTGCCAACATGCAACAAAACAGCTTTTAGATTCAACTTCGATGAATCAATGAACAGCTAAGCGAAATCAGGATTGTAGACATCAGTTGGTCATTTCGATCTCTTTATATTATTGTTTCATCATCTCATGCAAATCTTCTTCTATAAAGAGGATTTTTATTGTCGTACCTTTCATTGTGTTTTTCACTTTCTTACCGGATACAAGTGCACTCTCTGCTGATTGCTGGGTTGTTGAGATTGTAGATAATGTATCGAGGTGGTCGTCTTCGTACTCATTTTCGCCGACGGAAATATGGCCGACCCTTTCATCGCCGGATGTTGAGAAGGCGTTATAAGAAGAAAATGTTTAATGCATCAATGAAATTTGTTTACCTAGATAAAAATACCTTGGGTGTAAATACTGATGGTATTTATATTTTGTCTTTGGATATGTTAACCACACAAGCGAAAGCTACTATTTTAAATTTTAATTATTATCAAGTTACTGGTGTATCGATTCAATCTATACCTCAAATGAATATGTCTGGTTATGTTATTAATTTTGAAGATTATGTTAGTTATAAGAGTGATAATAGGATTGTTAAAACTCGTGATCTTAATGTTGGGATATCTCCAGTACCATATTTAGTTGTTCCCCATGCTGTTTTGTTTGAGCCTAATCTTGATAGTTCGCATAGTGCAGAGCAGGTAATGATACATCCTAGAACTAGGTGGTTTTCCCCTTTTAGGGGGTTTCGAATGTATCGTAGGCTTAAGCAAGTTTGTCAACTAGGACAAGAAGTTACTGCTCAGTTTCCTCGTAGTTTTATTAAGATTTGAACAAATGATTTAACTAGGCCTTTAGGTAGAATATCCATTGGTAAATATACACCAGAAGGTTCTCAACAAAATGAATATGCTTTTAATTATGTTAATAGAATTGTATTTTATGTTAAGTTGTTCGGTTTGAAACAATAAAATAAAAAAAAATAAAAAAATTTAATTTCCTTGTGCTAAGGCGCAGTAAAGTATTACCCGCGCACAACTTCAGCACAGCACAGGAGATATAAAGCATGACGTCATAATGTGTGGATGACTCATTGCTTGATTCATACCCCACGTGGTTCACTCACTCTAATCTTAAGCCTTGCTAGCCTTACTATTCTTTTCCGGTAAGAAATAAAAAAGACTCTGACGTCTCGGAGTTTAAAATATCACCGCATACGTCACTGTTAATAATTTTAGTGATTTTTACAATTTTTTATAACTTATACGGCATCAGTAGTATAACCGCAAAGGGCTAAATTTACATAAAGTGAGTTACGTACGTTAGTCTAGAGTAATTGAACTTATAAAGAGATAATATTAATAATATTAGTAATGCCGGGCCAAAAATCATCTCATGGCTGCCTCGCAGAGTTAGAGCCTCGCCAGAGTTGGAGAACATGCCGGCAAAACAATATCATGTTACGAGGCCAATCCTTCTTGATGGAATTATAAGTCCTAGCCCGACTATCCCATTCACACAGAAAACAGCAATACTTAGTGTAGCCCGGCTGCAGTCCAAGCACGATAGCAACAACTTTCAAGTCACCACAAACCTGCCACTGATGTTTGTCATAGTTTATGCAGTTCAAAAAGTTGCAATTTCATCTTGTCATATGTTTCCTTCATGTGGACTGCATGACCAACTGAAATTGATGGCAATACGTTGCCAACATGCAACAAAACAGCTTTTAGATTCAACTTCGATGAATCATTGAACAGCTAAGGGAAATCAGGATTCTATACATAACATGACGTAATCGGGAATATATAAATAGACCCTCATTTGTCGTACATCTCAGTGTATTCATTTCACTTGTTGGTGATAGACGTGTATTATCTGTTGTTCATCATGTATCGTGTTGGTCGTTTACGTCATCATATTCGTCGAAGGAAATATCGCCGTCATAGTCGTCGTAAGATTGTGAGAAGGCGTATTAAGAGGAATATGTTTACAGCTTCAATGAAATTTGTTTATTTAGATAAAAATACTTTGGGTGTAAATACTGATGGTATATATACATTGTCATTAGATATATTAAGTACTGAAGCTAAAACTACTATTTTAAATTTTAATTATTATCAGGTTACTGGTGTATCTTTTCAATTTATACCACAAATGAATATGTCTGGTTATGTTATAAATTTTGAAGATTCATTAGGTCGTAGGAAAGATGTTAGAGAGGTTGTAGAAAGAGATCCTAATGTTGGGATTTCACAGTACCTTATCTAATTGTTCCCCATGCTGTTTTGTTTGAGCCTAATCTTGACACTTCACATAGTGCAGAGCAAGTAATGATGCATCCAAGAACTAGGTGGTTCTCTCCTTTCAAAGGGTTTAGAATGTATCGTAGACTTAACCAAGTGTGTCAATTAGGTCAACAAGTTACTGCTCAATTCCCACAAAGTTTGATTAAGATATCTACTAATGATTTAACAAGGTCATTAGGTCGAATATATGTCGGTAAATATACACCAGAGGGATCTCAACAAAATGAATATGCATTTAATTATGTAAATAGATTTGTATTTTACGTAAAGTTGTATGGTATAAAACAATAAAAGAAAAAACTAAAAATTTAAATTTTTCCATCTGGCCCGAAAAAAATGAGTCATAATCTATTTTTAACTTTGAAACGAAACGCAGCTAGTATTACCTGCGTTTCGTGAGTGCATGCACAAGACGATTTTTTCGCCCCATGTTACTCGCCAATTTTTTTTTACTCCCACTCATCTTATATCTCCTCGTGCAATGACGTCATAATGTGTAGATGACTCATGCATACCTTACGCGTTTTAACTTAAAGCCTTCTAGCCTTACAGTGAGATCTAAAAATAGCTCTGACGTCGAGGAGTTTAAGATTGCACCTCAATCATTCGATGCCGGGCTTATCATTCGATGGCAGCCTCGCAGAGATAGAGCCTCGCCAGAGTTAGAGCAAATGTCGGCAAAACAGTATCATGATACGTGGTCGTTCAAGTCGTAGCCCGACTATCCCATTCACACAGAAAACAGCAATACCCAGTGTAGCCCGGCTGCAGTCCAAGCCCTCATGGTACAACTTGTCAGTCACCACAAACCTGCCACTGATGTTTATCATAGTTTATGCAGTTCATAAAGTTGCCGCATCATCTTGTCATATGTTTCTTTCATGTGGACTGCATGACCAACTGGAATTGATGGCAATACGTTGCCAACATGCAACAAAACAGCTTTTAGACTCAACTTCGATGAATCAATGAACAGTCTCCACTCATCAGGATTGTGAATAATGTTGAGAGCTGCCATCAGACCATCGATGTCGTTGCAAGCTACAAGGTCACCTTCCATGATGAAGAATGGGACAAAATCTTTTTGACGGTCACGAAACTTACACACTAACATTTTCAGCGAGGAGATTCCACTGCTGCAATCTGGAGCCCAACAGCTCTGCCTTACTCTTTGGCAGTTCTAAATCTCTGATCAGGTCGTTTAATTCATTCTGAGTTATCATGTGCGGTTTAGAAGATGTCAAGTTATAAACAAATTCAGGGTCTTGTGAAGTTGAAGGCTCACAAGTTTCGCAGGTTCCTTCATTCTCCTCATCCTTTGACTCCAGGGAGAATGAGTGTGGGGGCTCAGGAACGGGTAGTCCTTCGCCGTGAGGTACCGGGCGTATAGCAGAGGGTATATTCGGATATTGTAAAATCCACTTTTTCTTCTTACAAATACCTTTCTTGACTGGAGGCACCATGCAGAATTAACAATTGCTGACATGATCTGTTGGTTCCCTCCACACCATTGGCACTGCAAAAGGCATAGATTTCCTTTTCCGATTCAACCACTGGCGAAGGTTTGTTGCACAAGTATTGCAGCATATGTGTGGGGCCCAGCTCTGGTCCTGATCTCCAATCTTACAGCAAAAATAAAGGTGATAAGCTTTCCTAATCACGGCGGTTATAGCACGCTTTTGTGATGCAAAAGTCAATTCTCCACAAACATAACAGAAGTTAACAATCGTAGAGCAAGAAAAAGATTTAGGAGTTATAGTCACTGGTGATTTAAAAGTAGCGAAACAAAGTACAGCAGCGGTCAATAAAGCGAACAAAGTGTTAGGTTTTATAGCTCGGAATTTTGAGTACAAATCGCGCGATATTATAGTTCCTCTTTATAAATCATTAGTTAGACCCCATTTGGAGTACGTGATCCAATTTTGGAATCCGCATATGCGAAAAGATATAGACAAAATCGAAAGAGTTCAAAGACGAGCAACTATGGTGATTCCGTCGCTTAGGTCAAAGTCGTACGAGGATAGGCTTAAGGAGTTAAAATTGACTACACTCGAGACGAAGGCTAAGGGGTGATCTAATCCAGGTTTTCAAAATTATGAGTGGGTTCAATAATGTAGATGGAGAAAGCTTTTTCGAAATATCTCAATATAATAGGACTAGAAATAACGGGTATAAGTTGACAAGTAGAAGGTTCGAGACAGCAGTTGGCAAAAACTTTTTTACGTATAGAATAGTAAATAGGTGGAATAGTTTGCCGTTAGAAGTAATTAGTAGCACGTCTATAAACATGTTTAAAAATCGGTTAGACGCATATGTTGATAGATTGGGTATAGTTTAAGGTAGTAAAATAAAGGCTTTGTGGTTCGGAACCCACGTAAAAATGTAGGTCCCCTACGCCACCACGGAGGTCATGCACAATATACAATTACGAACACAGGTAGGTAGACTAGCCATGAGTGGATCCTAGGGTCTTTGTTGGTCTGAAACATTATAACATTATAACATTATAACATATATACGAGGGCCACTCATTATATTTTGCCCCACCCTTTTTGTTTCTTTCCAAGTTTCCTTGTAACTTCCAGAAATTTTGTACACAAGGAGTTACATACCTTTTTTTATTTTTCCACATAGTCTCCACCCTTTTCTACGGCTTTCCTCCACCTCGAAACAAGCGCCTTTATTCCTTGCTGGTTAAATTCCGCTGGGTTCCGCTCGAGCCACCTCTTTACCTCCTCAACAACCTCATTGTCACTCTGAAACTTTCTTCCTCGAATAGAACCCTTCATTGGCCAAAACAAATGGAAGTCTGAAGGTGCCAGATCCGGGCTGTTTGGAGGGTGGGGTAACACAGTCAAGCGCATTTTTGTGATGGCCTCTCTTGTTTGCGAATTGTTGTGTGGTCTTGCGTTATCGTGCAAAAGAAGGACGTCTTCCAATTTTCTCTCCGGTCCAACTCGCTTTATACATCTCTGGAGTCTCTGTAGGGTAGCAATATATGCCTCTGAGTTGAGTGTTTGTCCTTTCTTCATAACGTCCACCAGAATCACCCCTTTCATATCCCACAAGATGGTGGCCATAACCTTTCGTATAGAGGGAGCCATTTTTTACTTTTTCTTGCGTGGGGAGTCTGCGTCATGCCACTCCGTGGATTGGCGTTTTGTTTCAGGTTCAAAGTGGTGTACCCAAGTCTCATCCCCAGTCACAATTCGTGAAAGGAAGTCATCCCCTTCTGTCTCATATCGAACCAACGACTCGGAAGCAATATCTTTTCTTTGGGCTTTGTGATCTTCAGTCAGTTGGCGAGGAACAAACCGTGAACACACTTTTGAGTATCCCAGTTTTTGAATTATCGTATTCACACTTCCTTCACTAACTCCTAGCTCCAGTGATAGCTCCTTGCATGTGACGCGCCGATTTGATCGAATGATGCTGTTAGGACGTTGCACAGTGTGAGATGTCACAGCCGATGCCGGGCGACCTCTGCGTGGCTCATCATCGAGGCTGGTTCTCCCTCTCTCCGATGATCTCACACGTTTAGATCAGCGTCCAACTGTGCTTCGATCAACAACAGCATCTCCGTAAACGTTTTGTAGATGTTTGTAAATATTTCCAACTGTTTTCTTTTCTGCGGTTAAGAACTCGATAACAGCTCTCTGTTTACGACGCACATCACTGTCAGTCGCCATTTTTGAAACTGCGTTAACCATCAGTTTTATACAAGGGCGTTTGAAAGCGGTTTTATACAAGGAGGGGAGGTTCAAACTGGAAAAATCTGGTTATGTAAAGCGCAGAAAATTCAAATTTACGGACCAAAAGACATTTCAGCCCCATGGTGTATTACTTAGCTAAGAAAAAATGTGGGGCAAAATATATTAAGTGCCCTGGCCCTGGCTAATATTGAAATTATTTGTAAGTTGAATAATGGCAGACTTAAGAATATTTCTATTAACAATGTTGCTTAAAACCCACAAACCCGGAAACCCTATGCGCTATATTATTAGCTCTGTGGGTTCTATCATATTACCTATAAACTCTCCAAATGCCTTGTCAAATTCTTGTCCCCCATTCTCGGAACTATCTCTGATTCACATGTAAAAAAATCCATGGATCTTACTGAAAAATTGAATAATATACGCACTGAAGCCAACGATAGATTGATTAGTTTCGACGTTTGTTCATTGTTTACAAAAGTGCCGATTGACGATATGTTTGACTTTCTCTCCCGAGAATTACATAAGTATGACCTGCCACTACCTGCACATATCGTTTTGGAACTCATTAAACTTTGCATCAAAGATCGTAAATTCACTTTAAATAGCGAGTATTATCAACAGGTTTTTGGGATGGCCAAGGGTAATCCCTTGTCGCCCCTCCTCTCCAATATTTATATGGAGTTTTTCGAAATCAGATACATTCCGAGAATCCTGGGGGTTGGCATCCCATGGTTGCGGTATGTCGACGATATTTTGTGTATCTGGCCCATGAAGCGCGACCTGGATGACTTCCTCCTTCAGTTAAATAATCAAGTCCCCTCCATTAAGTTTACTTCAGAAGTGGAACAAAACAACTCAATCCCGTTTTCAGACGTGTGTGTACATAGGGAAAGGCCAGGTTTTAAGTTTAATATTTCTCGGAAAAAAAAAAAATTTGTCATATGTACACTTTTACTCCGGACATGACATCCCCATCAAGAAAGCCATAGTTTCTCCACGCTCTTAGGATCGCCACTCCGGAATACATGGATGCCGAATTAGAAAAAATCAACAGTATTGGAAGTGATTTGTGTTACCAACCTGCTTTTTGGGAATCTTGTTTTAACAAGGCAAAACGAACTTTCTATCATGTGAATAATAATCCTCGCACTTTGTCGAAGAGTATTTTAGTACTTCCATTTTTACCAGGCTTTTTTGGCATTGCTAATGTAGTATTTTCATATGACAATATTGTGAAAAATATCATACTAAAAAATAACCCTACCACTGATTCAGGCATTATCTATAAAATTGGTTGTAAGCAATGTGATTCCTTTTACATTGGACAGAGAGGAAAGGATTTGCACACGCGTGTAGAACAGCATCAATATTCCGTAAAAACGGGACAGTCGTCCAGTGCCCTTTTCGTCCATTTGTCAGAGTTATCCCACTGTATTGATTGGAATAATGCTTCAATTTTGTTTCACCCAAGCAACATTGTTAATAGAAATATTCTCGAGTCTGCCATTATTCAACTTACAAATAATTTCAACAATACCCAGGACCTTTTTCCGCTTGATCCTGTTGTTTTGAATTCGTTCAGAACGGATTTAGGCAAGAGGGGCAAAGCGCTAAAACTCTGGTACTGTAGCTTTTCCTTATAAATTTGTATGCTCCTCCTACAATTTTTATTTTTCTATTTATTATTTTTCTTGTGACCTATATAGTCTCGAACTTGTTATTTATTTCAGTGTTCCTGAGGATGTCATTAGACGAAAGCGCTTGAGCACCATTCTGTGTTTCCTTTTTCCTTCGTGGATATTTTCATCATATATATATATATTACTTCGTTTCTTAAGTTCTTACAGTACCTTTCGGAATCAGTTTCTATCTACATATAATAGATATATTTCAGATTTTGTTTTTTTCCCTTTCACGGGTGGGGTGGGGGATCTTTGGAAAGTGACTCCAAAGAATCTATTTCTTTACCAATATGGAGAAATCACTTTTTTTTTTAATTCTACTCGGATCACCGCTTGAAGTCTGACTCCACTTTAAAGTTCGTTGAGAAAATATTTCGTGTGTTACTGGAACCATTTTAAATGGAAGAAATCTTTGAGGTGAAAATTGGGTAAAAAAAAAAAATCGCAAAATCAGTTTTTCCTTGAAAATTTTCCTTATTTCAAATGTCTTTGATCTGACTAGAAAAACTTTTATTTATATATATATATATATATATATGTATATATATATTATACACATGGTGTTCCATAAGTCCGGCATCATAGGAGAAATTCATATTTTTCTATTTCTACAAACCATAATTCATATTTTTCTTATGCTCGGGATGCCAATTTCCCGTCCACATTCTGTTCAGTGACGAGGCTGTTTTTTATGGAAATGGTGAAGTAAATCGACAGAACACCCGCTACTGGTGGTCTCAAAACAACCCTCACTGGTATACCTCTTCAAAGGAACAAGGTGCATCTCGGGTGATAGTATGGTGTGGCATTTGGAAGTATCGCATCATAGGCCCCCTCTTTTTCGATGAACATGTCACTGGAAGCACCTACCTACGTATGCTCAAGGAAGAAGCATTTCCCAGTGTCTTGAACGAAGAAGGAAATTTCCCAACATGGTTCCAGCAAGACGGCGCTCCTGCACATTACAGCACTCAAGTAAGGACGTCGAGGGCCTGTAAAATGGCCAGCTAGAAGCCCGGATCTCACGCCACTAGATTTTTATCTCTGGGGCCACTTGAAAGCGCTGGTATACGCAGAGAAAATTAGGAGTGTTGAACATTTGCGGCAGCGCATTATTGGGGCATGTAACACCATTACTCCTGACATCATTCACCGTGTGCTTCCTGACTGGGTATCACGTATGAATTTGTGTATTGGAAACAATGGTGGACATATTGAGCACGTTCTGTAAATAAAAGCTTTTGTTTTGCCTTTTTTTATTATTTTTCCTATGATGCCGGACTTATGAGACACCCTGTATATAAGCAAACAACCACAGGGAAAATGAAAAGTAAACTCGAAATCCGAGCGCTTTCGTGATATATTCACATCTTCAGGAACAAGAAAGAGAGAGAGATAATTTACGAAGTATCTGAGTTAAATACACAAGCAAAAATTCCCCACTAGGCAACTCAATTTAAAAACAATAAAACAATCAAGATTTTTCCCAATAGATAACTTAATCTAAAGGCTACTAAATTATTGAATACATAAAAACTATATAAATGAAATTAGACAATTAACATGTACACAAAACAAAAATTATTATAACAGTTATTAGAAATAGTATTTAATTAAAAACAGGCAATTAAGTGGCAAGAATCTAAGGAAACAAAAGACATGGTGCAATCGTCGTCACGTGTTCCTTCCAGAATATTCCGAATATCTAAAAAACAATCTAAAAAAAAAAATTTTTTCAATAGATAACCTGTTCAAAAGTCTAATAAACTATCAAATATATAAAGACTATATAAAAGAAATACTACAATTAAAATGTACATAAATTTTTTTTAACAATTATTAAAATAATATTTATTTAATTAAAGCAAACAATTAAGTGGCAAAAATGCAGTCAAAATAATACACCACTTTTTTAACAATGTACGAATCTAATTTATAAAGCCCAGGGCTAATATTAAGAACAAAATCAGCATTATTCTTGATCACACTCGATTTAAGTATATTTCTACTAACAATAGATTTACTAAAACTTTATTTGGAGGCATTTTTCCAGTGAATGGGGTGATTAGTATCTCTTACGTGAATGAAAATGGCGTTAGATTCCTGGCCGGTTCTTATACTGTATTTATGCTGCTTAATACGTAACTCAAGCGTCTTGCCAGTTTGACCAATGTAAAAATTTTTACATATTGTGCATGGAATTTTATATACACAACCCTGTTCACTTAAAGGGGAGTTTTTAACCAATGAATTCTTAATTACATCTAAATTTCTGAACGCGATATTTACGTTAAAAGTCCTCAGCAGTTTTGGCAGATCAAAGAAATTTTCTCTAAATGGTAACGCTAAGACGTTTTTTGTGGTATAAGGAGTCTTGTCGTTTACCTCGTAGGAGGTTTTCTTTGCCATTTTTAAAGATTTATCTATGCAGTTCTTTGGATATTTTAAATCAAACGCAATTTTATATATTTTACTAATTTCATCATCAATGAACTCTGGGCTACAAATTCGTAAGCATCTTAGGAACAAAGTAGAAAAAACGGTTCGTTTTACGTTAATGTGGTGAGCCGAATAATAATGTATATAGGAACAATTATTAGTGGGTTTTCTGTAAATATTGTACTTAAACTTTTTTCCAGACCTATATATTAAAACATCTATAAATGGGATCGATGAGTCTTTTTCTATTTCAACTGTAAAATTGATAGAGGGAGTTAAATTATTAAGCTTGGGTAAGAATTCATTGAGATTTAAAGTTTCTGGCCAAAGACAAAGAACATCATCTACATATCTAAACCACGGAATGTAATTTGGCAGAATCTTCCTTAATAATTTACTTTCAAAAAACTACATATATAAGTTACTTAAAATGGGAGAGAGGGGGTTTCCCATAGCCATACCAAATTTCTGCCTAAAATATTCATTATTAAACACAAATTTCGAGTGTACTATGCACAGCTTAATTAATTCTATAATGGTAGTCACAGGTGATGGCAAATTATGCTTAACCAATTCTTCCGAAAGAAAAACTAATCGATCCTCCACTGGGACTGTCGTAAATAAAGAGGTAACATCAAAGCTTACCAATCTAAAATTGTAATTGACACGGATACCATTTGATTTTTCTACAAGGTCTACATTATTATTTAGGTGTGATTGTGAAATTGTGCCCAGGAGAGGATTAAGGATAGATACAAGCCATTTGGACAGCTTATGTGAGATAGATCCTATAGAGCCTTCGTGATCCTCAATAAAGTAGTTTACCTAGAAAAAATGTATGGTCTTTTGAATTACTCGGACACTTACGTGAAATTAAGGAAAATCCCTTTGAAACAGTTAATTAACGAAAAATCCCCTTGAAACAGTTATTTAAGGAACAATCCCCTTGAAACAGTTAATTAAGGAACAATCCCCTTGAAACAGTTAATTAAGGAACAATCCCCTTGAAACAGTTAATTAAGGAACAATCCCCTTGAAACAGTTAATTAAGGAACAATCCCCTTGAAACAGTTAATTAAGGAACAATCTCCTTGAAACAGTTAATTAAGGAACAATCTCCTTGAAACAAGAAAATTAAGCAACGTTTGAAGGGTACAGAAATATTACTTAAGCAGTTTCTGAGTACCTCGCCGTCATTACCATATATGTATGGTCTGATTAAAATTCATAAGCCAAATAATCCTGCAACGCCTATTGTTAGCTTTATAGGATCTATCTCATATAAGCTGTCCAAATGGCTTGTATCCATCTTTAATCTTCTCCTGGGCACAATTTCACAATCACACATAAATAATAATGTAGACCTTGTAGAAAAATCAAATAGTATCCGTGTCAATTACAATTTTAGATTGGTAAGCTTTGATGTTACCTCTTTATTTACGAGAGTCCCGATGGAGGATCGATTAGTTTTTCTTTCGGAAGAATTGGTTAAGCATAATTTGCCATTACCTGTGACTACCATTATAGATTATAGAATTAATTAAGCTGTGCATAGTAGACTCGAAATTTGTGTTTAATAATGAATATTTTAGGCAGAAATTTGGTATGGCTATGGGAAACCCCCTCTCTCCCATTTTAAGTTACTTATATATGTAGTTTTTTGAAAGTAAATTATTAAGGAAGATTCTGCCAAATTACATTCCGTGGTTTAGATATGTAAATGATGTTCTTTGTCTTTGGTCAGAAACTTTAAATCTCAATGAATTCTTACCCAAGCTTAATAATTTAACTCCCTCTATCAATTTTACAGTTGAAATAGAAAAAGACTCATCGATCCCATTTTTAGATATTTTAATATATAGGTCTGGAAAAAAGTTTAAGTACAATATTTACAGAAAACCCACTAATAATTGTTCCTATATACATTATTATTCGGCTCACCACATTAACGTAAAACGAACCGTTTTTTCTACTTTGTTCCTAAGATGCTTACGAATTTGTAGCCCAGAGTTCATTGATGATGAAATTAGTAAAATATATAAAATTGCGTTTGATTTAAAATATCGAAAGAACTGCATAGATAAATCTTTAAAAATGGCAAAGAAAACCTCTTACGAGGTAAAAGACAAGACTCCTTATACCACAAAGAACGTCTTAGCGTTACCATTTAGAGAAAATTTCTTTGATCTGCCAAAACTGCTGAGGACTTTTAACGTAAATATCGCGTTCAGAAATTTACATCTAATTAAAAATTCATTGATTAAAAACTCCCCTTTAAGTGAACAGGGTTGTATATATAAAATTCCATGCACAATATGTAAAACATTTTACATTGGTCAAACTGGCAAGACGCTTGAGTTACGTATTAAGCAGCATAAATACAGTAAAAGAACCGGCCAGGAATCTAACGCCATTTTCATTCACGTAAGAGATACTAATCATCCATCTTTAATCTTCTCCTGGGCACAATTTCACAATCACACATAAATAATAATGTAGACCTTGTAGAAAAATCAAATAGTATCCGTGTCAATTACAATTTTAGATTGGTAAGCTTTGATGTTACCTCTTTATTTACGAGAGTCCCGATGGAGGATCGATTAGTTTTTCTTTCGGAAAATTTACATCTAATTAAAAATTCATTGATTAAAAACTCCCCTTTAAGTGAACAGGGTTGTATATATAAAATTCCATGCACAATATGTAAAACATTTTACATTGGTCAAACTGGCAAGACGCTTGAGTTACGTATTAAGCAGCATAAATACAGTAAAAGAACCGGCCAGGAATCTAACGCCATTTTCATTCACGTAAGAGATACTAATCATCCCATTGACTGGAAAAATGCCTCCAAATAAAGTTTTAGTAAATCTATTGTTAGTAGAAGTATACTTGAATCGAGTGTGATCAAGAATAATGTTGATTTTGTTCTTAATACAGTATTAGCCCTGGGCTTTATAAATTAGATTCGTACATTCTTAAAAAAGTGGTGTATTATTTTGACCGCATTGTTTGCTTTAATTAAATAAATATTATTTTAATAATTGTTAAAAAAAATTTATGTACATTTTAATTGTATTATTTCTTTTATACAGTCTTTATGTACTTGATAGTTTATTAGACTTTTGAACAGGTTATCTATTGAAATTTTTTTTTTTAGATTGTTTTTAGATATTCAGAATATTCTGGAAGGAGCACGTGACGACGATTGCACCATGTCTTTTGTTTCCTTAGATTCTTGCCGCTTAATTGCCTGTTTTAATTAAATACTATTTCTAGTAACTGTTATAATTATTATTTTTTTTTTTTGTACATGTTAATTGTCTAATTTCATTTATATAATTTTTATGTATTCAGTAATTTAGTAGCCTTTATATTAAGTTATCTATTGGGAAAAAATCTTCAGATTGTTTTATTGTTTTTAAATTGAGTTGCCTATTGGGGAATTTTTCGCTTGTGTATTTAACTCAGTTACTTGGTAAATTCTGTCTATTTCTTTCTTGTCCCTGAAGATGTGAATATATCTATCACGAAAGCACTCGGATTTCGTGTTTACTTTTCCCTGTGGTTGTTTGCTTATTAAAAAGATCACGTGTTTTTCTGTGATTTTACTATATATATATATATATGTATATATATATATATATATATATATATATATATATATATATATATACACACACACACACGCAGGGTGTTTCCGGTCGACCCTAGAAATATCGAAATATCAAATATTACAAAACTTGATATTTGAAATTTGATATTTTGATATTTGTAGGGTCGACCTGAAACACCCTGTATATATATTACTGTATATATATATATATATATATATATATATATATATATATAATATATTGTGTGTGTTGCAAAACATGGTTTTTGCTCTGTTTTCTTTGTTTTTATCACATCCAAAAGAAAATCGGGTTTTCATAGGAAATATAATATGTAGTTTAAATTAGTCTCAATAAATTACTGTTTATATATAGTATATTGTAAAAACAAGAGAATATTATATATGTATGTTCTGAATATATAAAATAGACGTTCTTTTAACTGAACTTAGTTAGACCTACCACCTACACAACAGGTTTAACTTTCTTTAGCTCCTCTTATTAGTAATGTACCCGTTCCAAAATTTAGCCGATGCCGATGCCGATTCTTTGCCTATATTTTAAGAAATCAATTCTCTTCATAAATTTTACGGATCTATTTTGAAAACTTTCACTGTTCATATTTTTACAGTTCAGACTTGTTTAAATGCTTTTCTTTACCTCATTCCACAATATACAGCACCAGAATTTATTACTCATATACCGTAGCTAAAATGATGTTAAAAAGTTTTATTACTCAGTGAAAGTATACAAATTTTATTTTAGTTTCATAAATTGAATACTAATATTTAAAGTAATTGGTTTTCTTTATGTTGAAAGTATTTTCTTTCTTCAACAATGTCAACCACAACAAAATTTTTCATTAAAATTTGAAGTCCCTGATGCCCAATTTGAATAAAAAAAATGGATATATAATTTTGGTTCAATAAAATTATTAAGGTGCTCTTCCAATATGTGCTCTACCTTAAAATTTACATTCCAATACGTGATCTACCTTAGATTATTCAGATTAGCAGCAGGTACGTTAGTTAGCCTTATAAGGCTAACTAACGAAAATATCATGACTTAACCTAACCAATCGTCAAGGGCGTATAGTTGACCTAACGATTGGTTAGGTTAAGTCATGATATTTTCGTTAGTTAGCCTTATAAGGCTAGTTTCACGGTAGAGCACATATTGGAATATGGTAGATCACAGTTTCGCGGTAGAGCACATATTGGAAGAGCACCAATTATTAAAATACTTAAAATAAAGCTAACATAATAAGATGGTTTAATATTATAAATTATAACTTAACTTATTAAGCTTTGCCTTTTTTATGAATGTAAAATATTTTTATATATTTACACTATGAAATGAGTATTAAATTATCATAGTGTTTTTTGTCTGTTCAATTTTCTATAAATATAGATTTTGTTTAGTAATAAAATTTTTAAAATTTCAAATAAATGGTGAGAGAATCGGCTAAATTTGGCCGATGCCGATTAATCGGTACATCACTACCTTTTATATTTCTGACCAAAAATATAGTTAAGTATATAGACAGCAAAATACCTGACAATGTTGTAAAAACAAAGAAAAATATCTGGCATGCGTGAAAAATTTTATATTAATTAATATTAGGCCTATGCTAAGAGCGTTGTTTCTCAACCATTTTTTGTGCTGGCGACCCCATTTTAAGAAAAATGTTTAAGATCCCACTTCCATAAATGATGATGCAGCACGTACTTCAACTGCAAAAATGGCTCCCGAACTATTTCTCACGTGACGATGGAAGACTTGGTAAGAGGTGGATACTTAATCTTGCAGAAAACCTACGCGATAAGTTGATTGAACATTTTCCTGACAAAACCCTACAGTTGTCATTGTACAAAAGAAGACTTTTGTACATTTTGTATTGTACGGAAAAGTGACTATGCAGAACTGGTGTCTGAAGCACTGAAAATTTGAATTCCATTTGCAGCCTCGTGGTTGCAATTAAAATAAAACAATAAAAGTGACTGTGTATGCGTTCTTTTGTGCTTAATCTATTCAACCGAATAAAGGAAGATTAACAAATACAAAGCAGGCACAGGTATTTACTGTATTTTATTGAAAAACAAAGATTAACAGTCAAGATGATTACGACCAACAGAAAATAATTTCAACTGTAAAAGTGTAACATTACACGAGTTTTCACTTTAAAAAATTGACTATAATTGTAATTTTCGCTGAAAAATAAACTTCGATTATCCGTGGAGGCTCATTTTTTTTGCTATGCATCGAGATCCCCCTAGTTACTTCTCGGGACCCCTATACCCCCATGCTGAGAAACACTGTCCTTGAGGATATCTAATACAGCATTTTCAACTCTTTAATAGTTCGTAGGGAGCAAGAGTAGTTTACGTCCCCCTGCCTGATGCAAAAGGGGGGACAAACTATATTAGGTCAAAGTTGGGGAACGTAAACTACACTAGGATCTTTAGGAGACATTTTTTAAATGAATCCATCAAATAAAACGTTAAAACTAACGAAAATATTACGACTTAACCTAACCAATGGTCAATTTATATAAATTGACGATTGGTTAGGTTAAGTCGTAATATTTTCGTTAGTTTTTAACGTTTTATTTGATTAGGTATACGCGGACAAAGTTGGGGAACGCAAACTACACTAGGATAACGTAGGGGAACGTAAACTACACTCGGCACCACAGGGGGATGTAAACTACACCTGCTCCGTTCGTAGCAATCAGGAACAGGAAAGTAAAGGGTTCGGGGTTCCAGGTTGCTGTAGTAAGCCGTCCATCCATTGTTTCACTGATTTTACTATAAGTTTAACTTTGTTTTTGGGATCACCTGAAGATCAGGGCCCCCAGCCTTCTTTAGTTAGCCTTATAAGGCTAACTAACGAAAGTATCACGACCTAACCTAACCAATCGTTAGGTCAACTGTACGCCCTTGACGATTGGTTAGGTTAAGTCGTGACATTTTCTTTAGTTAGTCTTATAAAGCTAACTAAAGAAGGCTGGGGGCCCTGATCTTCAGGTGATCCTGTTTTTGTACTACTGAACCACAACTAAGTAAATTAATGTTTTTTTTATCAAACCATAATATTAACTCGTGAATTTAACTTTTATAATAATAATATAAACTGCTTTTATTACGAAACACTAATATTTTTATACTTTTAATCTTATGTTCACAAATTAATTTTATTTTACACTTACGTTATATAATTCAAGATAAAGGTTAAGCTTTGACCGAAAATTAAGTAGGCCTTAAAAACGATGTAGCCTCATGCGTGACATGAATAAAAGCCTAGGGCTGCGGACATGAGATTCCCCGTCGCCGGCCACCTCAAAAATGAAGTTGATTTATTGATATTAACTCATCTTTATATAGGCCCTACTTCCCACGGGCTTGAATAAAGGAATTGAAGAAAAACATTAACAAGGGAGAGCAAAACGATCTTAACCCGTTAACGCCCAACGTTTTTGTAGGGTTAAGTCTAAATGTGTGTATTTAAAACGGTACGTATTCGACCCAGTCGGCGTTAGAGGGTTAAGATGAACAAACTGCTTCCAACGACCCTGACTGTCACTGTGTCTGTCACTCTGTGTGTGTGTTACTCTCTCACTCTGTGTATCCCTATTACTCTGGCCGTCACTCTGTGTCCGTTTCTCGTGCTGCGTTGCTTTTTTCTTCGTTCAGATGTTGCGGTTTCAATCTGGTTTGGCATTTGACCTGTCTTTTAATTATCTAAGAACCTAAAACTTAAAAGACTGTGATTAATACATGATTTCAATAATTTTTTTAATTTCCTACCTCTTCTACAGTATTCAACTAACTTTATTGGCCTATTTTCTGATATTTAATTGCTAACTTATATAAATCTTGTATCAGTTAAAAACTATCTTCAAGAACCTGATTGAACAAGACTAGAGGGGGGTATCACGTGATACAAACCTATGCCACATTGTCTGACCGTGAATATGAGTATGAACCAAACTAAACCCGTTGTTCTGGCTTCGTGGTTCATGTCAAGTACTCATGTCCAAATTCAAGACAGGCCTATTTTCTACCTTTTACAATCTATTTATTAACCTAAATTACATTTATACATTATCAACTGTCATTCTATATTCATTATTAAATCCTAATTTTATGATCCCATCAAAAGTATGCCCTATTGAAAATCCCAAGCATACCTTGACCTGCTAATTCGAGTTTTTATTGACATACATTAACAAATGTCTGTTGTGAAATCAGTTATACTGTACAGTTGCCCGCATATGTAATGTTCCTCGCCTCACAGGCGACTCCGTACATGTGGCAACGCCGCAGCGAAAGTCAAGGTACTCCAACTTGGGGAAGGTGGGGTGGAGGGGGGACAACCGAGTCCAACGACATATAGCATTGATATACAGGTAAGGCGCCGTTAAAACATTACGTACGCTATTTTTGCTAAAACCTGATCCCCTATTATTCAATTTGTTGCTATTTACAAACTAAAATTATGAAAAACTCAGAAAAAGTATTTGTCTCGCCCTTTTCGCCTACCGAAAGTGTCGATCATTTTATCCATGTCATTTTCAATTGTTCTGTTAGCATATGCTAAGGTATTAGTACCTTACCTAATTATAAAAATTTCAACTTACCAAGTAATTCAATATTCATGATAAGCTTAGAAAGCAATTAACTCACGACAAGGATTAGATATTCTTTTGAATTTTTAAGCAAAGTCTTATAGCCCCTATTTGGGCTAAATACCATAGTAAAATCTAGATTAAACCTGGAATAAAAAATAGCCTATAAGTACTAATAACAGCTTAATAAGTACTTAATAACAGCTAATACATAAAAATATGAAATTATCTTATAACTTTCTGATCTTGAATTTATAATATGATATAAGGCTAGCATTTCTCCAACCTTTACAAGCTATTATTTTTTTCATTTTGCCCGAATGCAGAGCCAGTTTGCCCGAATTCAGCGCCCCCCGGCTCGTACGCCTATGGCCGCGGCGTTGCCACATGTACAGAATCGCCTGTGAGGCGAGGAACATTATAAGTTATATGCGGGCAACTGTACATACACACAATCTGCAACAGTAATTACTGTACTTAGCTTTTTACTATTAGCAAAGCATCTCCTTATTTTATTACTATGGATATAATTGAAGTGCAGGGTGTCCGAGAAACGATGCTTCAAAAATAATTATTCATATTTTTCTTATTAATTAATATTTATACAATATATGTGGTTGTTCACATTTCCAAACTGTTTAAATTTAGAACATCAGCTATGGAATTCTCTTGTAGAATGGATCCATCAACCTCTGATTCTTGGACGGAGTTCTGCCAGATCCCTAGGATTGTTATGATATACAAGTGTTTCAACATAAACCCGTAGATAAAAGACAAAGGGGTAAAGTCTGGTGATCCAGGTTGCCTATCTGGTGGTCAAACACATCAACATGAACGGGATTCACAAAAAAGTTAACGTTTGGTGTGCTGTCAGATAACTGTTGTGACTTTACTGTGACTGGAGCTGATAAAAGAAATGTAATCTTTCAACAAGATGGGGATCGACTTTCCACTATGTCATTGCTGTTCGCAACTTTTCCATAGCGCTGGATAGGCCGTGGTGGACCAATACCATAGCCACCTCCACCATCTGACTTAACCTCTTTTGATTTTTATCTATGGGCAGGAATTGGTAGTATCGATGATATTGCATCTTCAATGCTGTATCTTGTATCTGTATCTTGAACATTAATATATAAATATCATAAATCTTGTATCTTTGATACAATTTTGGGATCTTTTCCGTTTGGGGGCTAGCAGCGAATTTTAATGAAAATCGGTATACTAATGTAGTTTTGGTCACTGATTTCAAAAATAACTTTCTTTTTTTGGAGAAATGAAAAACAAACATGTTAGAACACTCTAAATAATTAATGTGTTTTTAACGAAAATATCATGACTTAACCTAACCAATCATCAAGGGCGTACAGTTAACCTAACCGAGCATTCAATTAACCTAACCGGGCATTCAATTGACCTAACCGGGCATTCAATTGACCTAACTGGGCATTAATTCTTGATTTTTTCTGCTACTTTTACAGATCTGCCGGGATCCCTCAAAAAAACGTATTCTTCGTAAAGTTGCACTTTTTACCGTTTGACCGACGCTTTTGGCAACGAAATAACTGGGTATTTTTATCAAAGGAACACACTTTCCCACACTTAGAGCACTTTTTCATAAACAGTAGCAGTTTGTGACTCTGGCTAAATTTAACACAATCCTCTGTAACTAGTTTAAGCTAGTTAAAACACATATTAATTATTGAAAGTGCTCTAACATGTTTGTTTTTCATTTCTCCAAAAAAAGAAAATTACTTTTGAAATCAGTGACCAAAACTACATTAGTATACCGATTCTCATTAAAATTCGCTGCTAGCACCCAAACGGAAAAGACCCCAATTTTGACTGTATTTTGTATTTTGAAATGGTATATTTTATAGAAAATACATTTCACAAATCTCAATCCCGTCGTCGTGACTTTTGAACTGTTAATAATTAAAGATTAAGTTATCAAAGTCTTTGTTTACATACCAAAACTAATTTTAGCATGGATGTCATTTGAACTATAATGATCTAAAACAGAGGTTCCCAACCTTTTTAGGTCGACGTATCACATTTTGCCACCATGCGCTTCAAGGTAACACAGTTAATGAAGGAAAGAAGGGCGCGTACCACCTAACCAAAAACCGTAGAGAGTAAACTTCGGTGTTTAATTTTGAATTTTCAACCTCATCTAAAAAGTCACATTAATTCCAGTGACGAATCGACATTTATGCTGAATCAAAATCTTGATTTTGGCCTTTCATGTTATCGTTAATTAATCGGAAATCTACCTAGACTGCAAATTGGATAGCATGCAAACCCGCAGTCGGAAAAGTTGCAGATTATTCGTCTACAACTAATATTACTTTTTGAAAACATTAATATCAAAGTAATTACCAATTAGCAAGCTGCGTATTTATAACACTCTCGCGTAGCGTAGGTTGGGAATTGCTGATTTAAATGACTTAAAAGTCATTTTTTTCCCCTATTATTTATAGTTTCTAAACTTAAACTGATGAGTATCTCGTATCGAGAAATATATCTTAGAACATATCGGATTTGCTCTACTTTTAATCTTTTACCTCAAGAATTTGAAATCCTAAAAAGTATTTTACTTTCAATGGCTCCCCGAGGAGGGTTGTTGAATCAGAAATTAAATTTTTTTTATCTAAACAATAGTGTCCAGTTGTATCTGTCTTTTGTTCCTAAACTTAAATTATATTTTTCATTGCCATATTTCGGTGGCCAATCTGAAAATCTACGAAATGAATTGTGTAGGGTTCTCTCGAAATTTTATCGTCAAATTGTTTTTAATGTTGTGCTTTTTAATGATTTTAATTTGGGTTCCATATTCCATTATAAAGGTAGACTACCTCTCAGAATACGACCCTTATTTGTTTACCTTTATGGTTGCACACAATGTCAAAGTGTATTTTATGTGGGTTCTACTAAAAGAAACCTTCAGTTTCGTGTGGATCAGTATTGCGGCAGGTCGTCTAGAGCTGGTCTTCCTTTGAGTTGGTCCGATCATTCTAACCAATGACCATGTAAACGTATGTGGATCTACCTTATCTACAGTTCATTTTAAAGTTTTATCTGTAAGTAACGACTGTGATTTGCGTTTGTTTGAATCCATATATATTAACTATTTAAAACCGAACTTAATTGATTGTGCACCCTCATTTCTACCTAATATTTTGTAACTTTTATTCCTAGTCATGTTTTCATTTTTGTATTTGTCTTTTTAATTTCCTGTATTTTATTTATATTTTCAGTATTATTTTTCTGTTCACCGATGATGAGATTAGTTCTCGAAAACGTCTGAAATATATCAAGTTTTTATCCGTCGTCTTGGCTTTTATGATACCTTTATATTTCGTCTTTGATTCCCGAAGAATGTCAGAACTAATATATATATTTATACCAGGTATCCCTCAGAACTGTTCCTATCTCTAAATAAATGTTCTAAGCTAAAAAAAAAAAAAAGGAATCTAAACAAATACAAACGCAATAGGTACGTAAAACATAGGAGTTAATTAACCTTAATTAAACATGTTTCATGTAATCGCCATTTTTTTCTAACACAATATTCAACCTTCCACAAATGTTTGATATAATATTTGGAAATAGCTCAGCTGGGATGTTATTGATTACCTCATAGACTTTGGTCTTTAGGTATTCAAATGTCTTATACTTGGTAGAATAGATCCTATCTTTAATGCAACCCCGACAAAAAAATAAAAGTCAGGATAAGTAGAAATCTTGTAGCACCTAACGATATTAATTCTTTATTACCGTTACTACTTTTCCAGTTTCATTCTCAAAGAAGTAGGGACCTACGATACCATACCACCCAATAGCGATCCAAATGTTGAGTTTAGCAACACTACGTAGAAGCTCTATTGGAACGCCAGCATGATTTCCCCAATAACGAAAGTTTTGCTTATTAATCTCCCTTGACAGATGTACGTAACCCTCGTCAGTGAAGTGGATGTGTTTCAAATACGTGGCTATTCTTCTAGCTTTTCTAACATCCATGTTGCGAATTAATTCCATTCGTTTTTGTTTTTGAATATTAGTCAGTGAAGCTTGTGAATGAATTTTGTAGAAAATTGACTTCTGCAGACTTAGCGTAATAATTTCATGAACCACATTTACATGTTGCACAGTTATCGTGGATCGTCGCCTACCACTATTGCCCTTATGTTGATTGCTTACATTTCCTTTTTCGAAATTTTCTAACAATTCGTAATATTTTCTTTCTATTGGGTGGAGAAACTCCATATTCTCTGGAAAAATTTCTCTGCACCTGCATCACAGGATTTATCATATGAAACCATTCAACGATCTTAATTTTCTGTTTCAACTGCAAACGCGGCATCCAGGGGAGTCATGCAACAAATAGTTTTGGGGGCCCACTGCCAGAGAAATAATTTTTAATCAGTTGTAAGAAATCAGTAATTCAGTACTTTAACTACATTTTAAGGATAAGAAAAGTCAACATTATATATATATATATATATGGGGTTAATTTATTTGAATTCTCTTATCTTTACTAAATATTATTTCGTACCTCCTAGCATGGTTCACATAAATCCCAGAAGGCATCCCTGACACACTGTACGTCTAACGATTGGGTTCTCTCTGCCTCAACTGCATTATCATGAGGTTACTCAAGCTATCCTCCACTATGGTGGTTCTTAGGCTGTTCTTCACAAACTTGAATGCAGATAAGCTTCTATCATTAGTACATGATGTCAGTGGAAGAGTCAGGACAAGCTTGTGCAGCTTTGCGACCTCTGGGTAGGCATGTAGGAGATTGTTTTTGCAAAGAAACCAATAAATGTTTCTGAGGGTGCTAGGAGGGTGGGTTTCCCTCTGAAGTCCGTGGATCAGGAGTTTGTATTCCTGCTCTGCAATGTCTGGATTCACATCTCCTACACAGAAAGACATAAGCTGCCTCATTGTGCTTGTTTTTTCAAATGAGGGAGTTGTTAAACTGCTTATGTACTTTAGCAGTGGCAATGATTCTGTGCTAAACTTCTCTGTTATGTTTTCAATGCACAGATCCAATGCTGCAAAGTAGAAATTCACACGAATTTTATCTTTTGTACTTGGCACAACTTCATTTTGCCACATGCAATCCAGTCTTTTGGACACTTTTCTGGCTCTCCTTACTTCTTGAATCTCCACATCTATTTTTGAGGCAAGCTTCTCTGTTTCAATCCACAGTTTATGAAATATGTACTCTAATCTCAGATGAACTAACTCAGATCTGCAGTCAACAATCATCTCTGCAACTACACTAATGTCCATGTCACTTGCCTGAAGATATTTGGAGACCACACTTGTCACTGATGAAATTTTGTTGAATGCTACCATATAAAAGCAAAAAAGCAAAATCTAGTGTTTTGCTTAGTGCCACTGCTGTACCAGCTGCCTCTTTGTCAAATGTACCATCAACCTGAATCTGATGAAGAGTCTCAACAACTGACTCTATTGTTGACAGCAAAGCTTCGCAATTATCAATTCTGCCTGACCATCTTGTAACACTCATTGGTTTAATGGTTTTTGCAGAGTGTCTTTGCCCTTCCAGAGTTCCTCTTGTACTGAAAGAAAGAGGTCATGTCTCTTTGTGAAGTTTTCTATGAAGATGAATAACTGTTGAACAACTCAAAATTTATTTCAGTAAATTTGGGAGTCACGTGGCCACCCAACGTCTATAGGCATGACGCCTCTGGCGGCATTACTGTCTAAGGTTTCAGTCATATTGTTCCGTGTAGACTAGGTCCTTCAGGAGGCTTAGTCAAGACTTTGCTTTAAAGACTATAGTCTAGTAAGGCCTTCTATGGCCTTCTTATGCTATAGTCTATTGGTAGCAGTATCGTTTTATCCTAGAAATTAGGAAAAGTTATTGTTTTATGTATGAAATGGTGAAAGAACGGTTTTAATATACAATAATTATTAGTTATTAAATAGCAATGAAAGATTAGAAATGTATAGATATATGCCGAATAAAAACCTCAATCTGTTACCTTTCTGAAGAAACCCCAATAATAAAATATACTCGTACATCCATTATAAAATAACGGACATATAAAAATAGGGGCATTTTATGGGACACCCTATATATACAGAGTGTGTGTGTGTGTGTGTGTGTGTGTGTGACAGGGAGTTTGTACAGCAAGCCTAAGGTTGTACGAGTGTGACTGCGATTGATCCAGGTAAATTTGTGTTGCCTTGGTGAGGAAACAAACTTATAATGCATCTTGCTCGTGAAGAACCATGCACCTGGATTCATTATACTGTAACTGGAGGTGTCTGCAACACAAACAAACGAAAATTGTGCGAAAACGAATACGGATTTGGATGTTCTTGGAACTGGACTAACACGGAGCACTCTTGCTTTCTGTGGTGATGAATTATGTACGAAAGTCTCATCAGTACATTGACCCCCTCTTTGCTTGGTAATGCTGCCTATAGCTACTCGTACCCTGAAATGGGAGTGTGCGCGGAATCTGACTTAATGCCAAAATCTTTACTTTTACAAGAGAAGTGTTTCCAGTTATAATTATTAATGGACTGTGCGTTACTACAGTTTTTTTTAGTTACAATCATATATGATGATTTTGTCAAGCTCAGTAACGCTTATTTGCCCACATTCCTTTATAGGCATGTTCTAATTGCCTGTTCATTTCATTTATTCAGGAGTTGATGTCGTGGTGTGTGGAAGTGAGTGTTATATACTGTATACAGTACGTCAAAATAAAAGGCACTTCACCAGAATATGCTGTATTGGAAAGCAAGGTTTCACAAAGATCTATCCTTGGACCTTAATTTTTCTTAATGCATGGAAATGAAGTGCCTTTTATTTTGATATGCTGGTGACTACTTTAGCATATTTTCCCTTATGCCATCTGTATCTAATTTATCTTGTAAGATATCATGTGAGAGCGGATCAAAGGCTTTCACAGGTCGAGAAAAACTAATATTGCGTTTTTTATAGTTTAGGTTTTCACAGATATTTTCTGATAACATGTTAACAAAAAGAACTTTAAAAAACTGGAAGAGATATGCTAAAAATACAATAATAATAATAATAATAATAATAATAATAATAATTGGTTTATAGTTTATAGTTTCTAAATACATTTACTTAGAAACTATATTTAGAATCCTACTGATATTCATTTATAAATTAGCATATACTAGTCGAAACATGTACGCATATGAAGGTTGTACACTACAGCATACACACCATTATTAATTTGTTTCACTGTTTAGTCATGGTAACATTGCAGATTAGCTACTATAGCTGCATCCTGAGCTTCAGAAGTTATACAGTTATACGAGGATGACCTGATCTTGGTCTGGTAGAAATACTGGATCTTTTCTGTTTGGGGGCTAGCAGCGAATTTTAATGAAAATCGGTTACTAATGTAGTTTCGGTCACTGATTTAAAAAATAACTTTCTTTTTTTTTTGGAGAAATAGAAAACAAACATGTTAGAGCACTTTAAATAATTAATGTTTTTAACGAAAATATCATGACTTAACCTAACCTGGCATTCACTTGACCTAACCGGGCATTCACTTGACTTAACCGGGCATTAATTCTTGATTTCTGCTACTTTTACAGATCTGCCGGGATCCTTCAAAAAACGTATTCTTCGTAAAATTGCACTTTTTACCGTTTGACCGATGCTCTTGGCAACGAAAGAACTGAGTATTTTTATCAAAGGAACACACTTTCCCACACTTAGAGCACTTTTTCATAAACAGTAGCAGTTTTTGACTCTGGCTAAATTTAACACAATCCTCTGTAACTAGTTTAAGCTAGTTAAAACACATATTAATTATTTAAAATGCTCTAACATGTTTGTTTTTCATTTCTCAAAAAAAAAGTTATTTTTTTAAATCAGTGACCAAAACTATCAGGTTGTAACATGAATTCTGCTCGATTAGAAAACGGACGATAGATAATAGAATAACCTCAAAACAATGTGAAATAGTTTTAGAAATGTTGTAAAATACACGCAGCGACAGGTTCGCACAGGTTTTATCACGATACAGAATGATACAGAATGACTTAGGCTAGTGTAGGATTAGGCTAATGAATATTTTCTCTGGTGTTTTTCATACAGTTACAACGCCACCCCTACGATATTACAGTAATTGAAAAAACATGGAGCCCACGAAAGAGCATATTCGACATGTGATGCTGTATGAGTTCCATAAAGGATCTAACGCCATTGAACCCGAAAAACATTCAAAGAGCTTATGGAAATGATGATGTTGTGAGCGAATGGATGTGTAGGAGATGGCTTAAGAAGTTCAGAAATGGAGACTTCAGTCTGAAAGATTATCAACGAACAGGACGACCAAATGAGTTAGATAAAGAGTTGCTGAAAGCAACAGTGGAGGAAAACCCGACGGTAACTGTAAGAGAACTTGACCTGCAACTCGGCGTTAGCTATATGACCATTCATCTTCATTTGAAGCTGTTAGGAAAAGTAGTGAAGGTTGAAAAATGGGTTCCGCATGATTTCTCACAAGCGAATCTTCAACATCGAATCGACATTTGCACATCACTGCATTCTCGGCAACTGCAGGCACCGTTTTTGAATCTGATCGTCACTGAGGATGAAAAATGGGTCCTCTATAACAATATTAAGCGTCGACATCAGTGGCTTAGCCGTGAAACAAAGCCTGAACCTCAGCCAAGGAATGGACCCCATCCAAAGAAAATTTTGCTATGCGTTTGGTGGGATATGCAATAGGGCGGAGTGAAAAACTCATGTTTCGAATTTTCAAATTGGCTAGAGTGGATAATGTGTGGAGTAGTGAGGAAATAAGCTGGTATAAATCTAAAATCATAACATTAATATCTTCAGGTGCCACAATGACCTTCAATATTGAAAAAAATTGAAAAAAGCAGATTTTAACCAATAATTACAGAAGAGTCCACGATGCACAATAGACAAGAATTTATTCACACTTGTATAAAAATAGCTCAGTCAACCTTTAAAAAAAGTTTCTATTCTCTAAAAACAGTTTTCTATAGTCAGCTCACTCAGCTGTCACGTGAGTACCTCGGTTCAGTGTAGCTGTCGCTCTCGTAGCAGGTGGGTGTTCTGTTGTTGGCGTTACTCAGATAGTCTAAACTATATTTCTTATATATTTTGCATTTCTGTATTGTGTTGCCCTAAGTTTGCCATGTACTATTAACTGAAATTAACGTATAATTGATATTAGCTCTTTCTTTTTCAGATTTGTATACTTTCAAAATGTCTCGAGTTTGTGCAAAATCAACCAGGGCCTCAACTGAGTGCCCCATGTTTGGTATGGGGGAAGATTTGTGGCACAGGAATCTTCCTACATACGAAGGAGTTTTTAAATATTACTTGTTTGTAAGAAACGATTTGAAACAGAATACTAATAAAGATCCTTCAATATCTCAAATATTAGAACAAGTTGTTGATAAATTGAAAACAATTTGGGAAAGTGCTTCCGTCCCAATTCTGTCAGACAGGCGAATTGAAACAATGTTCAGAAGCTACCACGAAAAGTATCGTGTCATTATGAAGCCATACCAAAGCAGAAAAAATTCTGAAGCTTACAAAGCAAAGATTGATATGTTCAAAAAAGAAGCACACACGAAACTTTTTGACATTGCAGCGTGCAAGTGCAAAGTACTAACACAATGTTCTTGTCCCAAAAAAAAACGGTTCCAAAGGAAGAAGTGACGTTCCTCTTAGATCAAAGGAGTGAAAGAAAACTGTTTATTGATAGAGTAGATATTACACTCTCAAAGAAAAAAGCATCTACGTTGCTAAGAAAGCAAAAAGAAGCTGTGAGGCTCACCAAAGAATCTTCACAGGAGAAATTGCAGGATACAAATGTTGAATTATCATCATCGACATCAAATAGTGAAAGTGAATCGGGCGAAATATCAGACGATACATTTCCAGAGCCAGTTAGCTCGAAGAGAAAGCTCGAACAACCTGAAGAACAATTATTCAAGAAAAGGAAAACTACAAATCTACCTTCAGTGGCTACTGCTTGTGACAGGACTGCAGTTTCAGATCGAGCTGCAGCATTCATTGTTAGTGCAGTATTGCAAGATATTGGAGAAGTTTCTATTGACAATACATCTGAAGTAGTGGATAGGAGTAAAATCAGAAGAGAAAGACAAAAGAAGAGATCAGAAATTATGAAAGATCAAAATCAGGTCCCAATCAGAGGAATCTATTTTGATGGTCGAAAAGATTCTACACTCTTCCAAGAAAAAAAAGAGTCCAATGCTGCGATGGTGCAGCAGTCAACACTGGAGAAAAGGGAGGAGTTATAAGGCTTATAGAATTGAAGCTGAAGAAGCCAGTTCAACATTTAGTGTGCCAGCTCCATGCCAATGAATTGCCATTACGCCATTTAGTTGCAAAGCTGGATGGAAAAACATCTGGCCCCCGCGGATTCACCGGTCCTATTGGCAGGGAATTAGAGAACTGTGAGAGTCTTCCTATTGTCGAGTTTGAAAGGATTGATGCTGAGGAACCAACTGTAGACTGTGAAGATCTTAGCACCGACCAAAAATATCTATTGATATTCATCAGGCCATAACAAAGGGATATTGCTCTCCAGATCTTGCTCATCGTAGTCCAGGCAAAATGGCACATTCACGATGGCTAACTACAGCAAATCGTTTGCTTCGTCTATACGTTTCAACTGTAAGTCCATCTGAGAACCTCATGAACATTGCTTCTTTTATAATGAAGGTCTACATCCCAATGTGGTTTTCTATTAAGCAAAGTACGTCTTTTGTCAATGGCTCAAAACATGTTTTCAAAACTATTGAACTAACAAGAACACTGAATGACGAAGTAAAGGATATTGTAAACCCTGTCATACAAAGAAATGCATTTTTTGCAAATCCAGAAAATATTCTAGCATTAATGATTCATGATGACCGCAGCGCCATAAGAGAATTAGCGTGGAGGCGAATAAAGAAAGCAAGGCAAACAAACAAGGAAAAAGTTGTGAGGCGTTTCACAGTACCTGTTATTCAATTTGAAGCTACTGATTATACTGATTTAATTAATTGGCAAAAATGCATTGTCACTGAACCACCTGTGACAAGACACCTGACAGAAAATGAGATTGAAGAATTCATAGAAAACAAGAGTACCCCTCCATTCGAGAAATTCCCTTGTCATACACAAGTAGTAGAAAGAATGGTAAAATTAGTGACTGAAGCATCATCAAAAGTATTTGGATTGAACGCGCGAGATGGCTTCATAAGATCAACACTTCAGTCACGTAAAAAAATGCCATCATTCGAAAGTAAAGCTGAATATAAAGTTTAAATAAAACGTTAATAGAAAAAAACATGCGCAAGGATGGGTGGTTGGGAGGGCATGGGTGGAGCTCGACACGCAGCCACCTCCTCGTGGTGAGTTCTGGATTATTTAGATCATTAATCAAAAGAACATTGATCTAAATAAACTAAGAGCTGCGTAATTCAGTAACTATTTTGGTAATTGGAACACTTAATATATAATAATAACAAGTAAGTTTCAGTTATTGTACTAATGCAGAATATAAGAAAATCATTATATTTCACTTTTTTCGACGGCTTTGTGGCACCTGAAGATATAATTTCGCAGGACTAATATGTATGCACAGTCATTATCTATAGCACCCACATATTTTCCGCACTAGCCATATTTGAATTTCGAAAAAAGGTTTAAAAACCTCATTTTCGATCCGCCCTAATATGCAAGGAATTATTCATTTTGAGCTTCTGCCAGATAACCAAATAATCACAGCTGAAGTCTACTGCCAACAACTCCAACGATTGAAGATGGCATTAGAAGAAAAATGTCCTGCATTAATTAATCGCAGAGGTGTTCTATTCCACCAGGATAACGCGCGCCTTCACACTGCTCGAATTACCACTGCCCAATTGGAGCCATTTGGTTGGGAAAAAACGCCTCATCCACCTTATTCTCCGGACATCGCACCGCACCTTCAGACTACCATTTATTCAGAAGTCTGCAACACCACCTAGATGGACAAAAGTTGCAATCCAGGGAAGCTATCGAAAACGAAGTGATCGCTTTTTTTAACTCGAAACCAAGGGATTTCTTCGAACGTGCATAAAAAAACTTTTCTACAGGTGGGTGGAGGTTATAGAAAAAACAGGGAATTATATTGATGATTAATTTGTCATTATGTCATTTAATTTTTGTTGTGAATAAACTAAAAATTCGAGAAAATTTGTCCTTATAAGTCCTTTAACTTTTGTTTTGAATGAACTAAAAATCGAGCAGAATATATGTTACAACCTTATACATTAGTATACCGATTTTCATTAAAATTCGCTGCTCGCCCCCAAACGGAAAACACCCGAAATACTTACTTCAGTATGGTAGCGTGTAACACAGCATTGTGCTGTTTTTATTATAAACGTCGAAACAACTTCAGTAGCTTTATTAATGGATGACCCAGCCTTTATCATTTCTATAAGTCCTCTTCTCATACCTTGTGTTGTTTCGTGATAAGCACTTTGACCCTCTATATTGATAATTTTTTAAAGGAAGTTAAAATCACTCCTTTTGAGTGATAACGTCGGAAATATTGCCAAACGTAATTACTCGAGTAAATAATTGTTTGATGTTTGTTGTATTTTAAAAACTAACTGTCGCATTAAAAAAGCGTAGAATTTACGGTATTTTATAATTTTATAATTAATATGCTGCAGTTGTTTATCCATCTAACGTGTCCATGAAACAAAAAGACAGTTTCGTTTCTGACGTCACAATGATGTCGCATATCTAGACTTTATTTCCAAATGTTATGATATACTACGGATTTAATATGGAAATCTATACTTAGAGGCGCTATACATCGAAAGTGCTGGAACAGCATAAATATAAAGAAATCCCCCCTAGTTACATTAAAACAGTTACATTTTGAATAGCAATTCATATAATGAGACTGTGATATTTATTTATGACGGGTATACGGACTATGTGGATTTTCAGTTGTCCTATGAACCGAACAAAATTGAAAAGCGTTTCTTTCTATTCCTTATGGACACATTCTAAAAATATTGTATGTAAAATTTTTTAGATTATTTTTTTCCAATATTACTGAAATGCAGTATATGATAAATATATCGGTATAAATTTTAAATTAGGAAACATAAATAAACGCAAAATAACCGTCCACAATTTTAAACGATGTCGTTCCGCTTCATTTATTTCAGAGGACTGAAAATTCATAATGGTAATAATAAATATTTGAATTTATTCCATAAAATTTTATAATATAATATTGGCATTTACTTTCGATTTTAAATGCAAAAAACTTCTTTTTTCTACGTGAAGGTCAAAATATGAAAATAAAAACCCACTCTAATATTAGAGTAGGTTTTTATTTTCATACTTTCGATTTTATATTTAGTGGCAAATAATCTAATCAAAGTATTCTTATCTAAGTATGCCGTTGGGAAGCATGTAAACTTTTCAGGCAAAATCTTTGGGATTCATTTCAACTTTTACAATATAAAATAAGAACAGAAATAGAAATAATGGGAATAAAATGAATTTGGTGGATTAATATTGAGTATCAAAATTGCATTTGATTAATTTCTATCATTACAAATGAAAATTGAGGTAATCTAAGAAATAACTGAAAATAAAGAATTGTTGATCAGTAAGTGATTATAATACAAATAATAGGTTAATTTCTATTATTACAAGGGAAAAAATGATATAATCTGAAAATATTAGAAATAAAGAAGTGTTAAGTGATAAATAGGGTACATTATACAGAGTACATTATAGGGTACATTATATCTGTGTAATATAATGGAAACATTCAAAATATAATTTAAATCATTTGTTATTGCGCCCAATTTAAGACACTGAATTTTATGATACATTTACTATAAGCCTATGTATTTTTATTGAAAAAGGACTGAAGTCCTTTGTTCAGTAACATTTACAAGGAGAAATATACTCTGTATGCATCTGGGATACAGTACATTAATAGAAATTAGTAAAGTGTATTTTAGTGATTTGCTAAACGAAATTAATAATAGTGCCTATCTGACATTTAGATGTTATTTACATACAGGGTGGGAGAAAAGTCTTTAAGGATTTTATTCATATAAATAATTTGTTAATAATAAGTAAATTCCAGTGATATCACTCTAGTGTATGCGATACTTTTCAAAGTAATTATACAAGGGCAGGAATGACCAAGGCTAGAACAGGAAGGCCCTAGGTCCTGGCCCCAGTCAGCGCCATGTCAGTAAGGATGGAATAAAGGGATCACCTGAAGATCAGGGCCCCAGCCTTCTTTAGTTAGCTTTATAAGGCTAACTAACGAAAATATCACGACCTAACCTAACCAATCGTCAAGGGCGTACAGTTGACCCTAACGATTGGTTAGGTTAGGTCGTGATATTTTTGTTAGTTAGCCTCATAAGGCTAACTAGAGAAGACTGGGGGCTCTGATCTTCAGGTTATCAGAATAAAGCAATGAAAAAAAAGTATATCTTCTATCGTGGGCTATTTCTTACAATAAGTGCGAAGAAAGTTTGCGTTTATTTCAACAAAAATATAATAAACCACCACCAAAACAACATATTTCGATACTGGAAGCTCAAACCTTTGGAAACAGGGACAGGGAACCCGATAAAAGATCGTCCAAGAAGCGGAAGACCAGTAACGGCAACAGGAAACAACAACAAAGAAAATGTCCTCGCCACTTTTCAAGTCATTCCAACAACTTCAACGAGAAAAGTCGCAGAAGAATTGGGTTTTTCCAAATTTTCAGCAGCAAAAATATTGAAATCACAGGGGTACCACGATTACAAACCCATTTACTCTCAGCTATAATCTTTCGAACGAAATGTGGATCACTGTTGAACTTTTTCCTCATTGTTTCAGATGATTCTGAAACAATGAGGAAAAAGTTCAACAGTGATCCACATTTCGTTCGAAAGATCAAATTTTCAGATGAATGGGTCTTCGGTTTAACGAGTAAAGGAAACAAACACAACGTTCATTACTGGGCGAAAAAAAATCCCAAAATACGATAGTGTAGCCGTTTTACGCAAACAGTTTGGGCGTGCATTGGTTATTAACTTATTCAGGACTCGTTTCCTTTGACATATTGAGAGATACGATGGATGGAAAACGCTATTGCCAGCTATTGAGAGACAAAGTTTTGCCACAGTTTACAAATGGTGTTGACGTTGACAGGAATTGGCTTTATCAACATGATGGAGAGCCGCCACATTACTTTGCAGCTGCCCGTGAGATTCTGGATACCAAGTTTGAAGTTTGAAGGAAGATAGGTTGGGCGGCAAGGTACCATCGAGTGGCCAGACAGATTACCTGATTTAACCCCATGTGATTTCTGGCTTTGGGCTTATTTGCGTGACAACCTCTACACTCCTTGTTTCATCTATCCAAATGTGAGTGCCCTTGGCCGCAGAATAGATGAAGAACTGAAAAGGATCCCACTGATATGTTCAGAAGATCAATGAAGAGTTTCACAGAGAATGCACAAATGTATCATAGCGGATGTAGAACTCTTTGAAGATTAAATTAGAATTTAACAAAATATTTGTATGAATAAAATTTGTATAGACTTTGATTTGTTTCATTTGAACACTTATCTGTATGATGTTGTTAACTAAATAGTTGTATGTATAAAATCCTTGAAGACTTTTGTCCCACCAAATACACTTCAACAGGGTTAATTGTTCGTAACATTTATTTTTGTATGATAATTATTGTAGTACAGTATCCATAAAAATGTTTACTCCGCCATTTCTTTTATTATTTCTGCATACAGTATATGGGGCTCGTGTAGCCCAGCATATTAAAAAATTACTTATTATTGGCATTTAACCAACCCTCAAGATTTAAAAATAAATGCGAGCACGTATGTACAACACTTAAAATATCTCCCAGGGAATATGAATGACTGAACGACTGTATCCTAATGTTGATTTAATTTTCGTACAGGAAAGCGCGTTTGCACAGCGTACAATTGTAACACAGTAATATCTCTGAGATGTTCATCAGAATGACCTTCTCATTCAATCCTCTTCAATTCCCTTCAATCCTCTTGACCAAAGATGAACAATTCATTTTTCCAGAGATTCGGTTAGGTGTTTCTGTAACTATGCCAAGGTCCATTACCCATACTTATTTCTCGGAGTGTTTTCGTTTTGTGACCCACATTATTTTATCGAGGTTAACTTCTATTTCACTCTATTTTTAAAATTATTTTAGGGTGTTATGCAAGTGTTTTGGCTTTGTTTTAGGTATACGAATTTCGAAAACGCTAATATATTGTCGTATTTAGTAACTAATTAGACGAAATTTCACTTATTCCAGGCTGTCCATATAAAATCCGTCAGCGATCCTGATCCGGACCGAGATGCACGTAATAGTGACTATTTTGTGTGGAACGCGCTACAAGAAAAAGTTTCTGCAAGCCGCCAGACACCGTTCAACAAATTGCATGAGCTCCAACAACTCATCGAAGAATGTTGGCAGCAAATCTCAGAGCAGTATATTCAGGCTGCAGTGGCTTCAATGGAAACGATCTGTTCAAGCTGTAATTACCTAAAATGAAGGTCACATCTAACACCTTTTTCGTTAAACTGTAAATGAAATAGATATTATTACATACGAGTATGTTGTGGGTCTCTCTTTCTAAAAGAAAAGGCTGTAAAATTTGTGTATATGTCGCCTACGTACCCTGGAGTACCTTACTCAAGTCGGGACTACCTTAATAATAGTTTTTAAAAATAAATTTTGGGTAAGTGTCTATTTTATTCTTATACATTTTTTGGTAAATATTCGTTTTAGCACACTTCGGTGTTTTTCGACGAAAACATATTTTTCTGTTCAATTTTTAGTCGTTTTGGAATCTGACATCCGTTTCCTGTGCAAATGTGTAGTTTTTGAGATATCTTCACTTGAAGATATCGCAAAAACTACGTGTTTGCAAAGAAAACGGATATCAGATTCGTGCAAAACGACTAAAAATTGACCAGAAAAATATGTTTTCATCTTTCCCTAATGAATAACCTAACCTAACCTTAATCTAACCTAACCTTAACCTAACCTAACCTTAACCTACATATCGCGAATACGGCTACTAAATGAGGAGCGAAAAAATAAGAAAAATGGTGAAACCACTAGATAAAAACTAGATATTTTCAAGTGAAGATATCTAAAAAAATACACGTTTGCACAGGAAACGGATGCCGTGCAAAACGACTAAAAATTGGCCACAAAAATAAAAATATGTTTAAATCGAAAAACACCGATGTGTGCTAAAACGAATATTACCCCATTTTTTTATATAGTTTGAAAGGTTTCTGTTATGTGGAGTGAAAATGAGGAAATAAAGAATTTACGTTTGAATTCGTGCCACCATCTTGGATTAGAATGTAGTGGAACTGAGACAAACAGCCGAACACCATCACAGAGTAAAAATAAATAATTGCCTGTAGCGTTGAAGTGTGTGGAAAATATATATGGAATTATTAATAAATCTGGAACAAGAGCCAGTTTAATACACTCTATGACGGTATGACGATATTTCAGAATAAGGCGCAATAATCAACCATAAATTAGAACAACGGAAATACTGTAAGCGAAAGAACAATAACACAAGCAATAATAATAACAAAAGAATTGAACGGTTTACCTTCCCGGAGTCCTATTGATCTGAAACATGAACCGACTTTACAAAGGGTCTTGGCAATGCAAGTTCAAATGTTAAATGCGATAAAAATACAAATAAAATTGTATGAACTTAAAATTAGTAAAAGTAACGCAATTATAAATAAACATGAAAAACACGATTAGTAAATGAAATTAACTTAACCTAAAAAAAAATTGTAATAATAGTAATAATCTTTAATAATAATAATCTTTATTCAGAAAGAACACATTAGATAAAATATACATTACATCCATACTGGTTTACGCAATGTTGGGATTAACGTTTAATTTTTGTAGTTTAATTACAGTATCTTATCTGAATATGCCGTTGGGAAGCGTGACAGCTTTTCAGGCAAAAGTTTTTGAGATTCATTTCTATTTTTACATGGGAAAATGTCAAATATAAATAGAATTTGTGGAAAATAAAATAATGTTGCATTTAGTTAACTGTCATTACAAATGAAAATTGAAATAATCTTTGAAATAATAGAAAATAATAATAGAAATAATAATAGAAATAATAGAAAAGAAAAATAGTGAACAATACAAATCATGATTCAGTCTTAATCTTAAAGTTACAGAGATACAGATGAGTGAGACATATTATAACTATGGCGTAATATATTGGAAACTGTTAACATCTAATTTATATGATTTATGATTGCACCCATTTAAGATTGTGAATTTTGCATATATATGATAATATGCAACTATTTACAAATTACAATATATATATATATATATATATATATATATATATATATATATATACACACACACATTAGTAGGAGTTTATAAAGTATAAGTGTTTCTTTAGTGAGTTACGAAACGATATTAATGATGGTGCTTGTCTGATGTTTATGGATATAGTGTCTCATATATCTGCCCCTTTGTAGGAGAGAGCATTTCCTGCAATTTGCATGGAATAATTTAGCTTATGTATGAAATCATTGGGAAGCCTTGTATTATGATTATGGTTGATCTGATGGGGGGTAATCACCCTGTGAATGGGCGGAGTATAGTTTCTATTATTAGCAACTTTGTACATACTGATACCGAGAGTAAGTTTATACAGGTCATTTACTTTTAAAATATTTAAGTTTCTGAACATTGGAGAGGTATAAGATCGTTTGTCATCATTGTCTGTGAGAATTCGTAAACATTTTTTATGGATTACTTCCAGCGGATACAATATATAATTCTTCGTACTACCCCATGCTGTCATTCTATAATCTATATTGTAAGTGTGGATGGATAAATGAGTAATACAGTGTGAGGACTGAGGAGTGCATTTTGGAGAATTTTTTTTTTAGTTTAAACATTATGTAGAGAAATCTAAATATTTTTTATTCGATATGTTGTGTGGCTTTTGAAATTTAATTTTTCATCTATCTTGATGCCAAGCACTTTAACTTCATATACTTTTTCAAAAGTAGTGTATCCAATTATTCATGGTGTGTGCACGATTGTATTTTTTTTTTTAGTTACCGTCATATATGGTGATTTTGTCAAGTTTATTAAAAGCTTATTTGCACACATCCATTTATAGACATAATTTAATTACCTGTTCACTTCGTTCATTAGGTGGGCTACGTCGTAGCCAATGTCGTAACACCGCTTCCCGTTGATCAGCGAAGTTAAGCGACATTGGGTCGGATAGTAGTTGGGTGGGAGACCGTCCGTTGCGTCCGGGCTATGTAGCGACCCGTGGTTCGGATTCCACGTAAAGCTGTAGGTCCCCTCCGTCATATGACCTTAGATGTTACGAAGGAGGTTAAACAACCAATAATTATTATTATTATCGTTCATGAGGTAACTGATATCGTGGTGTGTAGAAGTGAGTGTTGTATCATCTGCATATTGTTGATCGATAAAAATCATTTGCATGTTTTAAAAGATCCAAGGACTGATCCTTGTGGAACATTATTTTCCAATATAGCATATTCTGATGAAATATCATTTACTTTAACATAATGGTGACGATTAACGAGATATGACTTTAACCAATTTATAACGCTAGAACTTGAGGTAAACTAAATTTAAAATATTGTCAGATACAAAATTTCATACAAAGTATGTTAACAGGTGCAGTTGCGCTCATTATTCTTAGGATACTCTTGAGAACAGAGAGCGACACCTGGCATATATTTGTTGTCTGTACTAAAATGGTTGTAACATTTTATGAATGTTTAGTGAGTGAGCGCTGAATGTTTGGTGGACTCATTGCCAAATGTCTTCAGAACATAATTATTTCCATTCATCACTCTGGTTTACATATTATTAAGGACACATGAATGAATAATTAAATATAAATTCAAGAAGGGGATATACCGTATATTAACAAGGGGGATGTCAATGAAGTGAGTAAAAAATGGTCTTGTAAAAACTAAAAAAAAAATCTTCGGACATGATGACAGTGTTCATGGTATTGGCAAACCTGAACGAATTAAAGTTTCACTGTATAAAAACAGAGCCGTTGGTAGGCATTATTGCGCCCTGAGTGGATTCCAAATTGATTGATTTACTTATTTACATTTAATACTGAACATAGATTTAGTTATTATTTTATGTTATAACAAGGACAGAGCAAAAATCTGATATACTGTATATAAATTCATATATAGGCGGTTTATGAATGAAAAAACAATGCTTTGATGCATATTAAATTTTAATAACATTATAACATTACAAGATTGATGGGTATCTGTAGGTTTTATACGTTTCTGCTTAGAATATCTTCCAATTGGCAAATGGACGACAGCTGAATGGATACTACTAGTATGGCATTGTTATATCGGGAGCAAATGTTATTTCTAGATCAGCAACACTGATATACTTACTTTTGTTTATTTTTGTTGAGTTTGAACGACGGTTCAGGATCGACCTGCGGTCGACCCCTCTGCAGCATCCCGCCTCATTTGCGGGACTTGGTGAAGGATGGAATTGCTCTCTGATCGCCTCCTGCCCTCGTAGCCAGCCACGCATGGCTGGTCAGGGACTTTGCACAAGAATCTGTCCAGCTGGTTCTTGAAGTTATTCAGGTTGGTGTGCTGGAGATTCCTCACTTCTTTTGGAAGGACATTGAAAAGCTTTGGGCCCCGTATTCTGAGGGTATTTTCCATCCTCGTTTTCATGGCTCCTTGTCCCACCGCAGCTGGGACCGTACAAAATCTGCCTCTTCTCTCATTCCAGTTTGTTTCTATTTCATTTCTGAGGTTAGGGACAGAGCCCTCAAGTATGTTCCATATGTATATTATTGTGTACTGCTCTCGCCTTCTTTCAAGAGAGTAGAGTTCCAGGGATTGTAGTCGAGACCAGTAGTCTTCACCTTCCGTTTCCTCTATCTTAGACGTAAAAGTCCTTTGTATAGCTTCAATGCTCGCAATGTCTCTTTTTCTGTGTGGGCTTGTGAGTACTGAGCAATACTCAATTATTGGTAGGACTAGACTCTTCCATAATTTGAGCATGATGTTTGCTTTTCTGCTGCGGAAGCTCCTCCAGATGATTCCCATTATTTTTCTAGCCGTTGTGATTTTGATTTTATAGTGCTATCTGAATTCTGCATCCGACGACATTATTACTCCAAGATCCCTGACTTGTCGATTTGGTGTTATCTGTTTGGCTTGCGGAGTTTTGTACCCTTTTTTCTGTAGCTCTTTGTTATTACCATATCTTAGAAGTTGGAATTTTTCTTCGTTGAACTTCATATTGTTGTCTTCTGCCAACTGGAATAATGTTTCAATGTCGTTTTGTAGTTTTCTTACGTCATCTTCGTTCAATATTTCCTTACATATCTTCGTGTCATCTGCGAAGCATGATACAATACTGTCCTTAATATCTGCATCAATATCTGCAATCATTATTATGAACAGCAAGGGAGCTAATACTGTCCCTTGTGGGACAGAGCTCACGACTTCCGAGACTTCCGATTTAACTCCGTTTACCACCACTCTTTGCGTTCTTTGCGTCAAGAAATTAAATATCCACCTTCCTAGCTTTCCAGTAATTCCTGTATCCTTAAGTTTGTGTGCTATGATTCCATGGTCACATTTATCGAAGGCTTTAGCAAAATCAGTATATATTACATCAATGTTTTGTCCTCGACACAATGTTCCTAATATTTTCTCCTGGTGGTCTAGTAGCTGTGACAGGCATGATCTACCCGCCCTGAAGCCATGTTGATTTGGGTTGTACAATCTTTTTCTTGTAGGTAGTAGGTAATTTTGGCTCTAATTATGCGTTCAAAACACTTTATAAGGTGTGAGGTGAGAGCCACTGGCCGATAATTTTTGGGCATTGCTCTGTTACCACCTTTAAATAGGGGGGCAATATTCGCGTTCTTTAAGGGAGTGGAATTTCTCCTGTGTCGAGTGATTTCCTCCATAGTAAGTATAGCGGTTTTGCAATACTCTCTTTGCATTTCTTCAGAAATGTGGCACTCCATGTGTCTGGCCCTGGCGCTGAATTGTCTCGCATCTGTGATAAGGCCGTAATTACATCTCCTTCCGTGAACTCGAAGTCCATTAATAGGTTTGTGCCGGGATTTGTTCTTGGTTGATCCGTTTCAATGTCGAAAAACTCGTCTGGGTTTTCCACTTCCATCTCGGACTTAGGGGTGCTAAACACAGATTTAATTGTTCCTAAGCAGTTCACTTATTTCTTTCGGGTCATTTGTGTATTCGGCCTCCCCGTCTATCAACGGTCCAATACTCTCTTTACACTGCATTTTCCTTTTCGCAAAAGTGTAGAAGTATTTTGGGTTATTTTTTATGTTTTCTGCTACCTTGTTTTCCTCCTCGTTTGTCTTATGTATGAATGTTTGCTTTAGGTCCATTTCTATTTCGCCAAGTTTCCTCTCTAGTTTGAGTCTCTTTGCATCAGTTCTGCATCTGTGGAGATGTTTTACGGTTTGTCTTCGTTGCCTGAATAGAGTCCTGATTTTCCTCTCGAGCTTGCTACGTTTTCTTTCCTGTCTCTCTGGAATATGTTTCAGTATTATAGGTTTGGTTTCCGTCTCTATTATACATAGTATTTCTTGTGGAGTCTTATCGTGTAGTAGCAATTCCCAATTTACCTCCTTTAAATCTTTATTTACGTTTTCCCAATTTACTTTCTTTGAATTTATGTTTAAGCCTTCAAATATTCCATCTGCCTCTCTGGGATGCGTTTTCGGACCTCTAGGTGCTAACTTCAATTGTATATCGATGAGGTTATGGTCGGAGAACTTTGTGTGCGTTACTTTTTTATTTATTATTATCTCGTTGTTATTTGTCCACATTAAATCCAAAACGTTCTCTTTTCTCGTGGCTTCACAGATTTCCTGGGTAAGGGCGTAATGTTCCATAATATCTAAAAGCATTGTTGCTTGGGTTCTGTCATCTTTAGTAATGTTGCCATGAAACTTCTCAACATATATAACTTCGTCATTTTTCTTCCATGATATGAATGGGAAATTAAAATCTCCGAAAATTAGAATATTTGTTGCTGGAGTTTCAAGTAATTTTAATATGTTTTCTATTTCATTTGTAGCAAATTGGAATTCACTTTTTGTGGTGTTTGGTGGTCTGTAGATGTTCATAATGGTTAGGTTCAGTTCTTTTACTTCTAATATAATAACTTCAACTGTGCTGTTTGATTTCTTTACCCTCACTTCACATGTGTAAGTGTTTTTCACGTAGATACAACACCCTCCTCCTCGTCTAGCCACTCTATCTGCTCTGTATATGTTGTAGTCCAGCAATGCTATTTCAGTATTCTCGATGCAGTTTTCACAGCCTTTTTCGCACTTGTGTAAGTGTGTTTCCGTTAGGCATATGATATCTATGCTGGTTTCCGTAGCTAAATTTTGCAAGTATTGTAATTTGCAGTCTGCATGGTCCGTATAGAGGCCTTGTATATTTGTGTATAATACATTTACCGGGTTTCTTCTAATCTTCGTGTTCGATTTTCTTAAATGCTGGTCGTTTCCTGGTCGATGTCGGTTCCTGTTCGGTGTTATTGGTTGGGCCGCTGCATTTGGGAGTATTGGGGTTGCGGCCTGTGATACCACTGTTGTTGTTGTATTATTGGTGGGTGGTGTTGAACAGGGGGGGTGATGTGCGTAATTTTGTGGTGCATATGTTTCCGGCGTTCTGTCTCTCCTTGTTAGAAAGGCAAGCTGAGCTTTTATTATTCTCATTTCTTCTAAAAAATATGTTTCATTACTCTTGCTATTTCTTCTATGTCTTTCTTCTAAAAAATATGTTTCATTACTCTTGCTATTTCTTCTATGTCGAATATGATCTGTTCTTTCCCGTTCTATTCTTTGCGTACCCTTTATGTGAAAAAGCGGGCACTCTATGTTCAGGCATTTTTTCTCAGTAATTGACTGTCTGCACATACGAGGGTGAAAAAAGTTGCAGTTTGGTCCGTACTTGCACTTCCCATTCCTCATCATATAGAAGCATTTTGTAGGGTGATTGTATATGCAGTTTGAGCCATATTTGCACGCACCTATTTTATAATATTCGCATATGCCCGTCGTTTAAATTCCCTCTGTGTTTTATGTGATTCGATTTCCTTCTTCTGCTTCGCCACCACTTCTTCCCTACTCAGTGGGGTTGTTTTCTTTGGTGTGTATTTCGTATCTCCCTCTTCTGCCGTGAGTACCTCTTTTTCTGAGGCTGCTTTCGCCCCTCCCTGTAGTGTGTTTTCTTTTTCTTTTTCCTTCTCGGTTGTGTAGGCGTTTTCTGTTTCATGTTTTTCTGTCGGTAGAGCTGCTGTACTTAATTCTTCTATTTCAACATTTTGTGTTCCCCTCTGTACTAATTTTCTATTGTTTTCCATGCATTTGACGCATAAGAAACCACAAAGTCCTATGATTTTGTTATTTATTCTATTTACCATTTTCCTGTCTTTTCTATCTAAGTTCATGCATTCGTAGTGCTTAAAGGTATTGCACAAAATGCAGTTTAACCCCGAGGTCTGGTCTGCTTCGTTTTTACAATCGCAAAGTTGATATGCGGCACATTCCATTACACATAATCCGGCTTTATTCACTTTTCTGATTTTTCCGCAATTTACACATTTCTTCGAATGTTTGGCCATTTTCTCCTTTATTTTCCTCTTTATTTCCTCCTTTATTTTCCTTTTTTTTTTTTTTTTCCCTCGCTTCTCAAATTTCTTTCGATCACTCGACCTTCGTTTTTATGGCACTGACCTTTTTCCCTCTTAGGCCTAGTGTACAATCTCAGAGCTGTTTTTCCGTTCGAAGTGTTTTAAATTTATATTTCAATTTGATGTTTCTTCGTTGTGCAAGCTATATGCCACCGGCTTTCATTTAATAATTTATTATCGCGAATTCACTGGTATTAAATACACACACTGGTATAAGATAGAATTTACGGCTGAACTTATAAACACTAGTTATTTCGATATTACACAGAGCGGAAACAAAACGTCCGTACACCACGAGGTGTAGGGTGAGAGAAATATTATTTAGAAACGAAGAATGTTTTGTATTGAGGCAGCATCATAAATGCATATAATTGTTTTATATTAATAAATTCCATGTTACAACTTAAGTGTTGAACCACTGCAGCTGTGACTGTTGGCGGTCTCTCACCTCAAAGGAGAGAATTACAGAAAACAAAACTATTACAGCGATTCATATCAATAAACACAGAGCCACTTAAACGATGATATTTGACAATTTTGCAAAGGTGTTACACATTAATAATTACCATTGTATTTGAGGGATATTTTATACATGAACACAACAAATTTAATATCTTGTGCAGCCACCGTTGTTATCTATGACTTCCTGCAGTCGATGTGGAATAGAAGCATATTTAATACGCAGCCATGCTATCTAAAAAAGAGGCCATTCACTTATTACGCCCTGTAAAGCAGTGACTCACCTGAACTGAAAGCAGAATTCCTGAAAATGCGGCAAGATCTTATTCTGAAGTTTGAGTTTGCAGAGGAAAAAAATCGAGACATTTTGGGCAACAGTGGATGGGGAGTATCCTTTGCTTGTTGAAGAGGCAAAGAAAGTGCTGGTGCCTTTTGCGACAAGTTATCGTTGTGAGGTAGGCTTTTCAGCAATGATGCTCATAAAGAACAAACTGCGAAATCGGCTGCACATTGAAAGCGATTTACGCTACGCCTTCAGCGAACCTGAACCCAGAATTCAGGCGTTAGTTCAGCAGAAACAGTTGCATCCCTCGCACTAGACTATTAGTTGGTGGTGACGCGTTTTGCTTGCTTCTTATTTAATGTTGTAGCTATTCTTTGACCAATATCATATGTGTTTAACTTATACATAAGGCACTGTATATAGAGAAATATACGAGTATTATGTTTATAAAATTTGAACAATTATTCTCATGCTCAGTAAAATGAAGTTTCCTTTGCTTTATGCAGAGGGTAATTTCCATTTGGCGATTAACCAAAAGTGGTAATCTCAAAAAATGTTTGGAACCGTTGGTGTAGCAGCTTAATAACCATTTTCCAAACTGTTTCCGCATTCCAACAATTCTACCTGACTTTTAACATATCACGTGACACCACATGACGTCATGACAGAGGTGTTAACAGGTATGGTGACTGAGAATAAGCTCACACTATTCCTGAATCTCATCGAAGCAACTACTATGCAGAATAGATAATCAACACCAGAAAATTGCTGAAGGGGAAAGAATCATCGGCATGAAGGATAGTGGGCTGTCTCCAACTCTGCAGGAAAACTTGGAATTTCTACGAACACTGTTTATACATGGTTGAAGAGGTGGCAAGAGGAAGGGAATCTACAAGATCGCCGCAGAATGGGAAAACCTCGACTGACAACTGCTGTGGATGATCGAAGGATCATGCGATGTTGCCAATCCCATCTCTTTACCAATGCTCTTGCCACAAGGGAACAATTGCAGCTTGATGTTTCGGCAATGACAGTAAGGCGGCGGCTACATGAAGCTGAATTACGCCAACACCATCGGACCCCGGCTATCAAGAAGTTGAGTCAGCAACATCGAGAAAATAGACTTCGATTTGCTCAGCAACATGTTGACAAAGGACTTGACTTTTGGAGCCGAGTGATATTTACCGACGAAAAAACCTTTTCCTCCACATCCCATGGCCGTCTTCATTGTTGGAGGAGGAATAATACTCGATATACTCAAGAGCACATCTATGAGGAAACACGTAGCGGTCATGTCACCTGTAACATGTTGGGATGGATTCATCTGCATGGTGTAGGAGAGCTCACCATAGTAGAAGGGAGGTTTACTGCAGACAAGTATATAGAAATTTTCGAAGAGGTTATGCTTACTTCTGTGCGTGTATATGATGTGCCATTTCCAGAGCAAATTATTTTAATGCAAGACAGGTCCCCAATTCACACAGCACGGATCGTTACACGCTGGTTCTCTGAGCAAAGAAATATTGACTTTCTGGATTGGCCAAGTAAGAGTTGTGATATGAATCTCATTTATTGATATGAATCACTGTAATAGTTTTATTTTCTGTAATTCTCTCCTTTGAGGTAAGAGACCGCCAACAGTCACAGCTGCTGAAAAAAACTATATAGGGCTATGGGTTGATTGCCTGATACCCTCATCCGTTGTAAATTTCCAGCAGACTTCAGTGGAAAGTTAACGACAAAAGCCCTATGTTTTTTCGTTAGAGAGTTATGTATATGTAGGTCTTCAAAGGACCTCTTTGTTTATTTGCCTTCGGTATTTGCGCCGCCTATTAGTAAAGAAAGGAATTGCCTTACCTTATTATTTCGTTGGGCCTCGCTTCTGTTTCGATGTAGGGCGCGACGATCTTTTTCGATGTAGGGCTGTGGTACGATGGAGCTACACAATGAGTTGACTCGATGTAACTAATATAGGCAGTCACTATTTAAACACCTGAAGGAACAGGTCTATCCTTATAGTTATTAAGTTTTATATCAAGAGGACCTCACTCAGAACTTATAGGAAGACAAAGCACATCTTCCTTGCTTAAAGCATCGCTGTAACATAAGCAGCTCCGAGCGAGCCGCTATAATATCGTTAGGAATCTGCTGATTCTTCAAAGTTCGTTGACACGTTTCTCGATGTAATTTTCATGAGTTGGTACTGGAAAATTTTGAACACGAAATGTATAGATATTTAATTCAATTAATTAATAATTTATATTTAATTAAGAAGTAAAGGTACCACATACGATACCATGTTGTAAGCGTGTATAGCTTTTCCATACCTGCAGTGGTTCAACACTTAAGCTGAAACACGGAACTTATTAATACCAAACAATTAGATGCATTTATAATGCTGCCTCAATAGAAAACATTCTTCGTTTCTAAATAATATTTCTCTCAGTGACCGTTCATTACCATATCAGTGTTGCTGATCTAGAAGTAGCAATTGCTCCCGATATAGCAATGCCATACCAGTAGTATCCATTCAGCTGTCGTCCATTTGCCAATTGGAAGATATTCTAAGCAGTGACGTATGAAACCTACAGATACCCATCAATTTTGTAATGTTATAATGTTATTACAATTTAATATCCATGAAAACATTGTTTTTTTTCATTCATAAACCGCCTATATATGTATTAATATATATCAGGTTTTTCCGCTGTCTTTGTTATAACATGAAATAATATCTGACTCTATGTTCAATATTAAATGTAAATAAATAAATGAATCAATAAATAAATAGAGGGAGGATGGGTGGTACAGATCGTGAAATTTGCTCAGGCGGAATAACGCCTACCAACGGCTGTTTTTATACATTGAAACTTCAATTCGTTCAGGATGACAGGCTTGCCAATACCATGAACACTCTCATCACGTCCGAATGTCTTTTTTTTAGTTTTTACAAGACCATTTTTTTTCACTTCATTGATATTTCCCTTGTTAATATTCCCCTTCCCCTTCTTGAATTTATATTTAATTACTCATTTATGTTTCCTTAGTAATATGTAAACCAGAGTGATGAATGGGAATAATTATGTTCTAAAGATATTTGGCAATGAGTCCAGTAACCAAGCAGCGCTCACTCACTAAACGCCAAATTCATTCATAAAATGTTACAACTGTTTGTAGTACACGCAAAAAATATATGTCAGGTGTCGTTATCTGTTCTCAAGAGTGTCATACGAATAATGAGCGTAACTGTACATTGGAATTACAAAAAAAAAGTTCACTCTGTAAAGACCTCAGGGTGGAATATCTCTAAACATGAACCAGAAGCACTCACATCCTCCTTTTGGATTTTCAAGAAAGTGATAATTTATTCATTTACTAATGCCCGAAAATTATATTTTTTAGATAAAATCCATTTGAATATTTCGTTTAATATGGTGGAAAAGAAGTAATCAGTCGGTATTCATTCGTTCTGAGGTGAGGTAAAGAAGAATGAGACGTCAGTTATTGTCTCCTTTTCATGATTTTGGCTCAGTGTAATGGTAAAGTTAAACTAGTAGCAGTTCCAAATTATTTTTTTTTACATATTTTATTATTGTTTTACAGTAGTTTTAGTTATTTGAGTGTGATAAGAATTCATTATTTAATGTTATATTTAATGTTATTATTTAATATTTTATCCTGAGATCTTTACAGAGTAAATGTTAGGTGCCTGTTAACATTTTTTTTGTGAAAATTTCGACTTCACCATATTTTAAATTTTGTTTATCTTAATTTGGAGTGTTATAGTTTTAATTTAGGTTAAGTTTCATTTGATAATCGTGGTTTTCCTGTTTATTTATAACTACGATACTTTTACTAATTATACATTATTTAATGTATTTTCATCGCATTAAATATTTGGAATTGTGTCGCCAACCCAGACCGTAAGTGACACCGGTTCATATTCACGACGAATGGGACACTGGAAAGGTGAACGATTCGATTCTTTTCCTATTATTATTATTATTATTATTATTATTATTATTATTATTGTTCTTTCGTATATTTCCGTTGTTTTAATTTATGGTTGATTATCTCACTTTATTCTGAAATACCGTCATAGGTTGAGTGTGTTACATACCAAACATATGAAAAAATATCCAAAAAATTAAAAACCTTTCAGTACCGAGGCTCTCTTGTCATAGGGTGGTCAAAATTTGTTAGATGTTTTTTTAATTCTCTGTAGATGTATTAGTTCATATTTAGGGCTTTTGTTTTTATCCTCATATGAGGATAAAAGTTCGAGAGGTTTAAACTGGCCTTTGCTTCAGATTTATAAATAACTCTTCGTATATATAGCCTATATAATATTCTGCCTACCCAATGCACCAGTCCAAGAACCGCCTCTGATTATATATATATATATATATATATATATATATATATATATATATATATATATAATATATATATATATATATATATTCAGAGGCGGTTCTTGGACTGGTGCATTGGGTAGGCAGAATATTATATAGGCTATATAAAAGAGGAGTGATCAGAAAGTATCGATAATTTTATTGCTACGGACAAATGAATGCAAATAAGAAATAACCGTTTACGTATGTGAATTTTCCTGCCCTATGGCGTTTCCAGTCTGATGCAAAATCTGCTACCATGAGTCAGTAGTTGGTTGGAGCGCTTAAAAGGAGGGTGTGTTTTAGCAGTACGTATAAATCTCTGAAATGGAACAACGCGCGTTCGGAGACGAACGAAATTATTAAAACAGCTTTTGGAAATGATGCTCTCAGTGTAGCTAACGTTTACAAATGGCACAAAAAGTTTAAAAATGGAGAAACATTTGCTCCTACCAGAAATCGAATCTGTTGGACATTTTCATCCGTACGAGAAGTGGAAGGGCGGCCACTGCGTTCCTTGTCTTCAAGCGATGTTTCTCCATTTTTAAAATTTTTGTGCCATTTGTAAACGTTAGCTACACTATGAGCATCATTTCCAAAAGCTGTTTTAATCATTTCGTTCGTCTCCGTTCGCGCGTTGTTCCATTACAGAGATTTATACGTACTACAAAAACACACCCTACTTTTAAGCGCTCCAACCAACTACTGACTCGTGGTAGCAGATTTTGCTTCAGACTGGAGACGCCAGAGGGCAGGAAGACTCACATATGTAAACGGTTATTTCTTATTTGCATTCATTTGTCCGTAGCAATAAAATTATCGATACTTTTTGATTACTCCTCGTGTATATATATATATATATATTATATATATATATATATATATATATATATATATATACTTGGCAACAAACTTAATTTCATTGCACATTCTAAATGCAGTTTTGATGATTCGTGTTTTGTACATGCTTTGCTCAAATTTTTAAGATCTCGATAGCCTTCTTTACTCCATACCTCGTTTCCAGTATCACTGTTAAAAAGTAAACAAGGCAAACAGAACAATTTCTGTCTTATTGGGCATCCAGTCAACCATATTTTTTTGCTAAACCAATCATTTCAGAAGGCTCTATTGCTTTGTTTATCAGATGTTATTATTATGAAATTATTTAATTTAGGCCTATCTGAGTTTTTAATCTGAATTTGAAGTTCTCTTTTCAATTTTAAAAAATTGTTTTTTAACAAATAGGCGACACTAATTTCCATTATAATAAGGCATTAGAATAGTAACTTCTATTGAAAAGAAAGCACATAGATCACATCATTTATCACTCACACGTTGTCAAACTTGTCATACTAAAGACTAAGTGATTTGTATATTCGCAAAAACACCCCCCCCATCCCCTTGTGACGTCATACACCATTCGCTTATCAATCTTCTTCCTTTAACCCCACCTCCCAAATCGTAGTTTCTCATATTTCTTCATACGGGATGGCTTGATAATGAGCGTAAGCGTGCAAAATGTATCGTTTAGTAGGAAAGTCCGCGCGCTGACTATATGTACATTTACTCTGTATTAAAAGTGGCATATATCAAATCCGCAACACTAGTTGAATTTATATTATACATTCAAGGTAGGCAGGGCTTTTTAGGTTGTAATAGCTAATATGAAAAAAAGAAATCATATGATATTGGATTAAGAGCAGTGGTGAGCTGCCAAAATTTTAACAACCGGTTCGCTAAGCTGCCAAAATTTTAACCACCGGGTTCTGTATAAAAAATTCTGAATTCGGCAATAAAAAATTGACGACCCTTCCCACCCCACCCTTTCGCAATTTTAATTAAATTAATTATCTCGCTATTTGATTTGCCTTTTTCAAGTGTGTGCATTTTATGATTCAGCTAGGTATTAATAACTGCATGACAATTAATTAGTATAGTTAATTAGAGAAATAGACGTTTCTAATGAAATCAGAAAAGAAGAATTATTTAATAAAAACCGATGAATCATATTATCTACATAGTTAAAATTAAATTGCTCAGTCAACTTTAGCAATAATGAATTATTAGGCAAAACATAAATAACAGTACATCTATGCTTTTAAATTTTTTTTTTTTTAAATTTAAACATTTTTACGTACCTTATTATTACTTATTATGGTAATAATTTCCAAATGGCTTCTTGGTTTTCTCCGTAAACTGTCGTTTTGGATACACGAACTCTGGTATCTAAAGCGGATCGATGACTTCTCATCCATGATTTGACATATGTTAACTGGTTCCAGAAGCTTAATGGTTTCCCTAACAAATTGATGATCATAAAGCATGATGTGTGTTTAGTTGTTAAACTTGCTCTTCTATCACTACAAATAATATTCATCACCGAAAAACCTCTTTTTGCTTCTGAGAGCTCTCTTCAGCGTCCAGCAAAAAAGTTAACAACCGGTTCTTATTTTCAAAAAGATTTTAACAACCGGTTCGCGCGAACCGGGTCCAGCTCACCACTGATTAAGAGGGCGCGATCGACAGATTTTGTCTAATTGCGCTAATTTATATTGATATATTTATGCTTCTAAAATTTGACAAAATTAATGGTCAGGCAAAGCCTACCCTGCCTACCCTATAAAAACGTGTGTGTGTGTGTGTGTGTTATCCAGAAAGGAGGAGCCAAAGGTGATTACCCGCAAAAACGCCCCTCCCATAGAGGAAGAAGAGAACCAAAATCAAGGTCCAAGGTTTTCGAGATGCCTGGATACTCTGCGTTTGAAAGATTGAAGGTCATAGACAAGGAGAAAGATGGATTGAGGAAGATTGTTCCAAAGTTGACCGGTTGAGTAGATGAAATACAGAAAATACCAAATAACCTTTGCGTTAGAGAGATTGGACAGAAAAGGAATGAGAATGTGTCGAAAGCCGAGTACTGCGTGCTCTTCTTAAAGGAGGAGACATGCAGTTAGAAAGTTCAGAAGAACAGTATCCGTTATAATAGCGATAGTAAAGAGTGAGGCAACGCTGTGGCGAAGAGAGAAAAGAGTGGGTGACAGGAGAGAGCCTTGAGGATCACCACTGTTAATAGCTTTAGGAAAAGAACAGTGAACATCTACAACCGTAGCTATAGATTGTCCAGAAAGGAAATTAGAGATGAAGGCACAGATAGAAGGCTAGAAACCGAAGGAGTGCAGTTTGGAAATTAAGAATTTGTGCCAGACTCTATCAAAACCTTTCGATATGTCTTGCACAATAACAATCTGAAAGAAGATTGTGAGAAGACAGAGAAATCAAAGCAATTGGACGATAATTGGAAGGTTGGGATCGGTCACCCTTCTTTGGGACAGGCTGAATGAAAGCGAATTTCCAACAGGAATGAATATTAACAGATGAAAGACAAACACGAAAGAGTTTGCGTAGGCAGGGTGTCAGCACAGAAGCACAGTTCTTGAGAACTACGGACGGGGCACCATCAGGACCGTACACCTTCGAGAGTTGAGCCCAGATACGGCAGAATAAATATCCTCGGAAGAGATTCTAATTTGAGACATAATTAAGTCAGAGCAAGGGCGGATGTAGGCATTTTAGTACGGGGGGGTCCAAAGAAAAAAAGGGCACCCCTAAAATAAAAAGGGGATAGGACTAAAAATTGTTTCTTAAAACAGACCATCAATGAGCGAGAGTAGTATAGCCGCAAAAGGTTAGAGTGCAGGAATGTTGCAAGTGATTACGTAATGTTGCAAAGGGGTGGGTGTGTTGCAAGGGGGTGTTGCAAAGGGGGGTGGGGGTGTTGCAAAAAATTTAACAAAAAAATTAAAAAAAAGAAAAAAAAGAAAAAAATTACCCCAAAGGGCCCTTTGTTGCCAACCGGGGTTGCAAGGGGCATGCAACTTGGGGGCGGAGTTCTCCCCCAAGCTATTCCCCCCAAAGGGCCAGAAAGGAGAGAAAGGAGGAGAGAAAGTAGGAGAGGTGTTCACCTGGCAGGAGCCAAGTGCATATTAAGACTTCAGCCGAGTAGGCGTTGTTTTATAGGCTCCTAATCAGCCAGTTGGCTTAGAAGGCGTAAATGGCTTGAGTTGCCAGATAGCGCCATGTATTCGCTATACATTTAATTCTAATCGAAGACTGAGTTGCCAGATACCACTTTTTAGCGATACCATTGTACATATTATATACGACTAATCAGCCAGTTGGCTTAGAAGGCGTAAATGGCTTGAGTTGCCAGATACCACTTTTTAGCAATACCATTGTATACATTATTATAGACTCCTAATCAGCCAGTTGGCTTAGAAGGCGTAAATGGCTTGAGTTGCCAGATACCACTTTTTAGCAATACCATTGTATACATTATTATAGACTCCTAATCAGCCAGTTGGCTTAGAAGGCGTAAATGGCTTGAGTTGCCAGATACCAATTTTTAGCGATACCATTGTATACATTATTATATTTCTTAAAAGTTGGTTTAGAATATCGGTAGTGGGTTTAGAAGGCGTAACATGATATAATCAAGTAAAACCACATTGCATCATTCCGTTTATTATAAATATATAGAAAATAAATATACATTTCAATAATAATTGAGGAATATGCATATAATCATAACAGTACAGGAAATAAATACACACATTTATGGAGATATATAAAATAAATATACATTTCAATAATAATAGAAATATGCATATAATCATAATAGTACAGGAGAAATATCACGCAAAATATATAAATACATTTCACTTTTTTTCAAAATACTAAACTCGGTCTTAATCGAGTTTACAATTACATCATTATTGCTCTGCATTACGCAGTATATGCGGCTTAATAATATTTCACCGCTTAAAGTATAGGGAAACCTGTATTCGATATGAAGGGCTTTCATATCGTTCAGTACTATTTTTGTTCCCACTTTACAACCGGTTGGTAAGTCATCTTTAAATACGTCTAGAATACAATCAAAAGCGCACAAAGAGTTCATCGTTAGCTACATTATTAACCACAAGTTTATAAGCACGCTTTTCCAATCGAGGGTTTATTTCTACCGACTCGAGCTTTTCAATCGTGAACTCACTCAACATAGCGGCAATTGAAATAATCTTCTAAATCGTTACGACAACTGCGCGTTATATAAAGAAATAGTTCTTCAGGGTGAACGGTGTAGGTGAGCTCAGCCTTGTACCGATCAATTGCTTTGTACCGAAGTTCATGGTATTTCAAAGAGTCTAAACTTTTTAAATAAACGTCCAGCACTAGACCATTCTCACCAGCCCTACACTCGGTAAACCCATCGAGCAGAGCGGTGTAGGCGTATTCAAGTACTGTATCAAAATAAAGCATGTCCGTAACACGCGCGTCTAATATAGGTTTCAGCTTGCGGAATCCGACGATTTCAAACATTCTGTCGAGGATGAAACGGTTTCGCGTAGGAACAAGAGCGTTATTATCAGAAGCATTCTTCCACATCAGCCGTATATCAATGCACGGCCGATCGTTATTTATACACAACGTACATACAACGGCGTATGAGGGTGCGTCACTAATCTGCTCTCTTCTTGTACCTACGTTAGCAGGTATTTTATAACGATCTTCACTCCACTTCTCAACTATCACGAAGATTCTATTCATCTCCTCGACACTTAAATAAACCCGTTTGTTTGTTTGTCTACATTCCGTTTCCAGTACATAGCTAATGGTACCGGAATTACGCCTGAACACGCGCAACGATTTCGTCACGGACACATCGTACGAGGCGTTGAGAATGCTGCTCAAAGGAAGTTCCATCGTATTCGAGGAGCGCACGTCCACTCGGTTCAAGCTCTGAGATAACTAGAGCCGTGTGAGGCACGCAGGTAGGCAGGAACGGTTCGACGGGCGGCTGACTCGATGATACGTGAATGGGCTTGTTCGTATGATCCGCGAGTCGTACCGAATTGTTGTACATATTTGTTTTTCCGGTACAAGAATTAATTTCATCACTACCAGCCTACGCACCAGACATTTTACCTCAGGATAAGAACTAGGAACATTTTATGTTTTACTAAACATCTTCACACTCCGGCGCACTATTTGAGAGGAACATATGCTCATATTTTTCCTTTCTGCCCATCAAACGATACTCGTCTCTAAAGTCTGTTAAAAACTCACGCAGGGCACTAGCCACAACCTCACTACGAACCTCATCATGATATACGTTAATATAGTGATAAAAATACTTAAGATTGTCCATGATCACGAGATTCACATTTTCAGTCGTAGGGTATGAGTAATCGACATGGTGTAGCATGACGTAATACCGCTTGTCACACCACCCATCCGCAAGACTCATTATCCATACCTGCTGCTTCTCTTCTGCATGCGTTGTTTCTTTTACTTCACGGTGTACGTGAGACTTTATAAAGTTTAGCTCTGCAGTATACTTCAGCACAGCGTCTGTGCAACGAAAGCCTTCAACGGTCTCATCAGAACATCCGTAGAGTATTTGTACATCTTGGAACTTCGCACAATCCAATGTGTTTTTAAAAGAGGTATAGGAGGGAGGAATAGGAAGTTTTTCGGTATCCACCACATCCTGACACTTTGCTGAATACCATTTCATAAACGTTGTACAAGCAATATTAAAGGTAGCCATTTGAATACACGTCTGATCTGAATACACGTCTGATCTCTCGGGCTTACTGCAGTCGACTGACCACGCAGGGACTCCCAGATAGTAGCATGACTCACGGTCTTACAGTGGGCGGAGCTTAGAACTTTCACCTGTGCACACACACACACACACACAAAGGAGAAAGTGAAACGCTAATTGAAACATGATTTATTTAATAAACGAGATATTCAAGTTATATATATTTACAAATACGATTTAATAAACGAGATATTCAAGTTATATATATATATTTACAAATACGTGTAATAAATCAATAGATACTTTACAAATACGATTTAATAAACGAGATATTCAAGTTATATATATATTTACAAATACGTGTAATAAATCAATAGATACGATTATATACAGACAAATACGTGTCAGTTAACAATAGAAGCATCAACGTTTTGGTATCCAAAGGGTACGGTATCATAGGTACCAGGTAACTGGTAACGTTTCCTATAGGTGTTACGGCACACCTTCGTACCCCTAAGTTCCTTCACGCCCCCCAGTTTCTGCGCCCGAAAATTGTGGGTGCCTACAATTAGTTGGGGAGGTTGTTCGCCCTCATCATCGTCCAAACATACTAGATCCTTCAACGATTCAAAGTTAACAACCCGCCGATTCGCATGGTTGAGCGTAATACCCTTTGCCTTCACGATATATTTCATTTCCTCCCCCACCCTGACCCGTACCCCATAAGTCTTAGGTCCTGTTAAGACAAAAGAGTCGGCGTATGCGTTGTCCCCATACTCATCCTTGATCTCATCAGTGAGCTCGCCGAGGAACTCCCCAATAGCGGGCATGTATTCACCCTCCCTCTCTGTGAATATCACGCTATCTGTATCGGCGTACAATACTCTCCAACCAAGAGAATGCAATAGGCCCCAAAGTTTTATACGGGCGTAGGCTGTTGTGAAGCTGGCCACAGGTATGTTTGTAACCCTTGAGGTATCTGTGGCAAATTCAGTGTTGTTGTACTTTATTATGTAAGTACATATTACCTACATTCACGATCTCCATGACCTCTTTATCGGGAGCATTGGCATAATCCCAGACATCGCTATAACTTTGTGTCAAATGAATGCTCCCTCTGCCGGTATTTTGCGCAAATTTTCCCCATAGACTGTTTAGACACAACTTTGCACTAAAGCACTTGCCAGGATTCTTTACAATTTGGACACGATCAAGTTGTATACCTTCGCGGACGCGGTAACGTTGAATATAGGCAGACTTTTCATCTTCGGTATCAACTCCTCGCGGATACCCTGATGCCTCAACCTTATCCTTCAAAAAGGCGTTTATATATGGTGTGAAAAGGTTGGGTAGCTTCTGAAACCTCCACACCTGATGTATCTTCAGTATTCTATAACCATGGCGTACGGCTAGGGCCAGCTCAGGACTTGTATATACGCCTCTGATATTACGCTGGTGGGGTATATGGTTACAATCGCCGTTATCCTCTTCCGCGCACTTCACGCACAGGGGAAACATGAGCTTGTCGTCGATAACGACATGTAAGATCGGCATCCATAAATTGCGTGGGGGGAGTACGTCTACGAACGAGAGCCCAAAGTAACGATCATTCAAATTTTTTGAAAATTCATTGATGGAGGGTAGGCTAGGTCCCACCAGTTTCTCAGGAGCGCCCACGGGGTACGGATTGCTCTTCATCACGTATGGGTATAAAGAACAGAAATCGTAGTAATGGAGCTTCACGCCCTCCGTAGGTGGAAAGTATAGTCTGAAAGGATTTGTACGTCCTCCAAACAAGCTATCACCACATTTGAGAGGATCCAGCACCATTGAACGCTTGATCGTGTTTATTTCCTCACGGTACACCTCGTCTGTCTCCATCCGTGCATCATATTCATGCTCCCACAAGACTTTGTGAGTGAACTGTGATCCTATAAGTTGATCGCGGGTGCGGGTCGATGCAAGACAGTCGGCAGGAGACCTATCGTGGATATCTCCAGCGATTCCGCACTCAGGACGGGGGCATCCATGCCACCAGCAACCGTTAAAGGAGTACACAGTCTTCACACCAGTGACACGGTTTTCACTTAACCCATCAACCCAAAAAACACGTCCATTAATCTTAATGGGTACTTCACCCGTGTTGCGGGCGTGCTGTGCTTTATGTATACACCTGTCTGTTGCTGTAGGTGTATGAGCCAGTAAATAGCCTTGTGTCCGTAACTGCGGGGGTTGTTTCGGTGAATAATGGCTAAGGTGTCTTTAGGCATGAAGTTATTCTTGAACACCGTAAAACATAATGATGCGATGGTGGTTGCGACTTGCAGCGGATCGCATTTGAAACGGGCTATGTACATCCTTCTAAAGGCCTGGAAACATACTCTAAGCACGCGCACATCGTTCACGCAATAACGCCCACATTCATCAGCTATATTATAAGGGTTACTTTCATTAAAACTGTTGTAGTATCGATCAAAGTCTTCACGTTCATCCATACAGTCAAAATAATGTTTGGGCGGTGGTGGGCCTACGTAGTTTAAAGTCTCGCTGGTGAGGAAAGTGTAAGGGAAGTATCCTTTGGAAACTTCAGCTGCTACTCCCATCACCTGGGGTAGCTTTGCTAATTTACAAGGTGTGAATAATAAAGTATCTTTAAATTGTACATTGCCTCTTATCTGCATCGGTATTAATTTGTTGCCTCTTTTCAATGGATCACCTGTAAATATCTCAGAGGATTCGTGTTCAAGCAACTCCTTATAAAGGAACTGCGTGTCAAACTTTGCGTCGTTATGGGCGAGAATATACACAGTCATTTTTTTGAACTTGTCGGCTAACTTGACAATATAGGACACAAATAGTTTCACAGGACTATCGCGGACATTCGTTCTAAAAACGTTTGTCCGTTTACCACATTTGGGGCACTCGTCACATTCGATACCCATACACTCATCACAGATGGTCTGGCTCACAAGTAAATGTGGAATTACCTCTTTGGTTTCAGCGTTCGTATATGTTTCTATATCGTAGTATACAGTTATACAAGGGTTTTTAGGCTTAGCATCTTTCATATAACATACATGCTTTACTCCATCCGCCTTATATTCCTCCTGGCATGTAGGGCAGTGAATTACGTCACACTTGTGCTTACATTTTCCCCAATTATCCATTGTGTGAAACATACCACATTCACAGATTCTCATTTTCCTGCACGTGCCAATTGATTTATGGAAATCAAAACAGCTATTATTGAAAAATGTGCGTCTACACACATCACAGTCTCTCTTCTCAGCGTCAACTACACGGCTTTCACATTTGGTGCTTTTACACTGCTCACATACCATGTGACATTCTTTACAATGTCGCACAATATCATCCGCAAACTCGAGGCACCCTTTACACAAATCATGATGTCTCCCATATTTTCGACTTTTGTCATAACTCGCGTAAAGCCACCTTATATTACGGATGGGGAGATACGTTGTCCCTGACAATCCTAAAATAAGTAGGGGTCTTGTACGATCTCTCACACAGCTTTTAAAAACATACACAGTCCTACGACGATCATCCAGCCCAAATACAACTATACGAACATTCATTTCCTGTTCTACCCTTCTCAACTCTTCAGGACCCATATTACAGTCAAATTCAAGTTCACAGTCTACAGCTAGTTTACGGGCACGCGCCACGACCGTATGCAACCAAATTTTTGTGGACTGTGTATTTTGTACAGTAAACATACGTGCTAAGAGTACTGCTATAAAGCCGCAACCACGATCGACGTTTATATGCTTTCGGTAAATAATCGGAGAATTGAAGTTAAGAGTATACGGTATGGCACTATGACCCGCAACACGGAATACACGATCAATATTTACCGTGAAGTTGTCCATATTAAAGGCTATACTACTTTGGGCGGCTTGCATTATACGTCCTAATATATATTCCACATCTTCAGTCGCCAAACGTCTAAATGGCACTATCACCCAATAATCGTCTACATCACCGTCATCTGACCCGAATCCAAAGGACAGACACGTCCTGACTTCACGCTCGTCGCGATTCTGAAGAGCAAACTCTATAATACGCTGTACAACCCGGCGTAGCCCGCGCTCAATTCCATTGCTATACATGGCTCTAGGGTCGACCCTGACTCTATACCGATTTCTAGTCAAGGCTGGGGTGGGGGCTGCGGATCGCACCAATTCGATCGTTATATCATCCTCAGCAGAACGGGGGGCAACTGTGACGGATGAATTAGTGGATATATTAGCGGAAGGTGCTGCTGGGGGCATGTTGCGTAGGAGGTTGAGGGTTGGGGATCTATTATTGTAGACTTAACCGAACTGGGGGCGGCGGATGAATAAGAATATATTAGCGGGAGGTGCTGCTGGGGGGCTTGTTGCGTAAGAGGTTGAGGGTTGGGGACCTATTACTGGTGCAACAGGCGCGTATTTTGGGCGCTTTATACCTGACGTGGGGTTCTCATACCTCCGCTTTGGACGTGCTACCGGTATCGCTGGTGAGGGTTCGTTGGCAGGGGAGGAGATCACAACTACACTGTCGTCGAGGTCATCCGTAATGTCAATGATGGGGTGCTCTACCTCATCGTCATTCACGGTTCTGTGGGAGAAGAAAGCAAAATATAAGGAACAGCACTCAAAATTTGTAATATTTTGTAAATGACCCACTTAGGAGTGTGACGTGTTAGAAATGGACTCTGTAGAAAAATTCAGATTCACGAGCCCATCCACATGTATTATATCTGGACCTACAGGATGTGGTAAAACTGTGTTTATGCTTAAAATCATTAAAGAAAAGGGAGAGATGTTCTCGAAATTTGTGCATAAAGTTATATGGTGCTATTCGACGTATCAATCAGCGTTCAACGAGTACCAAGATGATATTTTGTTCCACAAAGGTGTATATGACGTTAATTCGCTAAAGGGAACTGAACATACAATCATTGTAATTGACGATCTCATGTTGGAGATGGATAAAACGTTTGCTGAGACATTTACAGTATACTCCCACCATCTTAACATAAGCGTGTTCTTCCAATCAGAATCTATTTTTCAAAAATAGATACATGCGCGATGTGTCGTTAAATACGCAATATCTAGTCTTATTCGCGCAACGTAGAGATGTATCACAAATTGGGGTATTAGCCAATCAAATGTTTCTGAATCAGCGTAAGGAGTTTTTGGAAGTTTATAAAGAAGCTACAAGCACGCGTTACGGATATTTGCTTTGCGACCTTCATCCGCGAAACACGTTTAGAGTGCTTCTGCGAACGAATATATTTCCAAACGAGTCTGAAACGGTGTATATTCCAGAATGACAAAGAGACTAAAGAAATACCGTGAATTAATAAAAATCTATCATCGACTGCCCCGGGCATTGCAGCAGATGTTTATTAAAAATATCGACGCCGACTTTTTAAAATGCATCTGTGAAATCTGTCTTAACGTTATAAATTGCAATGTATCAATGAAAACCCCTCAGAAGGCTCGCCTACGCCGCTACAAGAACATAATACGTGCACTCGCTCGTAAAAGTCAAACTGTAGCGAAGAAAAAACGAATTATTGTACAAACAGGAGGGTCATTTCTCCCCATCTTATTTTCAGTTTTGGGTCCTTTACTGACTAGATTAATATAATGAAGAAAGTGGTAGTGATTCCCCACGAGGTGTACGCTTCACTGCAAAGGAATCCAGACACGTATCTAGATCCCCGTAAAAGCAGACTCAAAAGAATGGAAAGCGAATTGCTAGCCCTATTAAACAGTGAAAAAACACCTGATGAGAAAAGAATCTTATACCAAGAAGCTCTGCAGAAATTTCTTCACGAGTACGAAAATTATAAGAGCCCTACAGAGATTCCTGTGGTTATTAGGCACAGCACGGGGGACGATGGACATGGCGACATAGGATCTGAGCCCGACGATACAGCTGACCAACCAAAAAGATTAGCCACACAACATATCGAACATGTATTAAAAAGTACCCTCCCACATACATTGAGGAGTAAAGGCTTAAGTCTTTATAATCTATTGAATGAGGATCCCGCCATACAATGGACCGATACAGGGGAGATCATTGTGGAAGGATCAAAGGTACAGGGATCGAATATCGTAGACATTGTCCATGATCTGGTGAGAAAGTGGGATAGGCCATCACCATCAGGATGGAAGCATATTAAAGCAAGACTACAACAAATAAATGTCCCTAAAACGTTGATAGGAAATCTGAACAGGTTAAAAGACTTGGAGCATGCAACGCCTGTGACACAATTGAAGGCGCCGTCACCCCCGGCGGTAACACCTTTGAAGAGGAGCAAGAAGAGGTTAAACCAACCCTACCCACGTGCATCTAAAATACGCAAATGGCTAACGTATTAACTAAACGCTATTATGACATTTCTACCCCATCCTCTTACGGCGGCGTAGATAGACTGTACAGAAGTGTTTACGGAGTAGGAAAAAAAGATGTTGAAAGATTTTTGAGGGAGCAGGACGCTTATACGCTTCATAAGCCTGTGAGAAAAAGGTTTAAAACAGCCAAGACAACGGCTTCCTCGATTGATTCTATTTGGCAAGCAGATTTAACAGACATGCAAAGATATTCTGTGTATAACGATGGTTACTGCTACATTCTATTCATAATAGACGTATTCTCTAGATATCTGTGGCTAGTTCCTCTGAAAAATAAATCACCTGAAACAGTTGCTAAAGCCACCAAAACGCTAATGTTAAAAGAAAACAGGGTTCCTGGCTATTTTTGTACGGATATGGGGAAGGAATTTATAGGCCGTGCTTTTCAGATCATGTTCACAGAGTTTAATATCAGCTATTACACAACCAATTCTATACATAAGGCTTCTTTAGCTGAAAGAGTTCAGCGCACCATAAAGGAACGCATGCACCGTTATTTTACACATAAAAACACATACAGATTTCTAGACATTCTGGAATCATTGGCGTCATCCTACAACCGCTCACACCATCGCACGATTGGGACAACACCTAACGAAGTTTTAGAAAGAGGTACGCTCCCGAGGAGAGATGGATCACCACCACCACCACACTCTGCGCGCTTCAAAATCAATGATTATGTAAGGCTGTCGCGTTCGGGGAACAAATTCGCAAAGGGTTTTGAGCAAGGATGGACACGCGAGATTTTTAAAGTTAGGGCTATGTGACCTAAAGGTGAGATAATGATGTATTACATTGAAGATTTGAATGGGGAAGAAATCTCAGGAGGCTTTTACCGCGAGGAATTGCAGAAAGTTACGTTTAATTTAGGAAAAAATGTGTTTAAAATTGAGAAAATTTTAGGAAGCAAAGGTTCAGGAAAGAGAAAAATGTACCTGGTGAAATGGCTAGGGTACCCAGAAAGCTTCAACACCTATATAAAAGCTGATGCAATAATGAAGCTTAAATAGTATGCAACATGGCTCCTAACCATTTCTACGTCACACTCCCGTCCTCCTCGTCCCTGTATGTACACCCTAACAACACACTAGCCAACTTTGTAACAGAACTCCACAAGCACATTGAATTGGGTCGTGATTCGTATGAGGTGGGGATATGCGAAATTCAGCTGGGCACCATCTTTTTAAATATTGAACATAAAGAAACCGTTTTTACGATTCTTAGAGACTTTGACGAGTGTGAAAAAGCTGGGGTAGCTATGGATGAAACTATGCGTATCGCTTGGACTAAGATTGCACGGTATTACAGTACAGAAGTAAGACTAGGACCGGGTCAATATGGTTCGGCCGAGGATGTTGTGAGAGGCTTAAACGTAAGTTTAAGAAACTCAAACCTTACGAATGATTTAGTATACGAAATCGTAAACAACCCTGCACATACACTAATCCTAAAATCAAAGACTAACAGACGTATTAATTACCAAATAAAGTTCCAAATTCTAGCCAATGGCCGATATAGCGCAGCCTTCCAAAGAGACACATTTCACGAGACAGAGCATGACCTGTCCAGATTAATGTATCAATTGAAGATGGGGAAATTGGCTGAAAGGTCCCCAGACATGTGCTATATTTACAGTAATATAGTGGAGCACCAGTTTGTTGGGGATACCCAGGCACGCCTGCTGTGCATTGCTCACATCCCCAACCATAGAGGAAGGAGTTTGAGTATTACATATGACAGACCCCATTATGTGAATGTCGCAACTAATTTAATAACCAATATCTCAATATATATAAGAACGATTGAGGGTGAAAACTTCCCATTCGGTAACGGGAGCTTAACAGTGAAGCTACACTTTCGACGCACTGAGGTATAATGGATAGAAAGCCTTTCACCGTCTATCGAGGGGTGCGATACCAGCGCGGTAGTGGACTTGGGTCCATTTTTTCATCCATACTACGTACGGCTGTTCCTTTGCTGAAGAGGGGTGCCAGATACCTTGGAAGGAAAGCCCTGCAATCAGGTATTAACACTGCAGAAGACATATTGGCCGGGGCTAAACCTAAAGAGGCTCTAAAAAAACATTTAACCCATTAACGGCCAATGTCCCATTTTTGGGACACCACTTTTTAGGTGGATAGAATCATTACAGGAATGATTAATTAATTTTTTTCCTTTTCAGAATGTAATTCACAATCATATCAAAGTATCCCATAAAAATAATCATATATGGTTGACAATTTTTATCACCAGGTGGCGCCAAAGTTGTGCGATTTTTGGTGAGAAGACACGTTAACACGTGAATACCCTCACTTCCTCACTGTCTGCATAGGAGGAAGGTCGGTTGTGTTAGTAGTGTGTATTGGTAATAAGAGAACACGAGGAAAGCATCAACTGATTTGTAAAATATAAAATGTAAGTATTGTGTTGTTTATAATTTTGCGTCCCATTTTTGGGACATTGGCCAGATATTAGCAATTTGATCTAAATGTAGTTCATTTTCTTGGCATCATTTATAATTATTTTATGCAAAATTTACACACTAGGCCTTTTATTAGTAAACTCCAACATTTATGATTTATATATATATTTATTATATATATATATATCATATATATATTATATATTATATATATAGAATCACATTTCAAGATGAAAACTTGGTATATGATGCTATTATTCTTTTTCAGAGGCCTACTCTTTAGCATTATGACACGAAGAGCTTTATTGACAACTAATGAAGTTGCCAATGCGCTAATGAACTTGAGTGATGATGAAGCATCGAATGAAAACGTGGAGGTTGCAATTATTCCTCCAAGTCCAGATGAAATGACAGATGATGAAGCTATCAATGATGAAGACCTCCCAGAAAGCATTCTTCAAGATGTTGCAGGTAGGCTGGAGTTGATTGTTCACAACAATGACGGTGGAGCAATTGAATCAACTGAGGTTTCAGCAACTCAACCTCTTTCAGGTAAGCATAGAAAAAATGACACCAGTTCAATTCCTAAATGGAAAAAATGTTCTCCAAAATATAAAGGTGTAATGAATCTGCCCTCTCAAAATAGTTATGATCAGAGTATGACATATGCTAAGCAGAAAAATAATCCTAATTTTACTGTCAACATTGAAGAGATGAAAATATTTCTAGGAATTATTCTGCTTAGTGGGTACCATAAACTTCCTCAACAAAATATGTACTGGGAGCAATCGCCAGACGCAGGTTTGCCCTTTGTTTACAATGCTATGTCGAGACAAAGGTTCAAGGAAATAAAAAGGTTTCTTCACTTGAATGACAATGCCAACATTGATAAAAATGATAAAATGTATAAGCTGAGACCATATCTAGATGCTCTAAGAGAAAACTTTCAGAAATTTGGCATTTTTATTCCCATTTGTCAATCGATGAAATGATAAGGTATATGGCATGCATTCTGCTAAAATGTTTGAGGGGAAGCCAATAAAAATTTGGCTACAAGTTTTGGTGTCTTTGTGGCTCCGATGGATACCTATACAACTTTTCCCCGTATCTTGGTAAGGGCAGTGAACCTAGCAGTGGACCTCTAGGAATAAGGGTTATAAATAAACCTAACAGCAGTAATTTCCTGAAGCTGAAGCTGCAATCACGAAATCTTTTTTGATAATTTCTTTACAAGCATTGAACTTGAAAGAATGGGAGATAGGAGTTGAAGGCAACTGGCACAATTCGTGAAATCATACAAAAAAATTTTCACTTATGCCTTCTAAAGTTATGGAGAAACCAACAGAAAGAGGGTTCATAGACTACAGATTTGATTCTAGCAATGAAATTTTAGTCACAAAATGGCATGACAACACTGCAGTTGCAGTTGCTACAAATTACAGTCAGGTTTACCCAACTGGTACTGCTACACGCTATTCTCAGAAACTCAAAAAGGAGATAGTAGTGCAAATCCCAAAAGTTATTTCAGAATATAACAAAAATCAATGGGAGGGGTAGACCTACTAGATAAACAAGTGTCCCATATATAGGGTCAGAATACGTGGGAAGAAATGGTGGTTCCCACTGTTTACGCAACTGCTTGACATTGCTATTGTGAACTCTTGGAGGATTTATAACATGCAAATCCAGATGAGACACTCTCCCTGCTAGACGCAAGAAGGAAAATTGTTTTGGCTTATGTTTCAAAGCCTTCTCTATCAAGCCGTAAAACGCCCTGGCCCACAAAGAAGTAGGCTTTTGGGAGGAAGAGTAAGTGAAGATATCAGGTTTGATCAAGGAAATCACCTGTGATGCCAATTCAGACACAACATCGCTGTGCATTATGTGGCAAGAAAACAAAGAGATAAGAAAACAAAGAGAATTTGCAGTCGTTGTGATGTTCCACTCCATGATCTGTGCTTTGCAACTTTCCACACTAAATAATATCGATGAACTACAGTAATTGGCCATGCATATCAAGAAGAAGGGCCTTTATTTTGCGTGAAAAATAAAATTCTATTCCAAAACGAAATATTTTCCCTTTTTCAATTTATTTCACTATTTTTTCATTATGCAAGTTGGTTTATTATTTTCCATTGTTCATTAGTACGTCTACATTATGAAAAGAAGTGAAACATGTTTTCATTTTGATATATAGTTTTACATTTTTGTTCTTCATAGAAAAAGAAAAATAAACAAATTTGAAACTTTTAATTTTTCTTACCCTAAAAACTCTATGCGTGACGGCCAATGTCCCAATAATGGGACGCCATTTTTTAGGCCCAAGATAAGTAAAAATTAATTATTCAATGGTTGTAACGCTATTCTTAGGTCTTCTGGAGAAAAGATCAGTCATGATATAATTAAAATTCATTACAGAATAATTGTGGCCTTTAATGGGTTAAAGCGTACACGGGACGAAATCATCAAAGATGCAAAGAGAAAAATGCGTGGTGGCGGGAAGAAGAAGAAGCGGGCTGCCCGGAAGAAGAAGGGGTCACGTGGTATTAAACGTAAAAGGCTATCAAAAAAGAAGTGCTGTAAGCGAATGAAACCTATGGTTGACCACTTTTTTGACTGATATAAGCTAAGGACATTGATCTCATGAATCATAGTTTGTTTACCACTTGTCGAGAGAGGAATCACTATTTCGCCATGGCACGCTTCATCCACCCATGTAGTTCACAATGCTGTAAATCGGAGCTGTCCCTTTTTGAGCTACCTCCAACCCAAGTTTCTATTGAGCACAGTGACTTTATTACAATTAACCCTTTAAACACAATTAGTTCCCCGAGTGCACCTATAGAATTCGTGATACCCAGCTCAGGTCCTTACTTTTTTGATCCAAGCTGTGTGCACATGTACGCTAAGCTACGTATAGCCCATTCTGATGGAACGGTCTGCGATGACAAATATGCTGTATACCCTGAAACAAACTTTCTGCACTCCATATTCAACCAGTGTGACGTATATTTAAATCAGACCAACATATCGGCAGGCACGGGGTACTATCATCTACGAGCCTATCTGGAAAATGTCCTCAACTTTTCCAAAGAAGCGAAGGCTACCGTTTTAAGTGCCGAGGGATATTATCAAACTAAAGATGAAAATAGTATAAAGGACAAATTTAAAAATTCTAAAAAGAAAATATACGAGTGTTTTGGACGGTTGCACACAGATTTCACTTTCCAGGAGAAGTTGCTTGTGAACTGGGTGGATATGAAAATAAAGCTCACCCGCACGAGTCCTGAGATCTGCTTAAATCTGGATGCTGATCAAGAAGAGGGTGCAAAGCCCGTTGTGGTTCACATTATGGACACATACCTCCGCGTACGGCGAGTGAAATTAAGTTCACCAAAACAACTAGAAATTGAGAAAAATTTACTAAACGCTACAGTGAAATATCCTATTAACAGAGTGCAAATCAAACTATATACGGTTCCTGCAGGGTTGGCATTGAAGCAGATAGAAAACATTGCCCTGGGAAATCTTCCTAAAAGGATATTAATCGGCATGCAGGACCATGCCTCGGTGAATGGAAAATATAAAAAGAGTGCCTTTAAATTCGAGAATTTCGGACTTAAAAATATAACTCTATACGTTAATGGCACTGCTTTGGGTGGTACAATGGGTACGGACTATTCATCAGACGCTGTGTTACCTCTTTGCGCCAGAGCCTATAGTAATCTGACCCATATTGCAGGTGATTGTGATGAGCTTGGTAATGGGGTAACGCAGGAAGAATTCATTGATCAATTTAACCTTTATCCGTTTGACATTACACCTGACTTATCTGCTAGCGTAAATACCCATTTAACCCCACAGCAGAGCGGAAACATCTCAGTGCGGCTGGAATTCGCCAAGCCTATAGACGTTCCTATTAGTGTACTAGTATATCTCGAATCGCAAGCCCTAATAGAAGTAGATAGATTTAGGAGCGTTATCACTGACTTTTAAAATGGATGCTAATACACTTCAGAAAGTAATGGAGCGAGTCACACGTTCCAAATTTATCGGCGTGTTTGCGAAGAATGAAACATTGAGTTTGCCAAGTACGCGAGAATGGGGTAGTCTTATTGTGAACACAGATGTCATCGGTAATGAAGGGATTCACTGGATCGCTGTCTATTTTAAAAATAGACAGCGCATGTACTCTTTTGATTCACTCGGTACTCAACCCTGGAGTGACCCTATTATTGTAAAATTTCTCGCTCAGTTACATATTCCCGAAGTTGTATGGAACCCATTTCGTATACAAGGATATTTTAGTAATGTTTGCGGAATGTACTGCGTCTCATTTCTCACGCATATGTCATGTGATAAAGAATTTATAAATTTTTTAAATTTATTTGACTCGTGTCACACTCGCCGAAACGATGAAATGGTATGCAGACAGATAAAAATCCGCTTTCCAATTGTACGTACTCGTTGTATAGTATAATGTTTTTGTTCGTATATTTGTAACGGTATATTCTGTAGTTGGTTATTGTACTGATTTCTTTCCTTTAATAAATTTATGAAAATATATTGTCTTCTTATCCCAAAAAGATCGAAAAACACTTACATTATTTCGGTGTGACATTGTTGACTGATCAGTATATCCTCCGTATTCATGACACGAGATTCTTCAAAAGATTGTATAACACGTGTCAATTCCTCATCGGACCTTAAAGGGATAATGTTCATTCTTTTAAAACATATACAGAGTATACAGACAGATCCCCATTATGTGAAGATATCTTTGACTCATTTAAGAGGAATAACATTGATTGCCATAAAAAATTTCGATTTTAGCATAATGGGGATAAGAAGTAAAACCAAATAACATTGATTGACATAAAAAAATTTTGGCGAGTATTTATTTGACGACATACTACAGCCCATCCATATATATATAAAATCGTATTATAGACACTTACATTTCTATGGTAGTCCCTTGCGTCGGACTGTAAGGAGCGTCACTGCAAATATCTTCTACGGTTTGCGTTGGGAATAATTCATCATTGTCAATTGCGTTAAAAAGACTAATTGTCGTTAATGCCGCAGTGTCACTTTCTTCATACAAATCTGGGGAGACGTACAGGTCCATGGTAGAGGGAATGATTATTCACTGACGCGAAAATAGCTACCGTTACTCCCAACTGAAAAATATCCCCTTTTATATGCACAATCGCCAAGCTCCGCCCCAAAAGACCAGATGTTCGTAGTGATTGGCTGCCGATGTAGCTGGGTGGAGCTATGCCGTGTACCTATCCGCTATAACGGGACCGGACGAGTAACATATATATAAAATCGTGTTTCTTGTGAATAAATTATAGACTTACATTTCTATGGTAGTCCCTTATATTATATTTTTATTTTTACTTACAAGTTATTAGTATTGTTTTCACAAATTCTTGTGTTAACATAATTTCAATTGTTAACTTATTTTATAATAAAGAAATATATCCTAATTATATTTTTAAAAGAGCATTCGGTTTCCACATTAAACTGTGGGTCTAAGGTGGCGTGAAAACTTTATCCGTTTTCACTCTTCGAGCTAGTTGTTATTATTACTAAAGAGAAAATCCTGCATGCTTTTCGGTCATACTACTGACTCGGTTCAAATGATGCATTAACATGCTTTTCGGTCATACTACTGACTCGTTTCAAATGATGCATTAACATGCTTTTCGGTCATACTACTGACTCGGTTCAAATGATGCATTAACATGCTTTTCGGTCATACTACTGACTCGTTTCAAATGATGCATTAACATGCTTTTCGGTCATACTACTGACTCGGGTCAAATGATGCATTAACATGCTTTTAGGTCATACTACTGACTCGGGTCAAATGATGCATTAACATGCTTTTCGGGCATACTACTGCCTCGGGTCAAATTAACCTGTTATTTTAAATCCGTTTCAATAATCCTGTTATGTTGAAATGTGGAAGAGTAAGCAGCGACTCCCTGACGAGATGCATTTCGATCCACAGAACAGCTGTTCACATTATAGGACTTTTGATACTGATTCCGGTTTCAGAATTTTTCTATCACCCATAGTTTTCGAGAAAATAATAATATTTCCATTTACTCAGAGTTTCCCGCATCATTAGTCACTAATGTAATCGAGAGGATATAAAGAAATATATCCTAATTATATTTTTAAAAGAGCATTCGGTTTCAACGTTAAACTGTGGGTCTAAGTTACGCGTAAATATAAAATATTTTCATTGTAGAAATAATAATAATAATAATGACAATAAGAATTGATGTGAAAGGTGATTGATTTAAGCAGTTAAGATGTAGTTATAAGAATATGACACCATACAAATTACGCGTAAATATAAAATATTTTCATTGTAGAAATAATAATATAAGAATTGATGTGAAAGGTGGTTTTTGTTCAAGTAGACGAAGAAAGGTTGACTCTCGCCCAGAAAATGGTCTCTAGGGGGACGATTCGAAATGACCTAGTTTCTGCCTTTCCTCGTGTGTGTGTCTGCACGAGTGGTTTATTCGTTTATTATATATATATATATACTGTATAATATATATATATATATATACGGGTTTGGAGAATGACAAGCGTGTGTTTCATAAATTTCTTTTCATTTGGAGAGAAGGGAGACTTATCAGGGATTGGGGGGAAGGTCTGCCAACCAGCAGGTGTTCTTCGAAACCGACCCCGTTATAGCGGATTGTGTTTTGGCTAATTTCAATTGATTAATTTCTTTAAATTTCTTTTTTTCAATTTTCTTCGCAGGGGAATGAGGCTCTGTGTGTTTCATAAATTTTCATTTCGTTTGGAGTGAAGGGAGACTTAGCAGGGATTGGGGGGAAGGTCTCTCAACCATCAGGTGTTCTTCGAAACCGACCCCGTTATAGCGGATTGTGTTTTGGCTAATTTCAACTTTTAAATGAATTGTTTCGTAAATTTTCATTTCGTTTCGTGACTTAAATTTTTATTATAAAAATTAAGTGTGTAAAAATTATTTATTTAATAAACAGAATTTAATTGGTTTCATCTACCGTCATATTGTGGTACACTATTTAAATGTGACGATTCGAGTTGACACAGTCTCCTTTTCCTCGTGTGCCTGTGTGTGTGTGTGCACGAGTTGTTTATTCGTTTATTATATATATATATATATATATATATATATACACATCAAGAGCGGTCTGGAAGGAAGATCTCTCATGTCGTCCGACCCCGTTATAGCGGATTGTGTTTTGGCTAATTTCAACTTTTAAATGAATTTTTTCGTAAATTTTCATTTCGTGTGTGTGTGTGTGTGCACGAGTTGTTTATTCGTTTATATATATATATATATATTATATATATATATATATATATATATATATACATCAAGTGCGGTCTGGAAGGAAGATTTCTCATGTCGTCCGACCCCGTTATAGCGGATTGTGTTTTGGCTAATTTCAACTTTTAAATGAATTGTTTCGTAATTTTCATTTCGTTTCGTGACTTAAATATTTATAATAAAAATTAAGTGTGTAAAAATTATTTATTTAATAAACAGAATTTAATTGGATTCATCTACCGTCATATATTGTGGTACACTATTTAAATGGATGATTAATATATGGTTTTTGCTATCTGGAACACATGGCGCTATCTGGCAACTGAATACATGGCGCTATCTGGCAACTCAGCCAGAATAGAGGTTTATAAAAGACCGAGAGACGACTGACGGAGTCATTCAAGCTCGGCTCCTAGCCGAGCAAGGACCTCTGGTCCTTCTCTTTCTGGCCCTTTGGGAAAACCCCTTAGAGACCTCTTAGGTCAGGTAAACGAAAATGACTTGGGGGAGAACTCCGCCTCCAAGTTGCATTCCTTGCAATCAAAGGCAACTACTCTCTCTCTCTCCTTCAGGTGTACCCCTCCCACCTTGGCTCAGCCAACTGGCTGATTAGGAGCCTATAAAACAACGCCTACTAGGCTGAAGTCTTAATATGCACTTGGCTCCTGCCAGGTGAACACCTCTCCTCCTTTCTCTCCTCCTTTCTCTCCTTTCTGGCCCTTTGGGGGGAATAGCTTGGGGGAGAACTCCGTCCCCAAGTTGCATGCCCCTTGCAACCCCGGTTCGCAACAAAGGGCCCTTTGGGGTATTTTTTTTCTTTTCTTTTCTTGTTTTCTTCTTTTTTCGCAACACCCCCACCCCCTTTTTCAACACCCCCACCCCCTTTGCAACATTGCGTAATCATTTGCAACATTCCTGCACTCTAACCTTTTGCGGCTATACTACTAGCGAGTGTAAAATCAATTGTATTGTTTTATTAAATCATTCTTATTCAAATATGATACAAAGTAAAAATCTAATTTGGGTACAACAACTATCACAGAAAATTTTTCAAGCGATTACAAATGCCATGCCCGTAGCCAAGACTCCCCAAGGCGGGGGGGGTCGAAATTGTAGAAAGGTTGACCTTTTGGTGCAACGACCTAGTCACTGCGGAGGGGGTTTAGAGTAGTTTAGAGAAGTTTGTAAAGTTTCAAAAGAAAATGCCAAAAAAAATGCGTGTTTATTTATTAAATGATGCTACAGTATATACTGTACGTATACAGGGTGTCCAAAAATGAATATACCAAAAATAAAGTTGAATAACATTTTTGTTATTTGAAATAGCAACATAAATTGAATACAAATACATGCAGCAGACCTGTAAAAATCTAATTTTGTTAAGGTATCATTTACATTGGTTTGATTAATAAATGAACTTCTTCATGTCGCCCATCATTCGCTATAATTAATCTAATTCTGTGTTCAGATTCTGAGAAAACATTTTCCAATACAGCTGTAGAAATGGATGAGACAGCATCACAAATACAATGTTTCACTTCCATGTCCCTTGGTTTGTTATGATAGACTTTAGTTTTCAATAAACCCCGAAGATAAAAATCTAAAGGTGTTAAATCAAGGGAACGAGCGGGCCATTTCAGAGGTCCTCACCCGACCAATCCAACACTCTGGAAAAGTTTGGTTTAAAAACACCTTAACAATTCGAGCAAAGTCGGGTAGTGCTCCATCCTGTTGGAAGAAAGCTCTTTGTAACAAGCCGGGATTTTCTTGGAGTTATGGAATAAAAAACTCTCGTAGCATGTTGAGTAGGGTGGATCGATTTTACATTTGTTTCGATTTCCATATTCTAATAGAGACAAAAACTTGCGCATGCATGAGAAAATAGCCTCTGCAAAATCTTAGCTTAATAGGTAATCATCTTCTGCCCCCGGCAGAGCGATGAAAATCATATTTTAGTAGTCAAAAACGTATTTTTCTTATAATTTTTAAAATATTTCAATATACATCAAAATTATTCCTAATAACTATAAAGTCGATGAAAAAGACCTCATATGATCGTTTTTCCAAGCGCGTTGTCCTACGTTAATATCTTTTGCCCCCGGCAACAACGTCAAATGTTGAAAAAATAGGTAATTTATATACATATTTTCAGATCGGCTCTTTGTCTTAAATAATGCATTTATATATTTCCCATAGCATTTATATCGTTGCTTAGGCATGAAATAACACACACGCAAAATTTTATGACTCTAGAGCAGTGGTTCCCAAAGTGTGTTCCGCGGAACCCCAGGGTTCCGCGAAAAAATTCAGGGGTTCCGCGAGCTAAAGTTTAAAATAAAAAATATTTTATTTAAAAAAAATATAAATTACTCATTTTCAAAAAAATAAGTCTAGCGAAGAAAATACGAAATTTTGCACGAAGGAAAATAAAGCATAAGTATGGTTTGAGCGAAATATTTAGAAACGGCAATAGGCTTGAACGAAACATTTCGAACGTAACAGCAGCGCCCTCTGTAAGAGTTGCCAATTTTTTTTGCCATACTTATCATGTTTTGCTTATTTGATTTACTTTTTAAAAGAAAATTTCATAAATAGCAACTAAATTATCATTAATGGAAAACATTTATTAATATTAGTACATAATCTGCATGTAAAATGATGTAAACTGCGTTTGGAGACGTAGCCAACATGTTTTGAACTTGTCATAATCTATTTCTATAGTAGTCGAGGTACTCGACTCGAGCGTGCGTTATCAGTTTGTTTTGTAAGCTTTGGAAGTGAAGTGATCTGAGGTGGTTATACAAAAGGACTTTATTAACTGCAGCAGAATGCGCAGTAAAAATATCAGTATTTTCCTAATGTTTACATGGGATATTGTGCATCTGTTTACAAGACGCTAACAGTTCTAAGTGAAGCCTAACGAATAATTAAAGTGCAGAAGATTGTGCAGCAACGTTGCTTGCCTCTACCTACTAGGCCTACTTGATAAACACTTCGTTAGTGCAATCTTTGAAATCGTTGTCCTCTGTGAATTAATTTGGTTAGAACTTTTTATTATTCATTTTTCGTAATTGTAATATTTCAAAATTCGTGAAAATTAACCCTTCAATGGATCGATGGTTAAAATATGGGTTTCGTTAAAAAACTGAAATTACTAGTAATGCAGAAACTAGTGAAACAAAAGCATCTATAGAAGATACAGAAATTGCAGAAGCTGCACAACCACCAACTTCTAGTGTGATTAATCCACAAAAAAAGAAATCTGCTTCCTCCGATTCTGTGCAGACATCTATGAAAAAACGTAAATATGATCCTAATTATTTGTTATATGGTTTTACTAGTATTGGTGACGAAGAAGCCCCAGATGCCCTTTGCTTACTTTGTAACAAAATATTAGCAAACAGTTCTTTAGCACCAGCAAAGTTACAGAGACATATGGAAACAAACCATCAGACTTTTAAAAATAAAGATATTTCTTTTTTGAAAGAAAACTTGAAAGTCTGAATAGCTCTAGAAGTGTCTTATTAAAAAAATGTAAAACAGACAATGAAAATGCAACAGAAGCGTCATATAAAGCATGTTACCGCATTGCTCTTGCTGGTGAGGCACATACTATTGGTGAAGCACTTATAAAACCTTTATTAAAAGATATAATATCTTGCGTGTTTAATGAAGATTCTGTTCAGAAAGTTGAGGCTGTATCTCTTTCCAACAATACGGTGTCAAGACGTATTAATGATATTGCTAATGACATTCAAAATGAACTTATTTCACGATTGCGTGTATGTGATGCTTATGTATTACAAATAGATGAGTCCACAGACGTTGCTGGACTAGCAATTTACTTGTGTTTGCTAGATATGACTTTAATAAGAAATTGAGAAGATTTGCTTTTTTGCAAAAGTTAGAATTGCATACCACAGGAAATGATATATTAATTGCATGATAATTTTATGAAAAACGCATGATATAGGCTTTGAAAAATGTATTTCAGTATGCAGCGATGGAGCAAAGGCAATGACAGGAAAATTAGCTGGCGCTGTAACACGAATCAAGAATGTTGCAAAAACTGCAACAGTAATCACTGCATTCTTCACAGATATGCATTAGTGACAAAAAGGATTTCAGCTTCATTAAAGATAGTTTTGACGAAGCAGTGCAGATTATCAATTTTATTAAATCTCGGCCATTGCAATCACGAATTTTTAAGGCCTTGTGTGAAGATCTGGGTAGTCTTCATAACACTCTACTTTTACATACAGAAATTAGGTGCTCTCACGAGGAAATGTTCTTGTGAGAATGTTTGAATTGAGGAGAGAAGTGTTGTCTTATTTTATTGATCATAAATTTAGATTATCTGACAGATTAACAAATATGGCATGGCTAGCAAGGATTGCATATTTAGCAGATATTTTTTCAAAATTGAATGAAACATGTCTATCTCTGCAAGGGAAAGAAGTAAACATTTTCAAGCGCAAGATAAAATGGTATCTTTATCACGTAAATTGCAGTACTGGATCTCAGATGTGGAACAAAATACTCTTGACTGTTTTCCGCTTCTTAGTGACTTCTCAAAATCCGAAGTGGAATTAGATGTTGAAATCCTCAATGATATTAAAAATCATCTCAACAGCTTTATCAGAATCTCTAATTGAGTATTTTCCAAATTTGAAGAACAAAGACCATTACTGGGTACAGAATCCATTCAAAGTTAAAGAAAAGCCAACAGGATTTCTAGCAGTGGATTATGAAAATTTAATAGAAATTACTTCAGATACTCAGTTAAAGGCCAAGTTGAAGAAGTTCCGGTAGCTATTTTCTGGGGAAATTTAAGTGACGAATATCCGGAATTATCAAAACGAGCCATACGAGTGCTATTGCCATTTGCAACAACATATTTGTGTGAATCAGGATTTCAAGATATGCGAGCACGAAAACAGAATATCGCAGCAGACTGGATGCTGCACCAGGTATGAGAATTCAATTATCCAACATTAAACCAAATTTCCAGAGGATACTGGAGTCTAAGAAGCAGAAGCATTCTTCCCATTAGGTATTCATTTCATTTTGTTAAACTATTATGTACAAATTTACAAAAAATTAAGGTGTTTTTTATTCGAATTTTTTTATTATTTTTTAATATAAATAAGTTCTCTTTTTATCCTACAATTTGTGGTTTTAATATTCTTGAATAGGTAGAGGTTCCACGCTTTTTAATAATGTCAAAGGGTTCCCGGCAAAAAAAGTTTGGGAACCATGCTCTAGAGTAATATCTTCTGTCCCGGAAAAGTCTAAATGTGGATTATAATTACGTTAATGCGATGTTATAAGTACGATAAGTACTAAGTACAGCTCCTCGCTTGCTAATTTATAAAATTAGCAACCCAGAACTCACCACGAGGAGGTGGCTGTACGTCGAGTTCCACCCTATCCAGCCCAACCACCCTTCCTTTGGCTGCATGTCGATTTACATACGGTAATCTTTCTTAGAATCAATCGTGGAATTTTTGTTCGGGAGTGAAGACGGGAGCGGATGAATCCGTCCCTCTTTCTATTCCACTTACACTGGCAGAGGCTTCGGTTACTAATTTGATGAGTCTCTCGACCGCTTGAGTATGACAAGGGAATAGTGGGATCAGTCCATCAGGCTGGTCTCCCGTCTCAACAAACTCTTTTATTCGGGTATCAGGTATTGTTTTTGTAACGGGGGGTTCGGTCACCTCAGCCGTTTGCCAGTTGATCATTTCGTAATAGTTTTGACTATCGTAGAGCAGCTCAGGCATGGCGAAGGCTCGAATTTCCCCCGCTGGTGATTGTTTTGATCGTGCTTTTAATATTCTTCTCCATCCCAATTCTCTTATGTGTTGCTCATCGGCATGCAGCATGGAGATCAAAATATTTTCTGGGTGAGCAAAGAAAGAATTTCTACGGAGGACTTTGTTGGCGATTGTCTTAGATCTTTGAGGCATGGTCTGAGAGAGACGCATCATTTCGAAAAAATGTTTTGCGCCCTCAGTGAAACTGGAGTTTTTCTTTATCTTAAACCAAATTGGTGCGTAAACTGTCACTCATAATAAATCGCACAATTTCGTTGAAGGTGCTGGAGGGTTCACTGGTTGAAACATAGAGGCGCAGAAATCTATTTGCTGTTGTCAGCCACCTGGAATGCGCCATCTTACCTGGATTTCGAGCCGCGAGAGCTGAAGAGCAGCTACCGCTCGACACTGCTCTGTAGATGCCTAACAAATATTTTTGGTCAGTGTTCAACTCGGCATCATCTATGTCAATGTCGGGAGATGGAATGGCATCGAATTCTGTAATTGGAAGTTTTTCGCAGTCGTTCAGTTGTTTTCCAACTGGTCCAGTAAAGCCCATTGGCCCAGTTGTTTTGCCGTCCAAGTCTTGAATGAGGTGTCGCAGTGATAATTCATTACCGTGTAATAGGCATATGATCCACTGAACTGGCCTTTGTAGTTTCATTTCAATCATACGAATGGCTCCACCCTTTCGACCCGTGTTCACTGCGGTACCATCACAGCCGATAGCCACAATGTCGTCCGTGCTAATATTGTTAGTCTGCTGCTGCTGCTGGCAGCACTCACCAGAGATGACCTTTAAACCCTAGCCTAGAGTCATAAAATTTTGCGTGTGTGTTATTTCATGCCTAAGCAACGATATAAATGCTATGGGAAATATATAAATGCATTATTTAAGACAAAGAGCCGATCTGAAAATATGTATATAAATTACCTATTTTTTCAACATTTGACGTTGTTGCCGGGGGCAAAAGATATTAACGTAGGACAACGCGCTTGGAAAAACGATCATATGAGGTCTTTTTCATCGACTTTATAGTTATTAGGAATAATTTTGATGCATATTGAAATATTTTAAAAATTATAAGAAAAATACGTTTTTGACTACTAAAATATGATTTTCATCGCTCTGCCGGGGGCAGAAGATGATTACCTATTAAGCTAAGATTTTGCAGAGGCTATTTTCTCATGCATGCGCAAGTTTTTGTCTCTATTAGAATATGGAAATCGAAAAAAATGTAAAATCGATCCACCCTAATGTTGAGGTATGAATTGCTGGTAACAGTTCAACAAAAAAATACGGTCCATAGATACGGGAACGTGACATGGCACACCAGACGTTTACTTTAGGGGAATCCTGCAATTATGACGATTAAATTTGCCTGATATGTGAAATGTAGCCTCATCACTAAAAAGGAGGTTTGATAAAAAGTGTTCATTTGATTCTACCCTTTCAATTAATTATTGACAAACATTTACTCAGGTCTCATAATCCTTTTCTAAAAGTTGATGAACTACCTGCATTTTATAACATTTGAATCTCAATTCTTTATGAAGGATATCATGGAATAGAGCTTCTCGGGATGTTTAACTCAGTTGATGTTCTCCTAATTGACTTTTTAGGGCTTCTGGCAAATGCTTCCCTATTTGCATTCACCCTTCCCTGAGACTTCTTTGGCATTCCGGTAGATTTCCCCTTCAGTAAGAGATCCACTAGCCTCAAATTGGTCTACCCATCTTCGTGTGCTGTGTCTTCCAGGTGCTGGTTTGTTCATCTCACGTCGGAAACGCCTTTGGGCTTTAATGATTGAACCACTTTCATGTAAAAATCTCACAATTTTTGCCTTCTCTTGAGGAGTTGTCACTTTATTAAAAACTGGGGTTTCTTCTGAAACAAAAAGAAAACAAAAATTAATATATACAACAAAAAAAACTTACAAGTCTTTGCATGTATTTATCTCCAATTTATGCTGCTATCTCAAAAAACAAAAACGTTATTCAACTTTATTTTTGGTATATTCATTTTCGGGCATCCTTTACTGTTATAATATCACATCATAAGTTATAACTATGGTTACAAAAGTGGACATTTCCTTTAAGGGGGAGTCCAACGGGGAGGGAGGTCGTTCGATTCCCCTCCCCCCTGTCTACGGGCCTGCTATCAAAATAAGATGAAGATAAAAATAGTGATATGGCTGCACAAGTACTATGGGCACCTATGGAAACCACTGCAACTACAAATTTGGAAGTACAATATATTGTATACAGATAAAGACTCAAAATAGAATTTGAATAAAATAAAATAACCATGCTCTATTTACAAAAACGAAATTTGTTTTCAGAGGCATACACATCATTCAAATAGGGCACTTGCACTTGAAGAAAGGGCACTTACAAGAAATTGAATGGGTTCCGGACGTCGCCGACGGCCCCCTAGATCAGCCCTTGCAGAGGGAGAAGGAGATGGAGGAACAACACCGGAATCGTCTATAGTTTTCTATAGTTTTCAGAATGGAAAAGAGGAGGGAAAGAAGAAGTAAAATTGTTGGAGAGGTTCTTGGCCAGGAGCTAGAAAGATCGAGAAGAATTAGAATTGGATAGGTTTTCACAGTTTTGTCGGATGAGGGAATTTTTGGCGAGTCAATGAAGTTTTTGCACGATTCCGGACAGAAATATAAACTAAGTGAGAGTCAGGAGTTGAATGGCGACGGTACCTTCTGAAAGCCTCCTCTCTGTTGTGAATAGCATTTGAATAAGTAAAGTTAAACCAAGGTTTTTTTTGCATTTGTAGTAGGAATAGAATATGGAATATATGCCTCCATGCCAGAGAGAATCACCTCTGTGATGTGCTCAGCACACCCAGAAGGGCCCCGGCCACAAAAGCAGTAATCATTCCGTGCGAAATTAGGGAAGTACTGCCTAAGGACCTCCCAATCAGAGGCGCGAAAGTACCAGTGGCGTCTCCTCTTGGGAGGATCCAAAGGCCGAGTTGGAGCGAAGGACAGGAAACAGATATAAAATTGTGTTCGGAGGGTAAAACTTTGACAGAGTAAGGAGGATAAGTGGTGAGAAATAAATCCAGAATGTTGTGCCTATCTGCAAGGCGATTAGGAATACGAGCAGGGCGCTCTACAATCTGCTGTAGGTCATTCAGAATAGAGAAATTGTAAGCTAGTTCACCATGGATGTCAGTGAAATGGAAAGAAAACCAAAGGTGGTTGTGAACATTGAAACCTAAATTAGAGATTTCAGAAAATGGAGAGTGCGATAGAATGTATTTCATTTAGAAGTGAGGTACTCAAAAAGTTTTGGATAGTCAGTAGAATTAGAAGAAAGGTGATGTAGTCGAGACAACGATGTCCGAGACCGAGACCGAAACCCGAAAAAAAGGTCCGAAGACCGATTTTAAAATATATTTTGAAGATAGAATGATTTTAAATACAAATTAATCATGAGAAGTGTTTTGATGACTGACTGTTTATAATCTCAGACATTCTAGGCTCAGTGTATTATAGTGACATGTGGTAACTGAATCTGCAAAACAAGATTAATTTACTGCATGAATTTTTTGTAGGGTTAAGTTATGAATGCGTGTATTTGAAATGTTACAAATTTGCCAGTTTATGCAGTAAAGGGTTAAAGCGCATATGAGTTTTAATAGCTGCCATTAAATATGTTTTTTATTTTTTTAACTTTGAATTTTTAACGCCAAATGTTTTTTTGTGTTATTCTCGTACTGTTTTTTTTAAGGTTTATTGTTACACTTGTAGGCAACACCTTTTTGTTTTGAACACAAATTTTGCACAAAATTAACGTTCATCCTACCTTCTGAACAGAAGTTTTCCAGCCAGCAAGAGCTTAACATTTACGTTAGGCTCAAGAACCACTTACATTTTGAGTGCAGCTTCACAAATTTTGTTTCACTTGCTTTGGATCTGAAGGTCAAAATTTTTATGGATGTGGTATTTTTTTAAAGTTATGGACTGTTTCGCTTTTCCTCGATTTCACAAAGGACTATAAAATTTTGCACAAGCGAAGTCTGAACAGATGCTAAAAATTATTTTTTACTAGCATACCCGCCCGTCTTACAGACGGGATTTTTTAGGTAAATAATTGAGGGGTCGCGCGTCTTAAGGTACCTAAGCGCCATCACAGGCGAAAACGTGTTTTTGATGGATATCACTATTTTCACCCTTCCTCTATCGTGTGGTTTGGGTTATAATGACCTTACGACATTAGAAGTATGGTTGAAAACCTTATGAAGCGAACTATTTTTTTCACCTCTATCGCCAGCCAAAAGTTCACCCAAAGTTCGGCATAATAAGAAAATCAAAAAATTAAAAAAATATATATATAAAATATAAATATGAAAATCTATTCCAAAAACTCATCAACATCTTCATTACCATACTTAGAACTCTAATTTAGCCGAAAATGAACGTTCTAGCTCAATTAATAACAGCGATACTATTGCGAGAATATTGCTGAATTTTGGAGGCGATTTCTGGCGAATTTTAATTTTGGCGCTTAGGTACCTTAAGACGCGGGACCCCTCATATGCCGATGCGTACCATTATAATCCGTTACAATAGGGTTCCAGGTTCCAGGTTCCAGAAATTGCTCACTTGATCCTGCCGATCAGCACAAGTTTCCGGTGCAGAGCCTCTCCACTGTATCAGAGTCTTCTAATTTCCATTATTTTTACAACATAATTTTTGACACTTTCTGGTTTTTTTATATTCTCTACTCCAATCATCTCCCCCACTATGTTTCTTAGTTTTTCACAATGAAACAGGTGTTCTGTCGTATCATTCTCTCTCCTGCATACTTCACACTTCACGTCCTTATATTTTCCTTTATAGTTTTCTTTCACCTCTACCATATTTAATCGGATTTCCATTATAATCTTCATATCCTTTTCTTTCATATTTTCAATATATGATTTTCTTTTAAATTCATCAATGAATCTTAGTTTTTTCATTTTAGTTTTCCTTTTTATTAGTTCTTCCTGTAAATATTCATTAATTTTTTGTCGTACACTTTTCTTTAATTCACTTCTGGGGTCTTTGAAAACTGTAACAACAAATTTTCTTTTTTATTATTATTATTACTAGTACAGTTCCCGTCGCTTCGCTGACGGTTAGACAGGCTAAACTACAGAAAAGAACGCAGCCGTGAAAATTTTGAGCTTCACATTGTGTCAACATTTCTGAATCTGTATCTCCCAAAACCTCCTCACCCCCATTCATGCAACTTGGGGGCTAACCCCCTCCCCCATTACCCCCACCCCTCCCCATTACCCCACCCATCCCCCATTACCCCCACCCCCACCCTTCCCCCATTGCTAAACTACATAAAAGAACACAGTCATGAAAATCTTGAGCTTCACATTGCCGCCCGTAATACAATTTCTGAATTTTTTTCTCACAATTTTTTCTCACAATTTCTGAAAGTGTGACGGACGGACGGACGGACGGACAGACGGACAGCTCTCTTATTATAATATAGATTACAGGCGGCAATGTGAAACTCAAGATTTTCATGACTGCATTCTTTTTTATAGTTTTACTGGCCAAATAATTGAAACCGCAGTAATTTTGGGGGGCTCAGGCCCCCCAATTACTGGGTTCAATTATTTGGTCAATAAAACTATAGTCATGAAAATCTTAAGCTTCACAAATCTTGACACAATGTGAAGCTCAAGATTTTTATGGCTGCGTTCTTTTCTATCGTTTCTATCGTTTCGGGCCCAGTAATTGGTGTGGAAGGGGAGGGGAGGCTGGTCACACATATATTTTCGTTCATTACTCATCACCCTCATCCACCATACGAAGTTTGGTCGAAATCGGTTCAGAAACGTAAAAGTTTTTTCTGGGGACAGACAGACAGACACACACATTTTTTAAATTATAGTAGCAATTTTTACGTCAAACAACACAAATTCTAAAATATCCGAAATTTTGTTTTAGCATGCTGCCGACAAGAGGTGTGACGAATAGCTCCACTCACCGTCATGTGGACGGACGACTTAGTCAGCTGAATAACTTTCTGGCCACATAAACTTTGCTCGAAACATTTTTGTAATGAACGAATTTGCTCGATGTTTACAGCAAATTATTCACGACGGCACCCACTATCTTTTGATGTAAAGTGCGTGTGGTCTAGCTTCTTCTGAAAAAGTCATAGCCTTTAGAAGAGCCGTCGCGAACTGCTAGTCGGGGTGAAAAAAGATTTGTTTATTCACTCCCGTGCGTGGACAATGTAGGCCGAAACCTAATCTACAGTACATGCGCGTCATTCTTCCAAATTCCTCTATGAGAGGACAGACAGCATCTGTTCATATATTACATTTCAATCATAATTTGGAATTTTTATAACTTGACTTCCAGTTGTGACATCTTAATAAAATTTTATAAATTTTATTAATTTTAGAAATTTCAACACCCTGAAAAACATGCAGGCGGAATGACAGTATTTTAAATTGTAAACGTTTATTTTGCGCCATCTGGTAATATATATATATATCAAGTGGCCCAAAGAAAACGCCTTGAGATTTGAACATCAATAACTTCAAAAATATGCAGTTCACACTTCCAAAATTTGCATAACTTTTACCTCAATCTATTGATAAGCCATCATAAAAATTAAAGATCTCTACATAAAATACTTTTTCTACAGCTGAGGGAACAATGAGGTATGGTGAAAAAAACGAATATCGTAAACTTAAAAGTTTTTAGGTATTTCTTTACTATTACACCGGTCTCCGGTAGAAAGTTTTAAAAGCTGGTTTTCAATGTTTTTCAATGTGCTAAATTAAAAAATTATACTCATTTCCGTCGCAGATGAATTGTTAGAGTTATTGAAGCTTAAACTCTCTGAAAAGGGTAAAAAAATGGAGCTTCCACTGATTTTAATTTGAATCAGTTAGTGGACATGGCTTCCTGTGGTCTGTGCTCCTTTGATTATTTTCGCTGTATCGCCGAATTTTATGGAAATTCAGAAAAAGCTACAGCTTTTCTTCGGGCACACGGTGTTCTTCCTCAAGTGGTGAAGTGTCCTCGTTGTGACTCGGATTGTACTCTTCGTGAGGAACAGAAAGTGTGGCGGTGCCATAAGAGTTACCCGGTTCCCAAGACTAAGAAAAGACGGCGCTGTGATTTTTCGGTGTCTGATTACAGAGGGTCGTTTTTAGATAATACTAATATAGCTGCATGGAAGATTGTTCTTTTTGTTAACCATTTTTTAAGTCATCTATAGAACCATAAAACTGTTGTGAAGTGCCTTCATATGTCCATCAGAACTTCAGTCGTTCTGTAGTGAGGTTACAGACGATTGGTTTCGTAACCAGGATCCATTGGAGGGGACGGTGTAGAGGTGGAGATTGACGAAACTTTAATTGTGCGAAGGAAGTAGGAGCGAGGTCGTGTTCTCAGTCAAATATGGTTATTTGGTGGCATAGAAAGAATCAGTAAACGCCGGTTTGTGCTGCCATTAACGGGTTCTATTGGTGAAAAACGGGACAAAGCAACACTGATTCCTCACATATATTCGTGCTGGGTCTTTGATTTATAGTGATTCTTGGGCTGCTTATAAAAGTATAAGTGATTTAGGCTACAAACACGTCGTGATCAATCACTCTTAAAATTTCGTGGGCCCAGAAAATTCCCACATTCACATACAGACCATTGAACGGTTCTGGCACGATTTGAAAGAATGGGTGAAGAGACCAGGTATTCGTTCAAAGTATTTATATCAATACCTGGCTAGATACCTGTTCATTTCTTCTTTTGAGAACAAGGACTGTCTTTTGCACCACTTTTTTCTTCAAGCTGCTCGATTGTATCCACCTCTCTCCGACCGACAGCGACCCCAGACTATTGAAGATTTGGACGAATCTTCAGAAGAAGAGGACGAGCCTCAACCTGGCAATTCATGTGATTAAGGTATTTTTTTTTTTTTTTTATAATTTTGGATAAGTTAGGGGTTAGGTTAGGTTAGGTTGTTTTAGGTTAGGTTAGGTTAGGTATGCTTAGGTTGTTTTAAGTTCGGCCAATTTTGAAGGTGAAATTTATGTTTTTCCTATGGTTTTTGATGTGTTTTGTATTAATCTGACTTTCAAAATCTTCGGAAACCACTCGTTTTTGTGATTCTCCCCACCCAAAAATTCCCGGTTCCCACTGGAGGTCCCCCAGGTAAAAAAGGGTAAAAAAGGGTAGAAAGTTTTAAAAGCTTTAAGTTTCAATAACTCTTTAACAAATCATTTGCGACGGAAATGAGTATCATTTTTTAATTCAGCACATTGAAAAACATTGAAAACCAGCTTTTAAAACTTTTTTACCGGACACCGGTGTAATAGTAAATATTTACCAAATTTTATTATTCACATCTTAACAAATATGATCAATATGTCCGCCGTCCTGCTTACAAACTAATCTTAACCTTTTCTTCCACTTCACGACATGATACATTTTCTGATTTCTGCTGTTATTTTGTCCCAACAATCGAGTATTTTTTTCTTTAATTGCATTTCTCTAAACTTTTCTATTTGGCCTTCATAAATCTTCTCTGCTAGAGTGTTCCATATGCAATAATCCATGGGATTGCAATCAGGTGATTGCGGGGACCAGTCGTTTTTACCAATGAAGTTGACTACATTCTGTTGTAGATAATCCTGTGTGAACTTGCTAGTATGAGCTGTAGCACCATGTTGTTGGAGTATGAAATCGTTTCCATAATACAGACGCCGACAATCAGGCAAAAGATTCTCCTCTAAGAGATTTACATAGGTTTCTGAATTAATTTTTTTATTTTCTGAAATGAAATGAATTTTCGTCTTTCCATTCCACGATACATCTGCTAATACCATGATTTTTTTGGAAAACCGACTTGTCTGGTGGTAAAGTCTCGATGGAGGAATGTCTTTCTTACACCAACCATAAACAACATCGTTCCGGGAGTTTCGAGCAATCTCGATGGTGGAAACTTTTTCATCTGTAAAAACTATTTTTTTAACATCATTGGACGAAAATCTATCAAGCAATTTTCTACAACGAATTTTTCTTTTAGCTCTTACATTGCTGTCACGTCTTGAAACACGGATCCTTTTAAATGCTTTAAGTCCTGCTGTTCTCTGCATTCTTTGTATGGAACTTCGACTCATACCTAAATTTCTTGCAATTTTCCTCTGAGGGCAGTGTGACCCATGTCGATCCTTTTGAGATAGACTCATCATTTCGATCATTGCTACATTGTCTTGAGTGTAAACTGTTTTAGGCCGACCACTTCCACGCTTCTGTGCCGTCGAACTGGTTGCTTTAAGCTTTATAATTATTTTATTCACAGACGTAACATTACAAGTTATTCCTGGAAATTCCCTCAAAATTCTTGCCCAGTCCATCTTTCTTCCAAGAAACACTTTTCAATCACCGCTTTTTCACCGTTAGTTAGAACCATAATTTGGAGGGTAAATTTAAAAAACAGTATTTAAGCTGGGCGTAGCCTATATCGTCTGACGTTTTTCAGAGACTAATAGATTATCCAGAGGCTAAAGAAACTACTACAAGTGTTAGAATAGTTGCCAGGTACAGCTATACACATTTAGGATTTAGGATATTCGTTTTTTTCACCGTACCTCATTGTTCCCTCAGCTGTGAAAAAGTATTTTATGTAGAGGTCTGAAATTTTTATGATGGCTTACCAATAGATTGTGGTAAGAGTTATGCAAATTTTGGAAGTATGAACTGTATATTTTTGAAGTTATTGATGTTCAAATCTCAAGGCGGTTTTTTGGGCCACCCGATATATATATATATATATATATATAATATATATATATATTAGGCCGTTTCGAAAAATCGAAATTTATGATGGCTGAACGCACACATACTAAAAATAAAAAAGTAATATGTCATGAATAAAGACTTCTTGCAAAATATTAAGACAATAGCTTATTGTTATCCCACCCTCAATGCATATCTATTTTACCCCTCATGAGAAAATTTTCATTTTTCTGGCAAATATATTTATTTATTTTGTGATGTCCTCTTAAATTTGGTATATAAAATTCATAAATAAAATTGGAAGATAAGTAGGTCATTTTCAGGAATGGTCCAGTAACCCCCCCCCCTATATTCTTTACAGAGAATTCTAGAAAATTCTTCCTTCAGGATAACTATTCTAGAATTTCCATTTTTTCACTTTATGGATATGATGTTTTATTTGCTTTTTCATCTATAATTACTAATATTTTCACAAGTTTACTTTTCTAGAAAGGTTACTTCATGTTACTTTACAACTTTCTTACAGTAATCAAGTCATAATATAATTTAGGTGAGTGATTAATGATTATATTATTTTTATTAAGACTAACAGGTGGTAAAACTTTTTCCCTCAGAATTATGGCAAAAACCAGAAACAAGTGTGAAGTCTGGTTGGTCGGACAAGTGCTGGAAGAGGGTTTTTCTGAGAAGCACCTTCCAACTAACGGTGATGTCCTTAAACTTCTTTTTTTATCACATTAAGGTGGGAAAGCAAAATGTCTCTGTAGCTTGCGCAACTGTAGCCAACGAAGTTATTGCTATGTGGGAAAAAGCCTCCTTAATTACATCCCACAAGCCTTATATTGTCTCAAACCTTAAAAGGCTTTACAATAAGCATGAAGGGCTGGTCAAGAACCGAACTCGACGAACTCCTACCCAAGAGAAGAATGAAAGCAGAATTTGTCACCAGCTTAAAGAAGCTTTTCGATGTAGCTCATTCAGAAGTGGAAACAGAAATAAAATTGCAGGAGGATAAAGATTTTCTTAAGGATCAAAGGAACGATCGGAAAATGATTATGGGTCCAGAAGACAAGGAGTTTTCAAGAAAGGCAAAAGCACGACAGATAAGCATGGAAAGAATGGAAAAACTTCGCAGGAAATCAAAGGAAGAAATGAGGCAATTGACAAAGGTTGTGGATCTCAACCAATGTGAAAATTCCGGTTCAGGAGGAAGTGAAGAATCATCTGGTGATGAATTGTTCTACAGAGCACTCTCATCATCATCTTCAAAAAAGGAGAAGCTTGAACCAGGTGTAATTGTTAGGGATAAAAAGTTCTTGGCTGCTCTGGACCGCACTGGAACATCTGCAAGAGCTGCTATGCACATTGTGGCACCTGCCCTTTCAGCTGCTGGAGTGGAAATTGAAGAGATCACACTTTCATCATCCTCTATCTACAGGTCTCGGCGATCAACACGGATGCAGATGGGAGAAGACATTAAAGCCAGTTTCCAACCAAATACCCCTTTAATAATTCATTTTGATGGAAAGCTTCTTCCATCCATGCATGAGGGTAAGATTGATGTAATGCCCATTGTTGTGACTGGTGCAGGCGAATTAGAAAAATTACTGTTTATTCCAAAGCTTATTTCTGGAACGGGAGAAGAAATGGGGAGAGCAGTTTTAGATGTCTTGAAGAGCAATGGCCACAAGTAAATGAGTGGGTAGCAGGCCTTTGTTTTGATACTACTGCAAGCAATACAGGTATCCATGCTGGGGCTTGTACCATCATCCAAAAGGCCCTTCAGAGATCACTCCTTTTTCTGGCATGCCGCCACCATATCCACGAGCTTCTTATCACTGCAGTTTTTGACATGTTTTTCTCTTCTTCGGGTCCACAAATTCCCTTATTTAATCGATTCAGAGATTGTTGGGATAACATTGATCAGCAGAATTACAAGCCCTATTAACCCAATGATCTCACCTCAGAATCTTTAGATAATTGGATCTTGAAGCACAGAGACAAGCTTATTTCTTTCATCAACTCCAAACTTCAAGAGGGCCACACTCGAGGTGACTACAGGGAATACTTAGAACTTGCACTTATCTTCCTTGGTTGTCCAATGCCTAAAACAAATAAATGCTCTGATAGCAGATTCCACTACCCAGGAGCTTACAGCAGAGCTAGATGGATGGGAAAGGGCATCTATTCCTTAAAAATTTACTTATTTAGGAACCAATTCCTTCTCACCCCTCATGAAAAACAAGCTCTGATACGAATAAACGCCTTTTCAGTGACAGTTTATCTTCAAGCTTGGTATACATCTCCAGTTGAAATTGATGCTCCAGCAAATGATTTGGCCCTCCTCAAGATGCTACATATCTAACAAGTGTTATCCAGGTTGATAAGGAAGTGGGTGCTACAGCCCTCAAAAAACTTCAGAAACATGGTTGGTACTTGAGTGAGGATCTTGTAGGATTTGGCTTTTTCTCAAACCTCGTGACTGAAGATGATAAGGTTCTAATGCTCCACAACCTTCACCACGCGCCTCCTCGAAAAGTGAGGGCAAGAAAGGTGGACTCCCGAATGTTGCAAAACCCCAATGACTTAAAGATTACCAGTTTTGTCACAACTCAAACACAAGACTTCTTCAAGTGTTTGAAAATAGAAATTCCCAAGAAACTTGAAGACATTGAGGAGCACCGTAATCGGGTCATGGCAGTCAAAGTAATCAACGACTGTGCTGAACGAGGAGTCAAACTGGCTACAGAGTTTAATGAGAAGCTCACAAAGAGTGAGGAAGAGAGACAACTGGCCTTTCAAATCATTGAAAATCAGAGAAAGGAGGTCCCTCAGCCACTGAAATCCCTATATTCTTAATCAATATATGTCTTAAATAGAATTTAAGTCGCTTTGTTTTAAAACATATTTTTCGTTCAGTCTTATATTTGCTCTAATTATCCATTAATGTAAAAGAAGTGCCATCTGAGGGGTGCTTTTTATCATTTAAATAAAATGATATTTTGTCTATTTGTTTTTCTTCCTTTATATAAAAAATAAAAGTGTGTGCGTTTATCAAAATTCATTTGAAAAATTACCATATAATCGTGAAACGGTCTAATATATATATATATATATATATATATATATATATATATATGTATATATATACACGAATGAAAATGACATTTATTGTAGGCATAAAATAAGATTGAATAGGGTATACACAATATTTCCTTTAGCTTCTTCGCAACACCATGCAAAAGGCTCAGCGAGTAAGCTTTATGAGACAGACAAATGGCGGATTACACATTTGCATGCAAATGAAAACGTATTGTTGCCTGCAACGAGCAGACCTTTAAGATGGGAATAAAATATCGTATTTTACAAAATTATTTTAAATTCTTTGTATCGGTAATGCGCCATATTTCGACGGTATAAATGGGCCGGCTTTCGAGGTTTATAAACACAAATTACCTTTCCATCGTAGTTTAGTTCACAGATGGATACTAAATATGACGCTTTATTTAAATATATATATATATATATATAATATATATATATATATATGTTCATTGAGTTATTTCAGCCAGTATTATAATTATTTCTGTGTACATACATTGTCTGCATGAAAACCCATTTCTCATTTCCCATCGGGTAGGTGGGCACAACGTTTGGTCGTTGGACCGGAGACATTTGGAACAACACAGAAAAAAAGAAAAACAGGTAAGTTGATCCAGATTAATTAGTCTGACTGGCGTCTTTATTGACTGTTAACACTGTTCGCATTGCCGTAATTGAAAGTAAGGGTTACTCTTTTCATTTGTCGTTTTAACTGTTTTGGAAAGTCATGAAACCTTGACTAAAAATCAGTTTGACCATGAATGCCTAGTCCTGCTGTGGTGTCTTCGTTGACTACCATTTAGTCCTCATGCGTACTTTTCATATGTATTGAATGGAACAGTGCCCTTTGAAAAGTAATCAAACATTATGTGATATACAATGAAAATGAAACTGGTTTTTCCTGATGTTTCTATGGGCAAATGTTTCCTATTGTATTGTGCCCAAGCGGACATTAGAAACATGCCACTTGACTAAACTGCGTGCCGTACAAGCTTCAATGTATAAATGTGATATATTTGTCACAGCCATGCGACCTACCCTTTCTATGGTCGAACAGTATCTATGTTTGTGCCTTTAGAAATTCGCTCTAAGAAGAGAATGTCCCTTAATTTCATTCTCTCAAAGTACAAACGAGAAAATCAACGACTTACATTGTTTTTTATTTTTACTGGAATTGTTCCCATTTTCCTCTTTTCCCAATTGTCATGGAAACCGTGGTAATTAATCTCAACCCCATTTACCCACTTATAAATCTCATCAGATTATGTATGTTTAAACCCTTGTTTGTATTTCGCTACTCATTTACTTAGCTCACCCCCAAAATGCACCTAATTCATTAATTATTACTGTATATAAGCGCATATATTTAATTAATAGTTTCACTCGCTCTTATACCATGGCTGTGAACCCTTGGTTACCGTGTCCTAATTCATTTCCCCTTATTTCTCCCAATAATGATTTACACATCTGAATTAGATAACTATAACATATTAATTATGAATTAACGGACAGTATATTGTATAATGTGTTGAACTATGACGTCATAAAATAAATTAATTACTCAGGCATTTGTCATCCCTCGAATACCAAATCTTAAAGCTGACACCTTTAGTATTCAATGTATGATAACTTCCTCATAGTTTATGATACAGTATATAAGTCATTATTTATCTATGGTGTCTTGTGTATCGTCCCTCATAGTATTCATTTCATTTATTTATCTATTGTCTATCGATCTCTCAGTCCATGTCTACACGGTTGCCCTTACATGTAATTATTACGTTCATATGTATCATACAACTCTTACCAAGTCTTCTCAAGGCGTAGCAAAAGATTCTCGTTGATGATGATGCAACTATACAAATTCAGCTCTCAAAGCGCCAACGTTTTTTTTTCCCTATGTCAACGCATTAAATAAACATATTTCATTGGAATATCTTCAAACTGCCCCATGCTAGGTCACTGGTTTGTTTCTGTTCATGTCACATAGTTATCCATGTTCTCATTAATTGTACTTATTACACTGGTCTACAAATTTTGAAAAAGTTTGTGCTTCGGAGATAAAATGTTTCCTATTATGGATTTTGGGGTGCTGAAAACTAATATGACCATAAAAACAGTCGATTGGCTACAGTTTCAAAGAAAATTTAAGTTACATATTTTCCGTATATGTATACCATATATTAGTAACATACCTGTATAATGCAGTCACTTATATTGATTCAACCCGTCGCTTCTTTGCTTGTCTCTTGTATTCAACTTCTGGAGCATCTCTTGTTATTGTCCAGCAGTAGTCTGCTAACATTGATGGACTCCATTTCCCCTGGTAGCGTTTCTCCATCGCTGAGATATCCTGCTGGAAACGTTCACCATGTTCATCGCTGACTGCTCCGCAGTTGGCCGGAAAAAATTCCAGGTGCGAATGGAGGAAATGTACCTTTAAAGACATATTGCAGCCCATTTTTTGATAGGACAACAGCAGGTTTTCCACCAGCTCCCTGTAATTGTCAGCTTTGGTATTTCCGAGAAAATTGGTTGCTACTAACCGGAAAGCATTCCACGCTGTCTTCTCCTTACCACCTAGGATACGGTCGAACTCCTCATTCCTAAGAAGCTCGCGGATCTGTGGACCAACAAATATACCCTCCTTGATTTTTGCTTCACTGAGCTTTGGGAATTTACCACCGAGGTACTTAAAAGCTGCTCCCGTTTTATCCACAGCCTTAACAAAATTTTTCATGACGCCCAGTTTGATGTGTAAGGGTGGTAACAAAATCTCGCTCGATTCTACAAGTGGAGGATACTGAACATTTTTTGTTCCAGGTTCCAATGAGTGTCGCAGTGGCCAATCCTTCTTGATGTAATGAGAAGTCCTAGCCCGACTATCCCATTCACACAGAAAACAGCAATACTAGTGTAGCCCGACTGCAGTCGAAGATCTGTCTACAACTTTGAATTCACCACAAACCTGCCACTGATATTTGTCATAGTTTATACAGTTCTATAATTTGCTTAATCATCTTGTCATATGTTTCCTTCATGTGGACTGCATGACCAACTGGAATTACTGGCAATACGTTGCCAACATGCAACAAAACAGCTTTTAGACTCAACTTCGATGAATCAATGAACAGCTAAAATGAATCAGCCCACCATATTTGTTTTATTACATTTTTATTTTTTATTTTTATTTTTCATTTTTTCTATATCCATTATATATATGGTATATCATTCTGTTTCTTAAAATTATTTTCTCTTTGAAGATTTATTGTGCGTCGTTTTCTTTACTCTGTCCGTCTGAGGGTTTTTATGCCCATATTTGGAGTTGGCGATTGCTCCGGCTTAGTATTACCCGGAGCAATCCAATCGCATCGCTCTTTTGTGACGTCACAAATATATAATGAGTCATCTATGACGTCACATCCGCTCGAGTCTTTTTAGCCCCGCCCACGTTTTGCCGAGTCTTTTTAGCCCCGCCCACTTCCGTTCGAGATAAAACCTTACAGCGCAGCGGCTACGTCACATCCGGTCACGTGATATATAGATTAATCGTACATACGAACGAAATTTCGTTTCTTAAACAATGTTATGTTACGAAGAAATTATATTTAATTTGATTGGCCAATCCATCGTGAAAAGTCCTAGCCCGACTATCCCATTCACACAGAAAACAGCAATACTTGTCTGTAGTCGAATTCGACATCAAAATAGATAATATTAATATACATTAGTATAATAAAAAAGAGGAACGTTGCCAGACGTGAACTGAATCACCCTTATCATTAATCTCGGCAGCCTTCGCAGAGTTAGAGCCTCGCCAGAGTTAGCCTTAGCCTTGCAGAGTTAGGTAACCGGCAAAACTGTATCAAGTTACGATGTTTTTCAATTTTCTGCCCGACTATCTCATTCTTATAGAAAAAAGTCCTATAATTTATGTATCCCGGCTGCATTTCAAGATATTAACAACTTTGAATTCACCACAAACCTGCCACTGATGTTTGTCATAGTTTATGCAGTTCTTAAGTTTCAAATTCATCTTGTCATATGTTTCCTTCATGTGGACTGCATGACCAACTGGAATTGATGGCAATACGTTGCCAACATTCAACAAAACAGCTTTTAGACTCAACTTCGATGAATCAGTGAACACTGTAGGGTGGATCACTTTTCACTTTTTTTAAAAATTATAGCTTGTCAATGTTGTTCCCATGATTTGGTTCAGTGGAAGTACACTGACACCATTTTTACCAAAATCGATCAATATTTAGGGGTCGCGCATCGACCTTGAAAATTTCAATTTTGGAAATTTGGCCAAATTGACAATTTTTTACTGAATAAAGATAAATCATCAAATGACCATATTTTCTGAATCCTCTCAGTGAAAGAAATCCTCTCAGATACTTACCAAGTTGATCGGACAAGTGGTTTAGAAGTTACACTCACCTCGAAATAACATTAAAATTTAAAATACCGTATTTGTCCCTCGTTATGGACGTAATCATAGCATCAGTAGCTGGCGCATCCTAAAATCCCAATTACACACACACGCTATGTCTATGACCAATATTTTTCCTAATCACAGTTTGCTTTTTACAAATCAACAGCGTCAATTGATTCTTGTTTGATAAGTCTAGACTTTAGTACAATGGATAAACTGTTAACAACCAGGAGTGGGAAGACTCTGAAAGTTACTTATTCTGGAAAAGAGAAAGCAGCAACAACAGCACCACCTTCTCTAAGGTCAGCCACGGACGTCTTCTTAATTGGTCAGCCATCTTCCTCGATCGGTGGTGCCAAATTGCCAACCACCCATCAAGTTCTCCAGTACTTCTTCTATGCCAAGCAGGAAACTACTGACAGGAAGGCTGCCGTAAAAGACACGGTGGCCAATGTTCTGGCATTTTGGAACATGGCACGTATAAAGACGATCACGAGGCGTAACTGCGAAAGAAAACTGGAGTTACTGTGGGAAGAGTGGCGCTCGCTGCAAAAGAGCAAGATGAGAGACAGTGACGCGGGAAAAGGCAGGGAGAAGTTTTCAGAAAATCTGAACAAGCTCTGGGACATCGGAGCTCCCGATGCTATTGAAGAGATACAGAAAAGTCGACTGCTCTCAGACAACAACAAGCAAGAAGATATTAAATTTTATGAGGATCAACGGGGCCTGCGCCAGGCAACAATGAGTGGGAATGATAAAGTGTTCGTTGTCAAGAGAAAACGGCAACTCTCAAGACAACAATCTCTTCATGAGCCAGGCACCTCAAAAACGAAATTAGGAACCGAAGCTGAGAGCGACGATGAATCTATAGAAAGCAGATCATCGAGCAACTCCGAATCACAGCTAGAACCACCATACCGACAGCCGAGAGAATCAACTGTATCAATCAGCCTTCCTCACCGCATCCTCAATGCACCGGCTGTTATTCAAGTGGCTGATCGCTTCCGGATGTCCAATAATCAGGTGTGTATATATCAGTAATGATCTTTCCTTGACAAAGATATAATAGACGTAACGACGGAAAATTTAGTGATTATTTTGTCACATAAAAACCATACGCATCCTTGTCAATTTCCTTTCAATTTCGCACATAGGTGGCAAGTGTCGTGGCGGCAGTCCTACCTTCGGCAGATCCGCCCGCAGACCGGGACAAATTCAGTATCTCGAAGGACACGTCTCGCCGTGGAAGAGTGGCACATCGTTGTGAAGTGTCGACAGCTGTGCAGAAATCCTTCGTATCTCCGAGGCATGCTGTCGTCCACTGGGACGGTAAAGTAATCAAGGTCAGTTTTGCCCTCACCGTGGACGACAGTGAATTAACATGTTCCAGTGACGACAGTGGATTGACATATTCCAGTGGACGATAATGGATTGGCATATATGACATACGTTTCAGGACTCTCTTGGATCATTGGAGCACCGCCAGGCGATTCTCATCTCCGGAGCTCCCCAATGCACAGAAGGAAAGTTGCTGGCCGTTCCGACTGTTGCTGACGGCACCGGTCTGTCCCAGGCCCAGGCGACCTTTCGTGCTCTCAAAGACTGGGGATGCGAGAACAACGTGATTGGACTGTGCTTCGACACAACTTCCTCCAATACGGGGAGGGTGCAGGGTGCGGTGGTCCGGCTGGAGAACATGCTTGGTAAACCGCTCTTCCAGCTGGGCTGTCGCCATCACGTTATGGAGCTCATCGTGGGGGCAGTGGTCATCACCGCGTTTGGAAGAACCACAGCACCAACTGAACCTTTGTTCCAGTATCTGAGGAGAAGGTGAATTTCAAGTCTAAGGCGCATTTGTTTTCTCCAATGATTTTTTGCCTTCAGAGCAATTGAGATATCAGCGTCCTTCTACTAATGATGTTAATAGCAGTCGAAAAGGGAAACTTCAGTCGTTTTCATGCAATATTTTCATAACTCCCCTTTCAGGTGGGACAAGCTCGACCTCTCGACTTATCGCGAGCTGGAGATCGAGCATTTGGCGGAGGTGACGTGGCTGATGGAGCTCCGAGATGAGGCAGTCAAGTTCCTCGGCACCGCTTCTGGTCTTGTCAGAGAAGACTACCGAGAAGTGGCGGAGATTACACTCCTGGTACTCGGGGCCCAGCCACGTCGTGGCACACACTTCATGCGCCCAGGAGCCTACCATCATGCGAGGTGGATGGCCAAGGTTGGTATTTTGAATTAGAAGTTAAATATTGTATTGCCTTCTGCAAACAGCCATTTGAAGTCCCTACCAGAAAAAAATAAGATAAATAATTTACCATTAAACAAACTTATATGGAGTGGTATCGGTATTTATACATCACAGTGCGTATTCGTTTCAGATCTACTACACGAAGCTCCTGATGTTCAGCGGTCAGCTGGAGTTCGACGACGAGCTGGTACAGAAACTTCAGAGAGTGGTACTATTTACTGCACTCCTCTACGCACCTGCCTGGCTGGCGGCTCCTGTCGCAGCTGATGCCCCGCTGAATGACCTTGTGTTGTACCAGCGTCTTCTGCAGTACAGGGCTGTGGATCGCGAGATTGCAGAGGCTTCACTGGCAGTGATCAGGCGGCACTTGTGTATCTGAGGCCTCAGACCGTCGTTTTCGCCCTCTGCAGTGACAAAGTGGAAGACACTGTGAAGCACGAGATGGCAAAGAAGCTGTGCCGCCTCGCTGTGCCCGAGGACTTCACGTATGACAACGTCTCGGTTGATGACACGACGCGCCTTCCGGACCTGATCGATGAGTCATCGTGGTTCGTGTTCACAGGCCTGCAGGTGTGCGCGTCTACGTGGCTCACTCTGCCGGTGAATAAGTGGGATCAAGATAAGAACTACTGTGATCTGAAGAATGTCATCTCGCATCTGAAAGTTACCAACGACGTGGCAGAGAGAGGGATAAAACTGATAGAAGATTACGCGAACACTGTCACAAAAGACGAGTCACAGCTGCAGGGTCTTCTTCAGCTCGTGGAAAAGAGCCGGAAAGAACTCGGTGACTTCAAGAAGTCATCACTTGCCAAAATGACGTAGCGCAGAGGGAAAGGGAGTTAGCAGAGAGAGTACATGGCGCACGCCTTAAGATGACGTGTGTTCTAACCACGATTCATACAGTTTTTGAACCTAGTTAGGGGCACCGGTGTAAGTGCCTTTAGTGATATCGGTAAACCGTTTTAATACAAAATACATTTGATCTTTCCTTATTCGTTTTATCTTATCCTAAAAAGCAGACAATAGCAGAGAGCATATGGAGGGACAAATATGGTATTTTAAATTTTAATGCTATCTCAAGGTGAGTATAACTTCTAAACCACTTGTCCTATCAACTTGGTAAGTATCTGAGAGGATTTCTTTCACTGAGAGGATTCAGAAAATATGGTCATTTGATGATTTATCTTTATTCAGTAAAAAATTGTCAATTTGGCCAAATTTCCAAAATTGAAATTTTCAAGGTCGATGCGCGACCCCTAAATATTGATCGATTTTGGTAAAAATGGTGTCAATGTACTTCCACTGAACCAAATCATGGGAAAAACTTTGACCAGCTATAATTTTTTATAAAAAGTGAAAAGTGATCCACCCTAGTGAACAGTCTCCACTCATCAAGATTGTGAATAATGTTGAGAGCTGCCATCAGACCATCTATGTCGTTGCAAGTTACAAGGTCACCTTCCATGATGAAGAATGGGACAAAATCTTTTTGACGGTCACGAAATCTGGAGCCCAACTGCTGGAATCTGGAGCCCAACAGCTCTGCCTTACTCTTTTGCAGTTCTAAATCTCTGATAAGGTCGTTTAATTCATTCTGAGTTATCATGTGCGGTTTAGAAGATATCAAGTTATAAACAAATTCAGGGTCTTGTGAAGTTGAAGGCTCACAAGTTTCGCAGATTCCTTCATTCTCCTCGTCCTCTGACTCCAGGGAGAATGTGTGTGGGGGCTCAAGAATGGGTAGTCCTTCGCCGCGAGGTACCGGGCGTATAGCAGAGGGTATATTCGGATATTGTAAAATCCACTTTTTCTTCTTGTAAATACCTTTCTTGACTGGAGGCACCATGCAGAAGTAACAATTGCTGACATGATCTGTTGGTTCCCTCCACACCATTGGCACTGAAAAGGCATAGATTTCCTTTTCCGATTCAACCACTGGCGAAGGTTTGTTGCACAAGTATTGCAGCATATGTGTGGGGCCCAGCTCTTGTCCTAATCTCCAATCTTACAGCCAAAATAAAGGTGATAGGCTTTCCTAATCACGGCGGTTATAGCACGCTTTTGTGATGCAAAAGTCAATTCTCCACAAACATAACAGAAGTTATCTACACTGTTCACGCAATTACGAGGCATCTTTGTTCAAATTAGGCTGAAAAATTTCAGTTTCAAAAGCAAACACTAAAAAGAGTTTGACAAAGGTGCACTGTATGACTTCCGCGAATGAACTGATGCTGTGGCGTAATATGTAGACGCCTGTGACACATCGACGCCTTGACTCTACTGCGCATGCGCGTAGTTATATTTTTTTTTATTTTAATAAATTAATGTAATTACATTGCATTTTAATAATTTTAAATTAGGTTAGGTTAAGTTAGGTTAGTATTCCATTTATATTAATATCAAAAACATTATGGGAAGCAATATGTTAAAATGATCCAATCTATTTTTTAATAAATAATTTACAAATACATAATGTAATACGGTAGATAAATTTAAAATTACATTTTATTGTATATATATATATATGTATATAATTTACTTTAATTTATTAAAATAAAAAAATATAACTACGCGCATGCGCAGTAGAGTCAATGCGTCGATGTGTCACAGGCGTCTCCATATTACGCGACAGATGCAGTCCAGTTAATAGGGTGCAGGTTTGCTTGATATCTTTATAAATAGATCCAATTGGCAATTTTAGGCATCATTTTCGTATTCAGTGACTTAAAATTAGTAAAGATTGACTACTTTTATTTTCGAAGCAATTTGGCTGAAAACCAGTGTTATTTCTACCTAACTGTCATTCGAGTTCTATGTTACTTATGTGTTACGTTATCATAAATGTCTCTGTACTTTCAATGGAAAGTACAGGGTTTCGAAAAGTCCCGTGACCCAGTACAAAATGTACATATTGTAATACCAATTTTATTTTTGTGTGATTAATTGAATTTATATGTGATTCATTGACATTTTTTTCTTTTCCAGGTATTAGAGCTGTGAACAATGGCAGACCAGTCCACTTACACTCTGGAAGAAAGCATAGTGATGAGCACATGGACTCATGAAAGGTCACACACTGGCAAAACGATGCATAATATCCAGAATGATTTCAACACAAGATTCAATAAGGGTTCACCACCATACCAGACGGTATTATGCTGGGAGAAAAAGCTGTTTGAAACTGGCTCCATTAAGGACAGACCACGACCGGGAAGTCGAACAACGTGAGCAGAACAATGTGAAAGTGTGATTGCATTGGTGGCTCGTTCACCGAAAAAATCACTTCGGAAACGATCACAAGAACTTGCAGTCACCATGTCCACAATGAGAGATTACATGACAAAAGATCTCAGCATGAAACCATACCGCCTGTCATTTGTTAATGAATTAAGCGATACAGACATGCAAAAACGATATGAAACCTGTGAACGGTTTTTTACTGTTTTTCCAAAATTCCTGCACGTGGAACAGTGATTTTTTCTGACGAGAGTGCAATTTACCCTAGCGCCAAAATGAGAAATGTTTACTTCTAGAGCAAGGAAAACCCACACTTCTTTCAGGAACTGGAACACCATTTACCGCACGTGATGATATGGGATGCAGTGTCTGTCAGGAACTTGTTCGATCCATATTTTTTTGAGGGTCCTGTCAACCAAACTGCCCACCTCAACGTGTTACGGGACTGGTTTGTGCCTGAGCTCGAACGTTTAGGGCTGCTTGGTCGGGTGTGGTTTCGACAAGACGAGGCTCCGGCTCATTTTGCCATTAATGTGAGGGAATTCCTCAACGAAGTGTTGAAAGACAAATGGATCGGCCGTGGCTCGCAACATTTACCTGCCCCTCTTCAGTGGCCGCCCGAAGTCCAGATCCGTCTTCATGGGACAATGCGTTATGGGGTTTCGTCAAGCAGAACGTATCCCGGGTGCGTTACCGCACAACAGAGGAACTGAAACACGCTGTTCGAGATGCATTTGGTGCAATCACTCCAGCAATGCTGCGTCGATTCTCACACCGCACATGGAGGCGCATAATCCTTTGTTACGAAAATGATGGATGGTGCGCATACAGATATTCTTGATTAGTAACTGTAATTAGTAAGTGTATTTACTGTAATTAAAGTAATTGTTGCTAGTGATTTGTTTCTTAAATTACACCTACCACATATAAATACAATTAATCACACAAAAATAAAATTGGTATTACAATAGATAAATTTTGTAAGGGGTGACGGGACTTTTCGAACACCCTGTACATCGTATCCTACCTCCGCTTGCATCATCACTGGCTACTTAGGCTTTCAAACTATGATAAATAGCCATTTTCTAATAATATTTGACATAATTGGGTCTTATAATAATTATAATAATCATGATCACCTGAAGATCAGGGCCCCCAACCTTCTTTAGTTAGCTTTATAAGGCTAACTAACGAAAATATCACGACCTAACCTAACCAGTCGTCAAGGGCATACAGTTGACCTGACGATTGGTTAGGTTGGGTCGTGATTTATCGTTAGTTAGCCTTATAAAGCTAACTAAAGAAGGCTGGGGCCCTGATCTTCAGGTGATCCCATTTTAGCCTTTGACAAAGCAAAGAAAACCAGTATTCTGTGCTCAGGTCAGGAATAAATTTTGTAAGTACTGTAGCTATTTAAACATATTAGGCAGTCATGGATTTTGAACAGCTACAAACATGTCTTATAGACTCATATCACTTGTAATGAAAGGAGATCTATGTTTCATTCAGATCACCAATCTCCTGAGGATGTAACTGAATGATCTACTAGAACATATTTACATCACTTGTGAAATAGTTTTCTTGGTTTAGATCACATCTTGATCACTTTCTTGATGTACAGTATGATCAAAATATGATATGAAATTGGTCTCCACGAAGTGTTCTTCATAAACAGCGCTATAAGTAGGGTTCAGAACATAGAAAGTTAAAATTATGCAAGATTTGATGGAATTTTTATTTAATTTCACTTAATGATGAAACAATTCCAAACAACTATCTCAAAACTTTTTACAAATTTTTAAGGTGAAGTTGAAAATTTGAAGGTTTCTACATATTTGTTACGATGAACATACATCAACAAATACTTGAATATCTGCCAATTTCCCGTGATGTAGCGAATGCGCAATTAACGTATGCATGATAATACAAAACACCCTTTGTATGGATGTTTCTGTTATAATGTATGCATTAACTGCATTGGGAAAATTAAGTAAATATAATTGCATTTTTTAAAATTATTTACAGAATCAATTGCATCAGAATAATTTGGAGGGTGACAATTTTTCAAAAAATTTTATCGACAGTTTTGATATCTGGATTTGAGATCACTGCCTAATAATTAATTCTTTGGCTCAAGAAAAACATATTTTCCTAACCGAAAATTTAAATATAGCCCAGTGGATATCTTGAAAACATTATGACTTTTGTGATACAAACGTCAAATTTGGCGCACAGCTAGGGCATGTCCAAAGAAAGATTTTTAGCTATATGGCATTCAAAGATTTTTCTTGTGAGGCCATTTTTCAAAATGGCCGCCATCCATTCTTATTTTTGCCATGATTTAATAGATTACAAAAAGTTAGGCCTGCTAGGGCATCAAAACTTAATCTATTTGCATTTCCCCCTGTATTAGTACACATAATACTGATTAGAGATAACTTAAGATAATGATAAAAGTCTGTTTTATTTCAAGGACTCAACAATGTAATATTTCAAATGGGCGTATATTTCAACATGCCGATATATCAAGATTTCTCTTCATATTATTTAAACTGAAAATAACCCTTCCTCAAAACGCACTCCTCACCCTGTATTATTCCCTTATCCATCCACATGGCCTTTTTACCATGGTAATGAAGTTCTCATTTTGTGATCAACTATGTAAAATATGCTAATCATAAGCTATTCTTTTTTTATATTTTTTTATAAAGCACCCTTTATGTTCTACTAAATATAAATCATTTAATTTAAAATTATGTAACATTTTGTAAGCTTTATATTGTATTTTTTATTATTATTATTGTTATCATTATTATTTTTCGATATCACTGTTACTATTACTTGTACTTTCACTATTCTTATGTAATAAATAAACTAAATGCCATTAATTATGCCTAAAATGCCTCAGACCGTCGTTTTCGCCCTCTGCAGTGACAAAGTGGAAGACACTGTGAAGAACGAGATGACAAAGAAGCTGTGCCGCCTCGCTGTGCCCGAGGACTTCACGTATGACAACGTCTCGGTTGATGACACGACGCGCCTTCCGGACCTGATCGATGAGTCATCGTGGTTCGTGTTCACTGGCCTGCAGGTGTGCGCGTCTACGTGGCTCACTCTGCCGGTGAATAAGTGGGATCAAGATAAGAACTACTGTGATCTGAAGAATGTCATCTCGCATCTGAAAGTTACCAACGACGTGGCAGAGAGAGGGATAAAACTGATAGAAGATTACGCGAACACTGTCACAAAAGACGAGTCACAGCTGCAGGGTCTTCTTCAGCTCGTGGAAAAGAGCCGGAAAGAACTCGGTGACTTCAAGAAGTCGTCACTTGCCAAGATGACGTAGCGCAGATGGAAAGGGAGTTAGCAGAGAGGGTACATGGCGCACGCCTTAAGATGACGTGTGTTCTAACCACGATTCATACAGTTTTTGAACCTAGTTAGGGGCACCGGAGTAAGTGCCTTTCGTGATATCGGTAAACCGTTTTAATACAAAATACATTTGATCTTTCCTTATTCGTTTTATCTTATCCTAAAAAGCAGACAATGGCAGAGAGCATATGGAGGTACGGGGACAAATACGATATTTTAAATTTTAATGCTATCTCAAGGTGAGTATAACTTCTAAACCACTTGTCCTATCAACTTGGTAAGTATCTGTGAGGATTTATTTCACTGAGAGGATTCAGAAAATATGGTCATTTGATGATTTATCTTTATTCAGTAAAAAATTGTCAATTTGGCCAAATTTCCAAAATTGAAATTTTCAAGGTCGATGCGCGACGCCTAAATATTGATCGATTTTGGTAAAAATGGTGTCAATGTACTTCCACTGAACCAAATCATGGGAAAACTTTGACCAGCTATAATATTTTTAAAAAAGTGAAAAGTGATCCACCCTATTTGCGCATGCTTGAAATTCAAACATCCATAGTTCCATAACCGTTAAGAATCGGACCTATGCTCATACTGTATGAAGTTTCTGACTGTGAATGACCTCATCTATAAGCTTCCGAAGTTATGACATTTCGTCGTGACTCACCCTGTACACATGCAGGAAGGGGGGACCAAGTGCGAACGCCCACGATAACGTCTCTCTCGATAGTAGTAGAAGAAGAGAGCCAAAACCAAGGTCTAAAGTTCTTTAGATGCCTGAACACGGTGCGTTTGAAAGATTGGAAGTCAGAGACGGGAAAAAAGAGGGACTGAGGAAGATTGTTCTAAAATTGACCCGTTGAGTTAAATGAAAGACTAAGAATACCGATTAACCCTTGCATAAGCGAGTTTAACAGAAAAGGAATGGGAATGTGCCGAAAGTCTGGTATTACATGCTCTCCTTAAAGGTGGAGGCATGCTCAGAAGAGCAGTCCGTTATAACAGCGACAGTGAAGGGAGAGTGAGGCAACAGGGATTGAAGACAGTCAGAAAGAGACGTAGAATTGATGAGACGAAAAGCTTTTGATTCCACCCGGTCAAGTACAGTAGATCTGTGTGGGTTGAACCACCATACATGAAAAGCATACTCCATACAGGGGCGGACAAGATCCCTGTGCAGAGACAGCATCTGAGTGTGGATGAAGAAGCTGCAGAGCCGGTACAGCACACCTTACCTCTTAGAAGCTGTTTTAGAAAGAAAGTATATGTGATATTTCCAGGAAAGATCACGAGAGAAGGAAACGCCAAGAATGTTAATAGAAGAAGAAGGACTGAGTTGTGTATTGTTGAAGATAAGGGGATAGTCGTGTGGAAGATTGTGACGAGTAGACAGATAAAGGAATTGAGTTTTTGAGGCATGGAAAGTCACAATTTTTCTTTTCCCAATCAGAAATGGTAGAAAGATCAGAGGTCAGGAGCACCATAGCCATCCTACGCGAATCATAGAGTGACTGTTAAGATGGACGCTTTGTGAAGCGGGATATATATATATATATATATATATATATATATTACAAACATAATCGCCTGAAGGGGAGGAAACATCTTTAGAGATTCATGCCTTATTGCAAAACAACTTTGGTTTCCTAGAAACACGAGTGTTCCTGTGTACACACACATACAACACACACACACACATATATATATATATATATATATATATATATATATATATATATATATATATATATTCATCATATATATACATTTATATATGTGTGTGTGTGTGTGTGTGTGTGTGTGTGTGGTTTTAAGTGGGTTGTTATCACTTATTTCAGTGGAGACTGCAAAAACAGAGTGACAGACAAAGACAAAAAGACCGACAAACGTACAGACAAACAAACAAAAAACAACTGAACACAAAGAATTTCTGAGGATAAACCAAAAGCCCTAAACTTGTCTTAAAAGCAACAATCAACCAAATTCAAAAAGGGAATTTAATCTGTCTTATAAAAGAGTGCATTGAATGGAAACTTAAGCTGCTTAAATCATAGCAAAAAAAACCGAATGAATTTTTAATGGGAAATGAGCGCGAGGCTATTATTCAGTTTTAAACATGTTCCTTCGAGTGATCTTAATTTGTTTTACGACACAGTAACGAACGAGTCAGTAAATAAATAAAGGAACAAGAGAATTATACGTGGAAGTGTAACATATTTGGTTCAAAGAGATACTGTAAATATTTATGATAAAATTATGTACAGTACAAACATTGATTATTCAAACAGAATGAAAACAAAAAATTTAAACCCATTTGGCATTACAAGAATATATATATATATATATATATGGTGGCCTGCGAATCACCAATATGATGTGGCCAAGAAAGTAGGCTCACTATAATTTATGAATTAAATTGAAATAAATAATTAAGGGTTACCAGCTTCGGCCTCCAGCCCAAACAAACAATATTTAATAAGGAGAGAGAAATTACTTTGTTGTTTTCTGTATAATTAGGAAAATAAATCAATTATTTGTTCACAGTGATTAAAAATTCTATAACAGTATATATACTATGTTAAAGATGACTGATTATTATTAGCAATATGAAATGGTTACATAGTCTAATTGTTAAGTAAGTACACTAATTCAGGTAGGCTAATGAGATATGCAGAGGTGAACACAGAATAAGTAATTAAGCCAATAATAACTGAAATAATGAAAGTACGATATGGTACAGTAAATGGATTAGGTCGGTAAAAATGAAATGCATAAAACAGCACATAAACAATCGAATGCGAAATAAGTAAGTTATATGAATGAACACAATAACAAGGTGATATAAAACTACAGTATTGGTACAACACTTGAATAGGCCTACTGCGGTCTTAACGGGAGAGTTAGTTTGGACGGTACTGAAGACACTTTTTAGGGCCAACGCTATTAGGCTGAGTTTGTGAACTTTTCAGCTTTGAATCTTGGATAGTGTAGCATTGCATTTCAAACTTCCAAATTTTAAACTAAATTATTGTAAATACTTCTTAGCTTTCGAAAGATTACTTTATTGACTACAAGAAATATCAATTCTTGATAGCTCTAAACTTCCGATCTTAAAAATACAAATCTCAGACATTGCAAATAAGTGCTTTTAGTATTTTAAACCATACAAAATAGTTCCAACTATTATACATAAGAACGATATAAAGTAACTAAAAGAACTATCAAAAGTTAATTGCTCACAAAGGAAAGAGCATAGTCATCAAGAACAAAATGAATTACATTAATAAAGTAAATACAATTGTTTCTGAACAACAAAATTCAAGACGATAAACGAAGATCCATTAACAATCTCTCTTTGAGTCGAAGATGAACTAAGTCGTTTTCTCCAAAAACTATATAACAAAATAAAATAACAAAGGAAATTTATACGTCCATCTACTTTTCGAGATCTTCACTAGGAATTCTTTATGGCCTTCCAAAAACACCTAAAACAAATATTACAGTTAGATCAGTCCTTTGAGCATAATTACGGATTACAACACATTCTACACTCTGCCCCAACAGCCTTAGGCACACTTACAAAAATTACAAGAAAGCTGATTGGGAACAGTTCAAAATACAGACTGAAGAACAATTCACCACATTAAACAGCACACCCATCATAAACATCAATACAACATTCAAGACATTTAATCAGATCATCAATAATGCAAACAAATACATACCCGAAGGCAACATTAGGAAATACAACCCAAATTACACTAGAGAAATAGCCCACCTCATAAGGCAACGTAACAACCTCAAACATACATAACACACAAACACCACACACAGAAACTATAAAACAGCAGATACAACAGCTCAACACAGAAATAACAACAAACTCAAAGAAAAACAAACAGAAACATTTAGGGAATTCATAACAATACTAAACCACTCCACAGATATATCCAGGCTATACAAGTCTATAAACAGCATTACCCACTCTAACAGCGGGATTCATACCTCACAAGCGGCTATCTGTCGCAGCCAAAATAATATCCCAACACACACACAACAAGCTAACATTCTAATTAATCACTACGCAAAGATAAGTCACTTAAACAAAGACAACAACCAGAAACACGCAGACAGACAAACAGCCAGACACAAGAAAACCTACAGACTCGACACGACCATTACACGCTTCAATACAGACCAGACCAACAAGATCATCAAAGACATTAAGAATTCGAAGGCTACTGGACCAGACAACATATCTAACATACACCTTAAACACTTGGGCCCACAGGGAAAACTATCTCTCACAAACATCAGCACATATTCATACCAACACTGTATTATTCCTGACATATGGAAACAAGGTAAAATTATTACACTACTCAAACCAAACAAAAATCCAACACAACCAGCTTCCTATAGACCCATTACTTTACTATGCACACCATCCGAAGTAACAGAAAGACTAATCTTACAAATCACCCACCCACTCATACCACTATCGCCTGCTCAACATGGATTCAGACCTCACCACTCAACCACGACATTACTCACTAACCTCACGCAGCACATCATGGATGGCATCAACTCCAGACGACCAACTCAACGTACACTATTAGCAACAATAGACATTATTAAAGCATTTGATGCTATCCTACGCTTCCCTCTCATAAACAAAATACTCAACACAAACATGCACAATAACACCAAAGGGTGGCTGAGCAACTATCTTTCAGGAAGATATTCACATGTCACATTTAATGGCAAGTCATCCAAAAACAAGCTCTTTCCGAACGGGTCCCTCAAGGCTCTGTTCTCTTACCAACACTCTTTAACTTATACATGCATGACATTCCAACACCCATAGATAACAAGCTTACCCTATCATCATATGCAGATAACAGCATTCTAACATCCACCCACAACAACATCGACACCGCTACGAATAACCTACAATTTAAGGCCGTACGAAAGGGGGGGTTTTGGGGGGTTCAAACCCCCATTGAGAATAAATTTAAATTAGACCTTACATTAATAGAATTTGCATTGCACACACACACACACACACACACACACACACACACATATATATATATATATATATATATATATATATATATATATATATATATATATATATATATATATATATATATATACAGTGTGTCCGAGAATTATCTGTACAATTTGTGGCTGTTATTAAAAGTTAACCATGAAGTGTAGAAATTCCAGTCTTGTTCCATTTTACAGAGAATCTCATTAACATTTTTCTGATACCAAGTTTTGACAAGTTTTTTAGAAATTCCAGTGTGTCCGAACATTATCTGTACAATTTCATCTTTTAATAAAATTCTTGATAACACACGTAAAATTCTTAAACAAGATTATTTAGAATCTGTATTTTCAAAAGTTTCTTTTATTAAAGTAACGTTGTTACAAACATTCGATATGTGCACCATTAGTGATTCGCAAAACATCCAATCGATAATCCAAATGTTGCCATGTACGCTGCAGCATATCCACATCAATTCGCTCAATAGCAGCTGTGATTCTTGCTTTTAAATCATCAATGTCTGTCACCCGCGTACATTTCTAAAAACCTTGTCAAAACGTGGTATCAGAAAAACGTAATGAGATTCTCTGTAAAATGGGACAACACTGAAATTTCTACACTTCATGGTTGACTTTTAATAACAGCCAAAACTTGTACAGATAATTCTCGGACACCCTGTGTGTGTGTATATATATATATATATACACACCAGAATTTTCTGTAATTTTCCTGAATTTTTATGCTAAAATATCGTGATTTTCTGTTTCAGTCACTTAGCAACACTGGTTTAGTCATTGTTGTGATAGTTTGGCCTAAATTTTCTGTCGTTTGCAATTTTAATTAAAAACAAGTGACCATGAATAAAAGAAAGAAAATGGAAAACACCATATTTAATTATTTTACGAAGAAAGAGAAAATGGACGACCATGAAGAACCTGGGCAGGTAAGATGCCTTTTTAACCTCAGTTATTGTTATCTGCATATGCCTAATGGACAAGTGATAGGCTGATAGCCTATATATATATATATTTATTCTAATTTTGCATAAGGCTTATTAATTAGTATTTTGTTACACTACTTATATTTTTTGTGCGTATTTATCAGTGGCGAAGCCTTCGTTAATTAAGGGGAGGATCCCACCGAATTTGGTCAAAATATTCAATTTTTTAGCTTAAAATGATTTCCAGACATTGCTTTCATAGGAAATATACTTTTTTGCATTTATGGGCCAAAATTAACCCAGAAAGCCACGCCTTCTCAATAACCAGATTGGCTTCCATCTCAGGGTCCGTTAGAGACTATTAAGTGACTCATGTGTGCACCTGTATAATTTAGGGTGGATCACTTTTCTTTTTTTAAAACATTATAGCTGGTCAAAGTTTTTCCCATGATTTGGTTCAGTGGAAGTACACTGACACCATTTTTACCAAACTCGATCAATATTTAGGGGTCGCGCATCGACCTTGAAAATTTCAATTTTGGAAATTTGGGCAAATTGACAATTTTTTACTGAATAAAGATAAATCATCAAATGACCATATTTTCTGAATCCTCTCAGTGAAAGAAATCCTCACAGATACTTACCAAGTTGATAGGACAAGTTTTTTAGAAGTTATACTCACATTGAGATAGCATTAAAATTTAAAATACCGTATTTGTCCCCGTACCTCCATATGCTGTCTGCCATTGTCTGCTTTTTAGGATAAGATAAAACGAATAAGGAAAGATCAAATGTATTTTGTATTAAAACGGTTTACCGATATCACTAAAGGCACTTACTCCGGTGCCCCTAACTAGGTTCAAAAACTGTATGAATCGTGGTTAGAACACACGTCATCTTAAGGCGTGCGCCATGTACTCTCTCTGCTAACTCCCTTTCCCTCTGCGCTACGTCATCTTGGCAAGTGACGACTTCTTGAAGTCACCGAGTTCTTTCCGGCTCTTTTCCACGAGCTGAAGAAGACCCTGCAGCTGTGACTCGTCTTTTGTGACAGTGTTCGCGTAATCTTCTATCAGTTTTATCCCTCTCTCTGCCACGTCGTTGGTAACTTTCAGATGCGAGATGACATTCTTCAGATCACAGTAGTTCTTATCTTGATCCCACTTATTCACCGGCAGAGTGAGCCACGTAGACGCGCACACCTGCAGGCCTGTGAACACGAACCACGATGACTCATCGATCAGGTCCGGAAGGCGCGTCGTGTCATCAACCGAGACGTTGTCATACGTGAAGTCCTCGGGCACAGCGAGGCGGCACAGCTTCTTTGCCATCTCGTGCTTCACAGTGTCTTCCACTTTGTCACTGCAGAGGGCGAAAACGACGGTCTGAGGCCTCAGATACCACAAGTGCCGCCTGATCACTGCCAGTGAAGCCTCTGCAATCTCGCGATCCACAGCCCTGTACTGCAGAAGACGCTGGTACAACACAAGGTCATTCAGCGGGGCATCAGCTGCGACAGGAGCCGCCAGCCAGGCAGGTGCGTAGAGGAGTGCAGTAAATAGTACCACTCTCTGAAGTTTCTGTACCAGCTCGTCGTCGAACTCCAGCTGACCGCTGAACATCAGGAGCTTCGTGTAGTAGATGATCTGAAACGAATACGCACTGTGATGTATAAATACCGATACCACTCCATATAAGTTTGTTTAATGGTAAATTATTTATCTTATTTTTTTCTGGTAGGGACTTCAAATGGCTGTTTGCAGAAGGCAATACAATATTTAACTTCTAATTCAAAATACCAACCTTGGCCATCCACCTCGCATGATGGTAGGCTCCTGGGCGCATGAAGTGTGTGCCACGACGTGGCTGGGCCCCGAGTACCAGGAGTGTAATCTCCGCCACTTCTCGGTAGTCTTCTCTGACAAGACCAGAAGCGGTGCCGAGGAACTTGACTGCCTCATCTCGGAGCTCCATCAGCCACGTCACCTCCGCCAAATGCTCGATCTCCAGCTCGCGATAAGTCGAGAGGTCGAGCTTGTCCCACCTGAAAGGGGAGTTATGAAAATATTGCATGAAAACGACTGAAGTTTCCCTTTTCGACTGCTATTAACATCATTAGTAGAAGGACGCTGATATCTCAATTGCTCTGAAGGCAAAAAATCATTGGAGAAAACAAATGCGCCTTAGACTTGAAATTCACCTTCTCCTCAGATACTGGAACAAAGGTTCAGTTGGTGCTGTGGTTCTTCCAAACGCGGTGATGACCACTGCCCCCACGATGAGCTCCATAACGTGATGGCGACAGCCCAGCTGGAAGAGCGGTTTACCAAGCATGTTCTCCAGCCGGACCACCGCACCCTGCACCCTCCCCGTATTGGAGGAAGTTGTGTCGAAGCACAGTCCAATCACGTTGTTCTCGCATCCCCAGTCTTTGAGAGCACGAAAGGTCGCCTGGGCCTGGGACAGACCGGTGCCGTCAGCAACAGTCGGAACGGCCAGCAACTTTCCTTCTGTGCATTGGGGAGCTCCGGAGATGAGAATCGCCTGGCGGTGCTCCAATGATCCAAGAGAGTCCTGAAACGTATGTCATACATGCCAATCCATTATCGTCCACTGGAATATGTCAATCCACTGTCGTCACTGGAACATGTTAATTCACTGTCGTCCACGGTGAGGGCAAAACTGACCTTGATTACTTTACCGTCCCAGTGGACGACAGCATGCCTCGGAGATACGAAGGATTTCTGCACAGCTGTCGACACTTCACAACGATGTGCCACTCTTCCACGGCGAGACGTGTCCTTCGAGATACTGAATTTGTCCAGGTCTGCGGGCGGATCTGCCGAACGTAGGACTGCCGCCACGACACTTGCCACCTATGTGCGAAATTGAAAGGAAATTGACAAGGATGCGTATGGTTTTTATGTGACAAAATAATCACTAAATTTTCCGTCGTTACGTCTATTATATCTTTGTCAAGGAAAGATCATTACTGATATATACACACCTGATTATTGGACATCCGGAAGCGATCAGCCACTTCAATAACAGCCGGTGCATTGAGGATGCGGTGAGGAAGGCTGATTGATACAGTTGATTCTCTCGGCTGTCGGTATGGTGGTTCTAGCTGTGATTCGGAGTTGCTCGATGATCTGCTTTCTATAGATTCATCGTCGCTCTCAGCTTCGGTTCCTAATTTCGTTTTTGAGGTGCCTGGCTCATCACGAGATTGTTGTCTTGAGAGTTGCCGTTTTCTCTTGACAACGAACACTTTATCATTCCCACTCATTGTTGCCTGGCGCAGGCCCCGTTGATCCTCATAAAATTTAATATCTTCTTGTTTGTTGTTGTCTGAGAGCAGTCGACTTTTCTGTATCTCTTCAATAGCATCGGGAGCTCCGATGTCCCAGAGCTTGTTCAGATTTTCTGAAAACTTCTCCCTGCCTTTTCCCGCGTCACTGTCTCTCATCTTGCTCTTCTGCAGCGAGCGCCACTCTTCCCACAGTAACTCCAGTTTTCTTTCGCAGTTACGCCTCGTGATCGTCTTTATACGTGCCATGTTCCAAAATGCCAGAACATTGGCCACCGTGTCTTTTACGGCGGCCTTCCTGTCAGTAGTTTCCTGCTTGGCATAGAAGAAGTACTGGAGAACTTGATGGGTGGTTGGCAATTTGGCACCACCGATCGAGGAAGATGGCTGACCAATTAAGAAGACGTCCGTGGCTGACCTTAGAGAAGGTGGTGCTGTTGTTGCTGCTTTCTCTTTTCCAGAATAAGTAACTTTCAGAGTCTTCCCACTCCTGGTTGTTAACAGTTTATCCATTGTACTAAAGTCTAGACTTATCAAACAAGAATCAATTGACACAGTTGATCTGTAAAAAGCAAACTGTGATTAGTAAAAATATTGGTCATAGACATAGCGGTGTGTGTGTAATTGGGATTTTAGGATGCGCCAGCTACTGATGCTATGATTACGTACATAACGGGGGACAAATACGGTATTTTAAATTTTAATGTTATTTCTAGGTGAGTGTAACTTCTAAACCACTTGTCCGATCAACTTGGTAAGTATCTGAGAGGATTTCTTTCACTGAGAGGATTCAGAAAATATGGTCATTTGATGATTTATCTTTATTCAGTAAAAAATTGTCAATTTGGCCAAATTTCCAAAATTGAAATTTTCAAGGTCGATGCGCGACCCCTAAATATTGATCGATTTTGGTAAAAATGGTGTCAGTGTACTTCCACTGAACCAAACCATGGGAAAAACTTTGACCAGCTATAATTTTTTAAAAAAAGTGAAAAGTGATCCACCCTAAGTGTATATCAATATGTGTAAATCTGTACACAAAATATTAAAATATGCACCCATATATGGACATATGGAAACCCGATCACAAAGAAATTTTCGATTTCTGAACCCACCCCATGCAGAAATCCTGCGTACGGCCCTGCCTACAAACATACATAAACAGTATACAAGACTGGCTCACACACAATAGACTCAAAGTAGCGCCAAAAAAATCAACCATAACCTTGCTAACAAGCAACAAAAGAACACCAGATAACTCCAGAGATTACACTAAACAACACCAACATTCCACACACTCACAGGGCCAAAATACTTGGGGTCACATACAACACATCATTATCTTTTGCAAACCATATTCAGGACATTAAAAACAAATGTACATCAAGACTTAACATGCTTAGGGTACTAACAGGCCCAAACTTTGGACACCAGCACGAAACAACATCACTCATATACAAACAATATATTCGCTCAGTTATGGACTATGCTAGCCCATGCTGGGCACCCATTATCTCAAACACACACATAAACACCTTACAGACAATACAAAACAACGCACTTCGTATCATTACAGGATGTACTCAAACAACACTAATAGAACACCTGCACACAGAAACAAAAATACTGAAAGTTAGGGAACATTTAGACATGAGGGGAACACAATTCATGGCAGCAGCGACAACTAACCCACAACACCCTTGCCACTACATGTACAATCATGCACCAACACCTCGCACCATTAAAGTAACACCAGATAGACATTATAACCAAATACACCACTCCATACCACGCCCGACAGACATCATACACTACAGAAAACACATACACACACACCTAACCCACAAAGCACTGACACGACTCGATCCGAATGCGGTCCGAATGCGGTCCTAGGTGCGAAGCCGCCACCCAATGACAGGTCAGAGACAAGCCTGAGCAGATCGGATCGAGTTAACTTAGCACGACTCCGATGTGGACATCACCCCAACTTGCAGACATATAAACACAAACTAGACAATTCCACAGATGACACCTGCCACCTGTGCCAGGACACACCACAAACAATTGAACACATTATGACAGACTGTACCGCTCTAGCACAACAACGAACACAACAGAACATCACTAGTGCGCTGAACCTCTGGTCCACTCCGGAGAGGGCGATCGGTTACCTGCGTGCCGCCGGCTTGCTCGATCAGGGTGTGCTGATCAGCTAACCAAGAACAGCAACATCACAAATACATCATTTTAATTTTCCAAAATGATAAAAATGTAGATTAATTTGGACTATATCTTTTCCTATATATTTAAAAAAATAATCAGTTAGAATTAAGAGTGCATTGATGACAGAAGATATTCCGAGACGTTTGCCAAATATTATTAAAATATGTAATATGCTTAGAATTTAGTTCTCCTATTTTTCATTTTATATATTTATATAAATATATATATATATTAGTGGTGGACCTGATATCCGCGTCATTTTTAACATCCGCACTTCTGACTGCGGATGTTATGCGGATAATACCTCTAATAAATTATGCAATTTACAATTAAATTAGCTTATAAAGTAGCTTATAAGGCCCAGTCATGCACATTTCATGTAAAGTATTAATTATTAATGAACAAACAAATATATAAACCTCAAAATATAAATACCTGGTAACACAGAAAATTGAATGAAACTTGTTTCATTGAATTTTCTGTGGCTGAAACTCTTGAGAAAGTTATTATTTTTATCATAATGAAAATTAATATTAATTTTAATTCTTATGCATTGCCTGCCATAATAGTAATATCACGAAATTTGAAAAATTATGTCATATATTCATAATTCTATATTATATTGATAGATTAACTAAATATCCGCATCCGCATCCGCGGATATTGAAATAAAAAATCCGCATCCACTTCCGCAGATGTTGAAAAACTGACATCCGGTCCACCACTAATAATATATATAATATATATATATATATATATATATATATATATATATGCAACTATAGTATGCGGTCTACCTATGATTTGGCGGTCTACCTTTTAATTTTACCTTCTTACGATTGGTTAGGTTTAGTCATGATATTTTCGTTAATTTTAACGAAAATACCATAACTAAACCTAACCAATCGTAGGTAGACCGCATACTATAAAAGCACCTATATATATATATATTATATATATATGAGTTTCATATATGGTTAAATTATTTAATTGAAAAGGTTTGCATAAATACATAAACTGAAGTAGAAAAATGATCAAAATACTGCTGGTGAAGTTGAAGTTCCGAATATTTACTGACTCATTTCTTTTCACACAAAATAACTCTCTCTCTCTCTCTCTCTCTCTCTCTCTCTCTCTCTCTCGGTGGGGAAATAGGTAGGTGGATTGAAAACTGGCTGAGGAATAGGCGGCAGAGGGTGGTAATTAAAGGGGCTAGTTCGGGTTGGGCCTCGGTCACTAGTGGGGTTCCTCAGGGTTCCGTTTTGGGGCCACTGTTGTTTACCATTTACATAAATGATATCGACGGTGGCATCGTCAGTCGGATCGCCAAATTCGCTGATGACACCAAGCTTGGGGCCAATGTTGGGACGCCCGAAGCGATCGAGGAACTGCGTGCGGACCTAGGTAGGATAGGAGAGTGGTCCGAAAAATGGCAAATGCCGTTTAACTTGGGTAAATGCAAAGTGATGCACATTGGCTACGCCAATCCCAAGTCGGACTACTCGATGTTCGGCAGTAATATCGAGGTGACTGATTTAGAAAAGGACTTGGGTGTGCTAATTAGCAGCGACCTTAAGTTTACGAAACAGTGTGTAGAGGTGGAAAAGAAAGCCCAGAAACTATTGGGTTATATCAGGAGGCAATTTCAGTTTCGGAACAAGGAGATTGTGCTCTCACTGTACAATTTCCTTGTTCGGCCGTACCTGGAGTATGCTGTGCAGTTCTGGTCGCCCACCCTCAGGAAAGATATTGAGAGGCTGGAGCGAGTGCAGGCGAGGGCCACAAAGTTGATCCCTTCCGTTAGGCATATGGGCTACAATCGACGGTTACGCGCCCTGAACTTGTTTTCGCTTGAAACTCGGAGGCTGCGCGGTCAATTGATCGAGGTTTTCAAGCTCTTACGAGGGTTCAACGATGTCGATTTTAGAAGTATGTTTAGTTTAAATGATAACCCAACTCGCAACAATGGTTGGAAGTTGGATTTGAAACGGTTTAGGACTAGTGTGTGTGGGAATTACGTTACGTATAAGATCTGTGACACATGGAACAGGTTACCTTCGGAAGTTGTGAACAGTTCCTCTGTGCATCAGTTCAAGAAAAGGTTAGACGAAATCTTGCACACTATTTGAGTGTGTAAAGACATTTAGGACCTCATTCTGCGGAAATTTCTTTTCCTATAAAATAGTTAATATCTGGAACCAACTTCTCTCAGAGGTTGTTTCCAGTCAAAGTGTAAATCTGTTTAAAATTAGGCTAGACAAAGTACTGAACACACTCATAGTTTAAGATTAAAACCTCAGAAAACTCTGCAGGAGTTCGCTTGCTCGGTCTCTGTGAGCAAGCTAAATATAGAGCTATTTATATATTCTCCACTTTCCTGTAAAATTTCCTTGGCCACTTTTCCAGGGTCAAGGTATTTTCTTCAACCTTTTTCCGTACCTGCCTCTGGCAGGGAGGGAGCGGAGGGTGGGGAGAGAGCCTTCTACTTTTCTATCCAGTTTTCTACTACTGCTAGGATAGTTGAAAGAAAAATAAACTTTCACAAAATTTTCCCTGGCACCCGTTGCCATTGGTACCTCCTCGGTATGGGCCGCAAGGCCTTTTGAGGTGCTTCTTTTCCTTGTAACTCCTTGTAACTCTCTCTCTCTCTCTCTCTCTCTCTCTCTCTCTCTCTCTTTATTTCCTACTTTTCCTATAGAAGCATTTCATCACTTTGCCGGTGTGATTGCTTTTGCTCGTACACAGGTGTAGACATAAAGAGTTTGAACTTTACCTCTTTCTTAATCTTTTTGAGACTAGTCTGGAATGGGCCATGGGGTCTTTGTTGGCCCGATACCTCGGTAAATAGAGCTGTAAATACTTTGTATAAAATCAAAATCATATGTTCGAGGTTTTTGTGACGATACCAAGTAGTTGATATACAATCAGCACAAATATATTATGTTAGTTTATACAACAGTGCTATCTAGTATGCGATTTCTGTGTGTACATAGCGTTAATTGTACATAGAACTAGTTTATATATTCTCTTCTTTCCTGTGAAATTTTCTTGGCTACTTTTCCAGGATCAAGGTATTTTCTTTAACCGTTTTCCATACCCGCCTCGGGCAGGGAGGGAGCGGAGGATGGGGAAAGAGCCTTATGCTTTTCTCTCCAGTTTTCTACCAGTGCTAGAATAATTTAAAAACGCACTAGTTTAGTAACAGGAACCTCCCCGAGTGGATCGAAAGGTCTTTGAGGCTTTCTCTTGTTCTTGTAACTCCTTGTAACATTCTCTCTCTCTCTCTCTCTCTCTGACGTTAGTGTCTGTCCATTAATATTTCCAATACCTTTGAACCAAATATACGGCACTGAGAGACTGATAATATAAAGTTTTAGAAAGTGATTTTGGAAGTGTTTCAGGTAAAGAATGCATTTTCTTTTGCCTGAAATTTCGTGTAGGAAGGTAAAAGTGTCATCAAGACCTTATTGTGAACTGTTCCTATTTCATTTAAGTAATGATTAAGGGAACTATAAATACTGACATACTGTATATTTGCAGTTAATTAATAATGATTTTTCAAGATCTAAATAAAGATTTTCATTTCAGATATTTTATCCCTGAGTTATTTTCAGGGGAAATTTTCTGTGTGAATTTCACCTGCCTAAACAAGTCCTATGTTATCGAAGCAAAGACCTACGTTGTGGCCATGTCTCGTGAAATCAGCGACACCAAGCGCTATTCGGTCTGTTCAGTAAATGGCTGGGTAAACGGAGTTTGCATTCAGATGATGTAGCAACCCGTGTTTCGGATTCCACATTAAGCTGTAAATCCCGTTATATGACCCCCTTCCATGGATAATGGTTGCGAAGTCTATATTATGCAATTTATTGAATATATGAATGAAAATGAAAATGAAAAGGTTTATTGGAAGACTATAGTCCAGATGACAAATATTATTAATACAATGACAGTTCACATACTAAGGACAGAAATATACACAGTTGAATAGAAATAGTACAGTACTGTCAAAGTTAAGTGGAGCTACAGACAGACGTTTTCGCACCAAGAATTCCATAGCTAAGAGGATAAACGGCAGGACTCATGGATAGCTTGGATAATCGGGTTGGTTGATTTTTTAATTCTTCGCATTAGACTGTATTGAGTACGTCTTGTTACCTCCGGGATGCTCGGGACATTGCGTGTAGCAAACATTTGCGAAGATGAGCATCTCAGGAGGTAATTTATATAAGAGTCTACTGTAAAAGACCTGTTGTACAGCAAATTTCGGGTCCTGCCGGACCGTTTTTGTAATTCACCCAGAGTTGATGTCCGTATATATTACTGCAGAAAGTACGAAAGAGAGTGTCTTTAGCTTCACTTGTACAGAACCGAAAGTTCCTTATAGTCATATTCGCTTTAGCACAAAGGCTTCGAGATTGTTTTCTTATATTCGAGTCATCACTCAAGGAGCTGGTAATAGTTTGACCCAAATACTTAAACTCTTGTACACACACACTATATATATATAAATATATATATATATATATATATATATATATATATATATATATATATATTATATATATATATATATATATATATATGTATATATATATTATTTATTTATTTATTTATTTGCCCGTTATTTTATAATGAATGCATATTTTATTACTGGGATTTCTTATTGGGATTCTTTCTAATCTTTCATTACTGAATAACTAATAAATATTGTATATTAAAACCGTTCTTTCACCAATTCATTCTTAAAAACAATAACTTTTCCTGATTTCTACGAAATTAAAGAGATGATACCGCTACGAATAGACTATATATAGTCTCAGGGGTAGCAAGCGTTGATTGCACCCCCCCCCCCCCCTGCACAGATGAAACTAATAGAGGTACAAAAAACTGATTGTTGCATCTTTTAGACAATTTAATTCTACGTCTAAACAAGACCACTCAATAGTTGGTGTTGCCTCCTTGTGCTTGGCGGACAGCTTCAAGTCGGCAAGGGTGAGAGGTGAGGAGAGACTCGAAAAGGTCAGTGTCGTACTCAAGATTTCGGAGGATTGTTTCGATGTGCTGCTCCATGGTCCGGCGGCAGAATCGGGTGGCTGGTGGTTCAGCAAGCATCAGCGAATCCACTCGGTCTTTCAGGATGGATTCTGAACGATTCTGCCGCCGGACCATGGAGCAGCACATCGAAACAATCCTCCGAAATCTTGAGTACGACACTGACCTTTTCGAATCTCTCCTCACCTCCTACCCTTGCCGACTTGAAGCCGTCCGCCAAGCACAAGGAGGCAACACTAACTATTGAGTGGTTTTGTTTAGACGTAGAATTAAATTGTCTAAAAGATGCAACAATCAATTTTTTTGTACCTCTATTAGTTTTATCTGTGCAGGAGGGGGGCAATCATTGTTTGCCATCGTGCAGTAAGGCCATACAAGGTCTTACTAGGGAATATAAGCAATCAACAAAAGGGTAATAGTCAGGGGCAGATTTAGGCTTCCTGGCGCCAAGGGCCATACTGATTTAGCCGCCCTTCGGACACTTACGCAGTTATCATTTAGCAATAAGTAGTTATTTGATATAAGGGTTTTCAGTAAAATGCAGTCAAATGGTTTAGGCATTTGAGGGGTCCCGCGTCTTAACCCTTTAAGGACGAGTCCGCAGCATATGTGGTCACCTTTGTTACCAGAACGTATAAGTTTTATTGGTATTCAAAACTAAATATTTTAGTAACTAGTCACTGAAATGATTCACATTTTGGGTTCTTTTCCCGACAAGTAAGTGACATCTACATATAAACATGTAGAAACATTTATAGAAACGAGGCATTGTAGTACAATTTATGTTATTATTTCTGGTGGACCTTAAGGTACCATCCTTCGATAAAGGGTTAAGGTACCTAAGCGCCAAAATTAAAATTCGCCAGAAATCGCCTCCAAAGTTCAGCAATATTCTAACAATAGTATCTCTGTTATTAATTGAGCTAGAACGTTCATGTTTGGCTAAATTAGAGTTCTAGGTATGCTAATGAAGATGTTGATGAGTTTTTGGAATAGATTTTCATATTATATATTTTTTATATATTTTTTTTATTTTTTTATTTTCTTATTATGCCGAACTTTGGGTGCGATTTCTGGCACAGAATGATTCCATTGATTTTTCATCACTATCACTAGCACGGTGAGACTGCTGCACATGTTGATAATAGTTAGAAACCGGGTGAATAGAATAATCCACGCAATATTCAGCAATATGAGCACGAACACAGGACGCCTGCTAACAGCAACGCGAGTCTTAAGGTGCTGGCGGGATGGTTGTGTCGTGTCCCTCTCGGCGCGTGGAGAGGGTGGCCAATCAGAAAGCAGAGCGGCGTGGCTGCCATGTTTTAATTGGCTCGCGCTCCTCCTGCTGTTCCCGCCACCCAGAGACCGAGCGTCCCACCCCCCACCCCCATCACCTCCCACCAGTTGAACGGGATATTGGGGCCTTAAGACGCGCATCACATCTGGGCGGCAGAGCCCAGCTGGCGATAGAGGTGAAAAAAGTAGTTCGCTTCATAAGGTTTTCAACCATACTTCTAAGTGTCGTAAGGTCATTATAACTAGGCTGACTATACGTACCGTTTTGAACGGGACAGAACCGTTTGTTTTATATTTCCTGGCCGTCCCGTCGTTTTAATAAAAATGTCAATTTTGTCCCGGTTTATGTACTTACTTTTTCATGAATACAGAATATTACATAACCCCGTCCCTTTTTTGCCATCCCAATGTCCCGTTTTTGTCTCAAGGAAATATGGTCAGCCTAATTATAACCCAAACTACGCGATAGTGGAAGGGTGAAAATAGTGATATCCATCAAAAACACGTTTTCACCTATGGTGGCGCTTAGGTACCTTAAGACGCGCGACCCCTCATTTACTCTAGCAAAATATATTTAACATATAAGATATTTTTATATCAATCATAATATATTATATATATCATGAATATATAACAATCCCTTAAATGTGTGAAAAGAAATGAATTGTAGGTTATCTTTACGATCTTTATGTTTAGTTATGAAATCGACCGTTGTACAGGGCTATTAAAAATTATTCATCCGATTTCAACTGAGAATACTTCCGTACCTATCAACCGTGCATCAACTGGGCATACACCACATGAAAGAGGAAATCTCTGAGTTTTACAAGATCACCGCGAGAGGGATCCAAAGTTACGTCGTGGCCTAGCCTAGCAACAAACAGTCAGTGTGAAAATGGCGTCCGCACAGCAGAAGGCGTTTTGTGTGTTGTAGTTTTCGAGCTGTAAATCGGTAGTCACAGTGCAGCGTGAGTTTCGTCGACGTTACAGAACAGATCCACCGGGTGCTCAGAGCATCCGTCGGTGGTATCGGCAGTTCGAGGAAACAGGATGTTTGTGTAAAGGCAAGTCCACAGGACGACCGCGCGTGTCTGAGGATACACGGACATGCTGGAGCGAGTATGGGAGGAATTCGACTACCGTGTCGACGTTGCTCGTGTAACTAGGGGAAGTCACATAGAGCATTTATGAGGTGAGAAACAAAATTTGGACAGTTTTTCTTTAGGTTGATGTATCACAAATCACTCTGTATTTGTAACATTAAAAAATATTCTCATTTGAAATCAGGTGAATCAATGTGAATAGCCCTGTATAATACTCAAAGCAGTTTCCGCCAGATTGCTCAGCAGCGAAGGAGTCAATAAGATCTGTATAGCTAAGAGCTCTCGTGAGCTCCGATTCAATACTAAGGATAGCTAAAGAGTTGAGACGATTCTCTGACATCACTGACCGTAGGTAGTTCTTTAGTCGTCGCAGTACAGTAAAAGATCTTTCGGCAGAACAGTTGGAAGCCGGCGTACATAGGAAGATCCTGAGCGCAATATCAACATATGGGTAAACTTCTTTTAATCCTTTTGCTTGGATCATCTCACTCATCTCAAGAATGCTGGTAGGAGTTTTCTCCAAATTCAGAAGAAACCCACGGAAATTAAGACACTCATTAACAAATGCTTCCGCCAAGTCATCCTTGTAAAATTCCCAAAGCTTAATAGCATTGGCAGTTATATCTGTCGGATTCAAGGTGGTGACTTTTGTAAAAAATGCAGACCGTGCATGGAGGTTTTCATACACATCTTTACGACGGTTTAATTCCGACAATAATCTGTCAAGTACCACAAGATAATTATTGATGAAGAAGTTCAAAGGAATTTTCATGGCTTGTTAATGCTTCACTGCCATGCTTCCAGTCATCAAATCCTTCCTTACCAATTTTAGTAGTTCCACCAAATAACTGACATGGGACGCAGAAAATTGAGCCTATGCCCTCCGAATACATTAAATATGTTCTCTTCACCTTCTCTCCGTTGACAAGCTGTGTTTCAAATAATGTTTTACAAAAATATCTGAATCGTTCACCAAAAAGTCTCTTTGATTGAGAAAAGTTCATGTTTTCTAGGTCCTGATTTATGCCATGCTCTGACACATAATGACGTGTAGCATCATTAACTTCCCATAATGCTGGGTCTTGTCCAATGGAAGTATTGCTGGAGGTAGTTGTGATGCTACCTACATCACAAGACTTAGTATGGGGTAGGCAGGATTCTTGAACTTCTCTACCAGATAATCTAAAATTACTAGGACCTTCATTAACATTTTGATCTTCTTGGAAACTCCTAATCTCGGTACATTCTAATTCTTTTAAAAGAACATTCGGATTTGTTTCAACATTTTTGCTCTTTATATCAGATTTCTTGAAGAAAGTATCAATTTTCGCAGTTTTGGCAATGACATCTCGTTGTTTTTCAGCTTTCTCCAGAGCTCTCTTCTTATACTCCGAGCCGCTTAGTCTTTTTCTCCCATCACTCATCTGAAAAAACAAATACATCTGAAATTAATTAAAAATATAAATAATATATTTTAAAATAAATATATTATTAAAATTAATAAAATATATTATAATTTATATTTAAAAAAATAGCTCAGCCAGGCTGAGTAGGTCTCTAACAGCTAACTACATATAGGCAGTTAAGTTAACATAAAAAATTCAAAATTGTCTTAAAAACTGCCTTCTTCTTACCTTGTATAAATACCATTACTGTACTAAACTAAAATAAACACAATCTTGTCTTTAAATTTTAAATGTTGTCCAGTTTCAAAGTTCAAAGTTGCAAAAAAAAATATATAAATTCAATTTTATAGAGAAAACCTTAAACAAAATAATTGCCAAATTTTTGGCTTGATACTCTGTAAAGTGTAAACAATAAATCTAAAATAAAATTAAAATAATTAGCTTTAAAATAAAGATATTATTAAAATTAATAAAATATATTAAGGCCAAGGACCAACTTTCAAATTGACTTCGTTCAAACGTAATGAGATTATTTTTTAAGTGGTACTAACTTTTCTCCGTTTTTTAGCTAAAAAAATATCAGAAATTTTGGATTTTTTCCCTACCTAAAAAGTGTTTTCTTGTTACCTTTCTTGTTACGAGTTTTCCTCCAGAATTTTACTGCCCTCAAAATTTTGCCGCCCCCTAAAATTTTCCGCCCTGGCCCATGGCCCATTTGGCCCATATGTAAATACGCGCCTGGTAATAATCGTAAGCAACGATCCACAAGAACTGTGTAACAGGTAAATATGATTCATGAAATTATTGCGTGAATTCCGCAGAAGTCAATTCACTGTTTGTCAACAGAAGGAGGTACGTCACGAACATCTGTGTATCGTGTACTTCATACCGAATTAAATTTTTTCACTACAAAATTCATTCACAAGCTTCACTGACTGATGTTCCAAAATAAAAAACGAATGGAATTCGCAACATGGATGTTGGCAAAGCTTGAAGAAAATCCTAAGTTTTTTAAAACATATCCACTTCACTGACGATGTACATTTGCTCACATATGTAATGTTCCTCGCCTCACAGACGACTCCGTACATGTGGCAACGCCGCAGTGATAATCAAGGTACCCCAACTCGGGGGAAGGTGATTGGAATGGAGACAACCAAGTCCAACAACATATAACACAGACATATATATCGAAAGAACAATTCAATGTGCAGTCATTGACATACAGGTAATTATAATGTCTGTGTTCATAAAGATAAACAATTAATATGATCATGAACAGCGTTGAATTCCATGTAGTTTACTAATCTTACAGTAACTAGTTTACAGTAACTAGCGGAGCGACTCGGCGTTGCCCGGTGGAAGTTGAACGATATATATATATATATATATATATATATATATATATGCCCGGTTAGGTTAATTGAATGCCCGATTAGGTCAACTGAATTCCCGATTAGGTTAATTGAATGCTCTGTTTGGTCAACTGAATACCCGATTTAGAGTAATTGAATGCCCTAGTTAGGTTAATTGTATGCCCTTAACAATTGGTTAGGTTAAGTCGTGATATTTTCGTTAGTTTTAACGAAAATATCACGACTTAACCTAACCAATCGTCATGGGCGTACAGTTGACCTAATCGGGTACTCAGCTAACCTAACTGGGCATTAAACAATTTTACCGTAGTTTTCGATATATATATATATATGTATATATATATATATATATATGACCTCAGAGGCCGATGCCACATAGCCTATATATATATATATGCTAGAGCCCGGCCATTTTATGTCACTCTTTTATGACGTGTCTATGATGTCACTATCTTTCAACCAATCCGGAATACAGAGGCCTCCAGCGGCCTCACATAACCTCGGAGGCCGACGCCACATAGCCTATCTTCTTCCCCGGCCTCAGTTACTCCTATCCCCCAAGTCTCATCCAAATCTGGCCAGTGGTTTGGCCGGCCATAAGAAACAAAGAAAGAAAGTTCGCAGGCAGTTCGACCGTCACAAGTATTAATGTAGATAAGGTTTCATTATGATTACTGCAAGTCTATATGAACAGCTCCCACAATACAACTTTTTATATACTAGTGAATTTGAACCAAAAATAGACATTACACAACCAACCTCCGCACTTCCGCATTCCCCTTCCCCACCCACCAGTCTTCTTTCTGTTACACTTGCTCATCATTATCATATACTCATCATCCTTTTTAGATGTTTTTCACTTCCATCCTCAACCTGTTTTGTGCTTCACATCCCCAGTTTGTGAGTGGTGAGAAAGTGTTTTCGAAACAGTAGACAATGATACTCCAGCTTTAGCAGTTATGTGTCTTTGAGTGTTGCCTTCCTTATGGAGAAAAATAATTTTCAACCTATTCTTGTATGAAATTTCTTTATTTGGAGCCACTATACTATCTTATCTGTAAAAAAAATTAGAAGATGAGACATTTTTTTGTATTAAAGTTTAACAAATAAAATGATATTTTTAAAGAAACTTGCGATTACATGAGGGTATAAAGAACATGTATGAGTCATTAAATCTATAAAACATGTTATTACATCAAATTTAATAGTATATTTACCAGTAAAGAACCTAGCCCTCAAAATTAGCAAAATCAATAAAAACTAGTGATCTACTGATTCGTCTGCATTGGCAGAATCGCCCAATTTTTGGGCCTTGGCATGGGCCAAATTTAGCTGATTCTCTTACTGAGTATTTGGAATTTTAAAATTTTCATTATAGAACAAAATCTATATGTACAGAAACTTCAACACCAAAAAACACCATAATAATTTATACTCATTTCAAAGTGTAATTATATATAAATATTTTAAATTCACATAAATGGCAAAGCATAATAAGTTACTGTAAGTTGTCCCAAAATTTACACTTTATCGACTAGCTAATCTCTAAATATTATAAACTATTGTAATGTAATTGTAATTGGTTGTGTAATGTCTATTTTTGGTTCAAATTCACTAGTATATAAAAAGTTGGGAGCAACTGTAGTTTACGTCCCCCTGTGGTGCCTAGTGTAGTTTAGGTTCCCGTACATTATCCTAGTGTAGTTTGCGTTCCCCAACTTTGTCCGCGTATACCTAATCAAAAAAAATGTTAAAACTAACGTTTTATTTGATGGATTCATTGAAAAAGTGTCTCCTAAAGCTCCTAGTGTAGTTTACGTTCCCCAACTTTGAACTAGTGTGTATTGTGGTAGCTGTTCATATAGACTTGCAGTAATCATAACTGTATAAAGCTGTATAAGACTAGTAAACTTCATGGAGTTCAACGTTGTTCACGATCATATTAATTGTTTATCTTTATGAACACAGACATTACAGTTACCTGTATGTCAATGACTGCACAGTCAATTGTCCTTTAGATATAGAGTAGATGTTTGTGTTATATGTTGTTGGACTCGGTTGTCCCCCCTCCACCCCACCTTCCCCCCCCCCAGTTGGGGTACCTTGACTATCACTGCGGCGTTCCACATGTACGGAGTCGTCTGTGAGGCGAGGAACATTACATATGCGGGCAACTGTACATCTGTCTAGAGCAGGGGAGGGGAACCTTTATTATGTGGCGAGCAAATTTCAACTAAAATACTCTCTACCAGGCAAATTGCTGCTTTAAAAATAGTTTGGGACATAATTACGATGTAAATATCGTGTTTTTAAATAATCAAATTGTCCGCGGCCGATTAAAAAGTAGGCTGTGGGCAATATTATGCCCTCGGGCGGTAGGTTCCCTATCCCTGGTCTAGAGAGATTAATAAGCAAAACTTTGGTTATTGGATAAGTAAGTCATGCTGGTGCTTCAGTAAAGTTTTCATGTAATATTGCTAAATTCAACATTTGGGATGCTGTTGGGTGGTATGTTGTAGTTGGTTCGGAGCTATTGAAGAATAGGAACCCCAGCCTTCTTTAGTTAGGCTTATAAGGCTAACTAACGAAAATATCACGACCTAACCTAAACACTCGTTAGGTTAACTGTACGCCCTTGACGATTGGTTAGGTTAGGTCATGATATTTTCGTTAGTTAGCCTTATAAAGCTAACTAAAGAAGGCTGGGGTCCCTATTCTTTAATAGCTCCGTTGGTTCCTACTTCTTTGAGAATGAAGGTTCATATCGTCAGATGCTACAAGATTTCTACTTACCAAAACTAATTAGTTTTTCCCGTAGAAGAAATGACAACATTACCCAAAACTCACATTGGTTTCAGTAGGATGGAGCACCTCCACACACTGCTTGTGAAACTCGCAACTTTTAGAGGAAGCATTTTTCTGGACGACTACTCTCTTTTCAGGAGCCATTGGAATGGTTCCCTTACTCATCCGACCTCACACCCCGTAACTTTTTTGTGGGGGTTATATAAAAGACAGGATCTATTCTACCAAACCTAAGACACATTTGTGTAAGGTTAAATAATGTGTTAGAAGAAAATGGCGATTACATTGCACATGTTGTTTGATTAAGGTTAATAAACTTTGTTTTACGTACCTATTGAGTTTGTCTTTGTGTATAGATTCCCTTTTTTATCTTACAACAGTTATTTAGAAATAGGGACATGTTTTGGGACACGATATACAGTGTATATACTGTATATATATATATATATATATATATATATTATTAGTGATGTAGCGGATGTCATTTTTTTCACATCCGCGGATGCGGATGCGGATGAGGATGTTTGATTTCAACATCCGCGGATGCGGATGCGGATGTCTACATTTTCGTTATTTTTTAGGATATATTCGAGATTTGTTGTGTTTAACGTATATAATAAGTTATTATATAGAGAGAGCTGTAGCTATAATGTAGTATAATTGATTAATTGTACAATAATTGCTGTACTTTTCTCTGAACATATAAAATAATATCAAGCATCTAACTAATATAGAAATCAATTAGTGAATTCGTCTGCAAATAAATTCGTTATATTTTGTTGAGTTTCAGCCACAATTAGAAACCATAATTGTGTTACCAAGATGCGGGACGTGAACCCAACTCAAATGCACCCCACCGACCTCTTTCCCCAACCTCCACCTTATAGAAAGAGATCTTTAATTAGCTTGATAACTATTTATATTAAGTTTAAAGTTTTATTAGGCATATTTATAAATGAGTAATTAAAATAAAGTAAACTATGATGTTCATCGTTTAATGTTCAAACTTAATTATAGGAAGGTTATGCTTAAGGAACATTAACTTTTCTGCCTTTTCTGCTGCCAGTCTGTTTCTCTTTTCATCATATATTAATCCAGCACTGCTAAATAATCTCTCGCTTGGTACGTTTGTTGGAGGACAGGCTAAATGTTTCCTTGCAAGTTTACTCAAGTATGGATAGATATTCTGCGTATTTTTCCACCAACTAATAGGATTGTCACATGCAGCCAGGCGTTTTTCTTGGTGATAGCTCTCGATCATTTTTACTACATCTTTTGACATCGCGTAGGTCTCGTCATTGCTGCTTGACTCAAGAAACTGAGAGACAGATTCTGTGATAGATTTGCTTGTTGAAGGTGTTGGTTCTGTCACTGAAACTTTTATTCTTTTGGTGGGTGGCGAAGCGACAGATTCAAGAGATTGAAGCTCTTCAACTGCTTTGCCAAGTGATGATTTAACTCGTTCTAATGTACTAGGTGAAAATAATTTAGCTTTGTAACGTGGATCTAAGTAGGTTGCAAGAGAGTAACTTCATACAAGAACAGCCTCTCGTCTTGTCGCTTGCTTCACTTTTGCGCACAATGAACTAGTTCTATTAATATAGTAGAATTTGATAATTTCCGCTTATTAATGACGTTTTATCTCAACGGTCCACATCCGCACGACATCCGCAGTCCAAAGTGCGGATGCGAGAAAATGTGCGGATGTTCCGCGGATGCGGATGCGGATGCGGATGTGACCTACATCACTAATATATATATATATTTTATATAAAATTTTTATTGTTCAAGTTGAATTTGTAAGAGACTGCTTATCCGATTAAATAAAATACCTCTCATTTTAAGGACAATATAATGGCCTTAATATGATTTCTATTTCATTTAGTTATCTTTGGAATTGTGGTTTTGTTGGCCTGGTGAAAAGAAGTGGCTCTAAGTTTTGGGGACACACACAATAAATATAATATCTCTATCATGAAAAAGAAAAACTATGGTATTTGTCATTTACCATTACTTATTCGGACTATAGTGGATTTAATTATCCCAGAAGAGTTCCTTGTTCCATGCACGGTCTGTGTGTATCATATATATATATATATAATATATATATATATATATATATATATATATATATTAAAGTTTACTATCAGATGACAAATTCAATGTATAAAGGTAAGATCGTTAATTTGCTCGTAAATTGTTGTAATCTAGTTTACCTGCCAACAACCACCAGAAAAAAAGAAAGAAATTACCATCCAAATTGTCGCAATTTCTTGTTCATTTTATCACTGAATAAAAATGATGCAAATACAATTTGGAAGTCCATCCAAATTTTCCTTCAACTTTATTCGAAATCTCCTAATTTATTCATAGGTCTTTTTCGCCGACTTTCAGAATGTTCTTTATTTTTATCTCTTGTATGTTATAGTTTAAATTGGAACGCATATTTGTATCTCATGTTTTCCGTGCCCTCCTTGAAAAGAATTACGCAATGATGCAATAAATCTGTAAACATTTTACGAATAAAGTAATTTATTTCAGTAGAAAACAGGGAACAAAGTTGACTCGGTTTCAGTGTTTAAGTGTCCTTCAACTCGAATTCTCACATAAATGGTGTATTTTTAGTTTACTTTCAGCTGATGCCTTTAACGTATATGATATCTGTTCTATTGATAGTTGTATTGTTATGATTACTAATAAGGGGAAGGGATTAAAAAAAAATAATAATAATAAAATAATAATAATAATAATAATAATAATAAAATAATAATAATAATAATAATAATAATAATAAAATAATAATAATAATAATAATAATAAAAATAATAATAAAATAATAATAATAATAATAATAATAATAATAAAATGTAGGCGTGCTGCAGCTGGCTGTCAAACTCAATTGAACTGCAAACATAATTTCTTACAATACAGATGTTATCGTCGTTCCGTGTTCATTGTGAAAAAAAAAATATTGCGTGTGTACTGATGAAACTGAAAGGGATTTTACCGTAGAATAAACAAGATTAGATAGCGTACAAATAAAATTCATTCTACCTTTGGAACATCCAATTTAACTCATTTTCTCCTTTTATATATAAATATATATACATATACACAGACAGTGGCAGCTCGTGACTAAAAATTCTAGGGGTGCTGTCTCTAAGAATGGGTTGAAATAATTACTGAAATAAAAGGATGAGCATTGAGCAATGAATAAAAGTTTCAAAAGTTATTGAAAAAGTTATTCAGTGAGCTCATCATTATATTGTTCTTGATTATTTCAATTGTAAATAAAAAATTTAGGGGTACTGCAGTTCCGCAGTGCCGACCGACGAGCCGCCACTGTATATATATATATATATGTGTGTGTGTGTGTGTGTGTCCGTCCGTAGGCAAATGAGCATAAGTAAGGTCGAGTGTATCATTATTCACAGATGTAGTGGACTAATTTCGGAGCAAGTGTAGTTTACGTCCCCCTGATGCAAAAGGGGACACAAACTACACTAGGTCAAAGTTGGGGAAGTAAACTACACTACCATCTTTAGGAGACATTTTTTAAATGAATCCATCACATAAAACGTTAAGTCGTAATATTACGACTTAAACGTAACTAATCGTCAATATATATATATATATATATATATATTGACGATTAGTTACGTTAAGTCGTAATATTTTCGTTAGTTTTAACGTTTTATTTGATTAGGTATACGCGGACAAAGTTGGGGAACGCAAACTACACTAGGATAATGTAGGGGAACGTAAACCACACTAGGATAGTGTAGGGGAACGTGAAGTACACTAGGCACCACAGTGGGACGTAAACCACACTTGCTCCCTAATTTCTTTTGTGAGGTGACTTTTGGTGCTTCGGAACACTAAAAAATTTGTATGAAAAATCTGGAAACATTTTTTATAGTCGGAAAAAAGATAAGTTGGTGCTGATTAGTTTAGGTTACGCTAGGTTAGGTTTGTTAAGGTTTGGTTAGGTTAGGTTAGGTTAGGATTAGCGAGTACCTCACTATTTAGTGACTTAACAGAAAACAACCTTCGAGACGTCAATTATGACCCAAACTCTTCTTCTCGCGTCCTCCTCGGTTCGATGGTATTAAGGTTAGTTTAAGCTAAATTAGGTTTGGTTAATTACATTTTAGACATATGGATTTAAAAAAAGTCGGTACCTCTCTTATGCGGAGATGCGCGCTTGTATGCGTACGTGTGCGTAAAATATCACTGAGAATTAAAACACACGTCTACATACACATGTTGTCCCCAAATTTTATGCACTTGAAAAGCTATACATATTTTGTTTACGATTTACTTGGTACACTTTTAGAGATTTGACGTTGGATGCAATGTTGCGTTATGATCTATATAGGATTGAAGGTAAATGAAAAATATAAATTACAATTCAGAACTTTATTTATGAAAAGAAATATATTTTAGAAAGAAAACATTTAAAAATGTAAAAAAAAATTACATTACAAAAAATCACAATACTATATCAGACATTTTGAAACTTTGGTCAAGGGAACTTCGAACATGCTTAAGTACATTAATTCAGACTGAAATTTGTACGTAACCAAACTTCACTATGTATTTATAATTTTGTACATGATATATTCGACTCTATTAACCTATTTGGTAAATATTGAGTTTCAGGGACATCAGTTTTTGCCAACGTTGAAATTTGTTACAAGGATCTTGGTTGGCCTGAGAGTTGTTGACATCAGTGTGAGCTCTCGGCCTAACCTGGTAAAGCCTATAGATGACGTCAACGACTTTTGTCCAATCAGAATATGTAACAAATTTCGCTTGGTTAGTAGAGCAATAGGATCTTTTAAACTATTCCCACCCCCCAGCTTCAGAGAGGGGGAGACATAGTTTAAGAGGTCAATATTAGGGAGGAGATAATTTAACAGGTTTTACTTATCTTATTTACATAATATCAGGTCATCCCATAAGTAATGTCGTTTTTTTACGATATATTAAGTTTAAACTAGTCCTACTCGGTTTAAGCATAAATTTCCCGAAGGTTATATCTAAGAGGAGAGCTATCGTGTTTCGCTGCATACTTTACAGACTTTGACCAGTGAAGACGTGTGTTTTGCTTTATGTGAACCCCTCATAAACATGGCGGTATCAGAAGAGCATATCAGGCATATAATGCTTTATGAGTTCAAAAAAGGGAATAGTGCTACTGAAGCAACGCGAAACATTCAGGAAGTTTATGGCAACGATATTCTGCATGTGAGGAAATGTCAAAGATGGTTTCAAAAGTTTAGGAATGGTGACTGCTGTTTGACAGATGCAGCACGCTCTGGACGCCCTGCTGAGTTTGATGATGACCTGCTGTTAGCCGCACTTGAAGAAGACTGTTCAACAACTGTCGAAGAATTGGCCCAGAAACTCAATTCATCCCCGTCCACCATCCATCGACATTTGAAACAACTCGGGAAAGTGCCTAAGTTAGGAAAATGGGTGCCACATGAATTGTCGGTCGACAATCTGAGGGTGCGGGGAAACATTAGCACAGCTCTTCATTCCCGTGAACTCCAAGATCGTTTTTGCACCGTTTAGTGACTGGTGGTGAAAAGTGGATACTGTACCAGAATGTTAAGCGCCGTCGACAGTGGGTTTGTGCCGGAGAACCAGCGACACCACAACCAAAACCAAATCTTCACTCTCGGAAGGTGTTGCTTAGTGTTGGTGGCAGTGGCGGTCCTAGCTTACATGACGCCCTGGGCGAACCTCACCTTCAGCCCCCCCCCCCTGTTCGCCAACACACACACATTCGAATCCCCCAAAATAAAGGACAGACATAACTCTTTCACAAAATAACTTTTTATTGGACTAATTGTTGGAACTTCAGAACCAAAACAAAGACTCAAATTTCTGAATTTTACAAATCCTTCATCACGTAAATAGAATAACTCACTTAAGAGAATGTAATTATGATACTATGAACAGGAAAAATACAAATTAAATTGCACAACTGCCATAAATAAACTAGAGAATCAAATTTCTAAATTGTACAAATGCTCCATCACATAAATAGAATAAGACACTTAAGAGAGGGTAATTATTATGCTACACTTTGAACAAGAAACAAAATAAATTGCACCACAGCACAACTGCCATCTAAAGCCTGACTCTTCTTACCTTCCTTGATGCAAAGTCATGAATTAAATCATCATATGAAATCTGCTCAGCAATTGTATGATTTATACTGATGATGGCCACACCGGTAAGGCGTTCCTGTGACATAGTTGACCTCAGGTAGGATTTGATGAGCTTCAGCTTTGAAAAGCTCCTCTCTGCTTCAGCAACAGTGACTGGAAGAGTAAGACCAATTCTGAGAGCAGTCCACAAATTTGGATATATTTCAGAGAGCTCCCTTTCATGGATAAATGTCAGCAGTTCAAGCAAGGATATGGTCTTTGATGGCAAGTCAGGCAAGTTCTTCAGCTCCTGTGCAAGCTCTCTGCCATCCAAGTCAGATTGTCCCTTAAAGTGTAGTGTAGTACTAAGGTTCACACATTGTTCTGTCAGCTCCTCAAATGTGAGATTTTGGAAATGTGTCAGCACTCCAAACTTCTCTCCCACAATTTCCAACGTGGAAAATCTTTCCTGAATGGCTGATGTTGCAGCATCAACCACTGCATTGAAAAATGTCACCTCCAGCTTCTTCAAAGCATCAATCAAGGGCTCATCAGATGCTTCATAGGAGAAGTGCCGCTTTGTGGACCTCAGCCGTTTTTGTTTTAACACAGCCTCCACATTCATTTGTTCACAGATATCTGTGGCTGCCATTTGTGCAGCCACAAAACCTGTTGCCCTGTAATTGCGGAGACCTCTCTCTGTTTTTTTTAGGAGATTTACTGCAACATCAACGTGCATGCTAGGAGACTGCATCTGCTTGCTCACATGCTGAATTTGGCACAACAGGTCATGCCACACCACTGAACAAATGGCGAAGCGGTATGACCCAATCTCCTCTGACAGAGATTGAGCCTCGACCTTTATTACAGAGTCTTTGGTGTGGTCCCTCACCTCGATCAGTGCATCTCTCACTGCAGCTGCCTGATATCTCAGGGGCTCCACACTCTTGATCTTGCTTTCCCACCTTGTATCAGACCACATCTTCAATGTGATGTTCACATGTTTTTTCAAAATGGCCCATCGTTGTGTGGAGGCTGAAAACAAGTTGTAAAGCTTCTGCAAGATGCCAAAGTAACTTGTGGCATCAATAGATCCCTTAGCAGCATCGGCCACAAGCAAATTCAGAGAATGAGCCCCACATGGAACAAACAGATCTCTGGGATTAATTTCTAGGAGCCTGGATTGAACACCCTTGTTTTTTCCCCTCATGTTGGCCCCGTTGTCGTATGATTGTCCTCTACAGTCCATGAAAGGAACTTTTAGCTCCTCCAGTCTCTTCAGAATCAGAGATGCCAAATGTTGACCAGTGGACTCCTCTGCCTCCAAAAACCCCATGAAATGTTCCTTTATATGGGGCTTCCCCTCCAGTGACACAACCCGAATTACAACTGACAACTGTTCAGTGTGGCTGATATCTGGAGTGCAATCTAGAATTATTGAAAAAAACTTTGATTGTTTGATGTCGCTCACCATTGCTGAAATGGTCTTGCTGCTCGACAAATCAATGAGTTCGTTTTGTATGTGGTGGCCGAGGTAGCTGGTGTGACTGGAGGTCCCTTTTTGAACACGGTTAATGTGCTCTTGCATTATAGGATCAAATTGTGCCATAAGTTCAACTTCTTTCAGAAAATTGCCATTTGATGGTGAGAACAATTTTTCTGTATGTCCCCTTAGTGCCAAATTCCTAACTGCCAGAGAATGCACAATAGCAGTGAGACGTGTCAGCACCGCTCTCCATCTCAACTTCTCAGCCTCCAGAAGTGCCATCTCCTGCTTGTCAATGGTCTCCCCCTTTCTCATCCTCACTGCCAGTTCTTTCCAGATTTTCATAGAATTTAGGTGTTCTGAACTGTTGTCATGTGATGTGAGCAATGAGCTTGCATGCTTCCAGTCCGAGAGTCCCAAACTTGTTAAATTTATTTTCCTCTTGGAAAATAATGTACAACAGAAACAGAAAAGGCTGTTGTTTTTTAAGGAATAGACCAACCAACTTCTGGTTATATTTTCCCCACTAACCAATGACTTCCTGAAGTATTGATGGTGGAAACTTCTTCCGTCACTGTCGTTTCTAGGGAATACAAAGTCAGATGGTACTTGACTTGGTCCCCTGGAAACCAGTTGTGTCCGAATTCTCTCAGTCAGAACTGAAGGCCAGTTAGCAGGGTCGGTGGACAGAGACTCATCCTCAGGAGGCGATTCTGCTCCAGGCATTTCTAATAGAAAGAACAAGAGCATTACTCATTAGTAGAGACCGGAAGTTCAGGCAAAATGCCATAAATGCCTTTTTTTGCCTATTTTACTCATTTTTGGGTGAAAATGCTTTTTTTTGATATGAAGAGCCTAATTTGCCTATTCCACCTGTTTTGAATGAAGAGTTTCGTTTTTTTTTATACCAAATTATCACATTTAGCAACTTCTAATGATTAATTGGCAACTCCACTTCTCCAGATGTCGTACATATGGCAGCACTGCATATTTGTTTTCAGTCACTGTTTGTTTGCATGAGTGAGCACGTGTGATAATGTCTAAAGTTAAAGCATCTTCTTCTAAGAAACTAAATGATTATGTTCAGCAATTTGGGAGCAGTGTGTTCTCCACTGACGGCTCTATATTATTCTGTAAAGCTTGTGAAAAGGCAGTAAATTCAGAGAAGAAATACTTCGTGATCCAACATATAGAGACAGCTAAACACAAAAGTGCCGCTGACAAACGGAAGCTTGGAGGAGAGCAGTCATGCCTACTTACTAACTACGTTGCTGGCTCCAGCCGTAAGTCACAATTTTCAATGGACTTGTGCAAAGCATTTGTTGATGCTGGCAGTCCCTTGTGGAAACTAGAAAATCCGTCTCTGAGAAAATTCTTGGAGAAGTACACAAATGAACGCATTCCTAGTGAGTCGTCATTAAGAAAGACCTATGTAGAAGACATCTATCGGATTGTTATTCAAAATATTAGAGATGGAGTTAAGAACAAGTACATTTGAGTATCAATAGAGGAGACAACCGATTCTGTTGGAAGGTTTGTTGCCAATGTAATAGTTGGAACTATGAAGAGTGACCAACCCTCAAAAATCTATTTGTTAGCATCAGAGCTACTTGATAAAACAAACAGCTCAACTATTGCTCAGACTTTTACCAAATCACTTGCATTACTATGGCCTGAAGGGATAAAGCACAATAATGTTCTTCTCTTCATAACTGATGCAGCTCCATACATGAAAAAAGCAGCTGGGGCTTTAAAAATTCTTTTCCCCAGAATGCTACATCTCACGTGCTTAGCTCATGCACTCCACCGAGTTTCTGAAAAGGTACGAAGATTATTCTCTGATGTTGACAAGATGATTTCAAATGGAAAGAAGGTATTTCTCAAAGCTCCTTCACGAGTCCAGGTTTTCAAGGAAAAGGCACCGGGATTAGCACTGCCACCTCAGCCAGTACTGACAAGATGGGGAACTTGGATAAATGCCGCACTTTACTATTGTAAAAATTACAACACAGTACAGAGCATTGTAGAAAGTTTTGATGAAGAGGATGCATCTTCTATCAAGATTATGAAATCTCTCATGCAGAAGTCATTGCAAAATGATCTTGCATTCATTAATGCCAACTTTTCAAATTTACCACTTGCAATAACTTCACTGGAAGAAAGAAACCAAACCTTGGTAAATGAATGGGGCATTTTTATAAACGTAGTTGAGGAAACTAATCAAGTTTCGGTGCCACAGGTAAAATTGTCCAGCAGAAGTGTGAACAAGTAATTTCAGGTAATGCTGACCTAGCTCAAATCAAGAACATTGCAAAAGTCCTTGAAGGAGATGGTGATGTAGACGTTTCAAATCTAAACTCAGAAATTATAGCATGTTTTAAGTATGCACCAATCACATCAGTTGTTGTTGAAATATCATTTTCCCTTCTTAAACACTTGCTAACTGATCGTAGACATAATCTAACGTTTGAAAATTTGGAAAAAATGCTTGTTGTAATGTGTAACCAATCAAATGAATAAAGCTATACTTCATAGATTTATTTAGCATTATTTTATTAATGTATGGAGATGTCTTACCTATAGTTTTAGCTCATGTTATTTAATGAATTTCGATTTAAAAATAAATGCCTTTTTTTGCCTATTTCCATGTTTTATTCTGCCTTTTTGCCTGCCTATTTCACTGTTTTTTAGTGCCTGAACTTCCGGTCTTTACTCATTAGTATACACACCTAAGTTAGATAACACATTATTCACAGCACTTTGTTATGGTGGTGGTGTTATGGAATTATGGTGGTGAAACACCACACATACCCAGTAACCCAGACCCAGTGATAATAACATTATAATTTATAACTGTTTGCAAAATGCTTTGCAGGGATGCACACACATACACATACACACACACGCACACACTCACAGACATATGTGCACACAAACTCACCTGAAGAGTCCTGCCGGGGAGAAGTAGAAGCAAATGGGTCTTCATCCTCAGGATCAGACTGCATTTGTGGAGACATATGTGAGGCTGAGGAGGTAGATGGCTCCTCAGCCTCAATAATGGCAGAAGTAGACGGCTTCTCATCCTGGCTAGTGGCAGAGGGTGTTCCAAAATATTTCAAAAGTGCCCCTGCAAATAGTAAAATAGAACATAACAGACCAATGCATGAATAGGCTAGTACAATTAATTTAACATGTTATTAAGCACAATTTATTAAACTTTTAGAATAGGAAACAAATGAATAATACAACCTCCTTGGTTAATGGCTAATTATATACATAATAGTACACTTCAAATGACTCAGAAAGCTATATCACAAAATAGCAGTGCAATATAGCAGTGAAGAGTAGATGACATAGCTCTATACCTTTATCTTTTGCTCGTTTCTCCTCTTCTTCTTTCCTCTTTTTTCTAAACTGAGCACCTGATAGCTTTGACCTCTTCTTATCCATTTGCGGTTATTTGACAGACCTTAGTGGCTTAGTGTGAAGATTCGTTCTGTAATAAATAATATACATTTCACTATTTAACCAAACCCAGAAAAATAACATTACATATGTTAAAGTATGGGCCTTTATTCCCAATAATATTAATCTGGAAGCATTTTGCATTGTTTAGGTCTTTTATGGGAAGGTTTATGGAAAATGCAATAGATGGTTTTTTATTAATAAAAATATATTTATTGATCTTTTATTATTTATTTTATTTTATTTTTTATTTTTATTTATTTCTTTATTTATTTATTCTTATTTTTATTTTTATTTTTTTTGCAGGCGCTCATGCCGCCCCTCCACAAATGCCGCCCTGTGCGGCTGCCCATATTGCCCATATGAGGAACCGCCACTGGTTGGTGGGATAAAGGTGGCGTAATACACTTTGAAACCTTACCACACAACCAAACAATCACCGCTCAAGTCTACTGTCAACAACTGGATCGATTGAACACTGCACTAAAAGAAAAGAGACCTTCTTTGGTTAATCGGAAAGGAATCGTGTTCCACCACGACAACGCACGTCCTCATACCGCTCGGATCACTTCTGCAAAAATTGAGGAGCTTGGGTGGGAAAAACTTCCACATCCTCCATATTCTCCAGACCTTGCGCCTTCAGATTATCATCTCTTCAGGAGTCTGCAAAACTATCTTGACGAGAAACAGTATACTTATTTAGATGACCTGCACACCAGTCTTTGTACGTTTTTTGCCTCAAAACAGCCTGAATTTTATAAACATGGCATTGAAAAGCTTGTAGGACGTTGACAGAGTGTCATTGATTCCGATGGAAAATATATACTAGATTAAAATGTTTCAGTTGAGTTTTTTTTTTTGTCTTTCAAATTCCGATCTAAAAAACGACATTACTTACGGGATGACCTGATAGAATATTTAAGATATGTATATAAGATACATATCTTGAAAATAGGTTCAGTCGTTGGTTCAGTCGTGATATTTTCGTTAGTTTTAAAGAAAAACTCACGACTAAACCTAACCAATCGTCAAGGGCGTACATTTGACCTAACCGGGCATTCAATGAACCTAACCGGGTATTCAGTTGACCTAACCGGGCATTCAATTAATCTAATTGGGCATTCAGTTATTTTTGCTACCCTTCGTGCGGGTAGCAAAAATATGCGGCGTTTTAACGAAAATATCACGACTTAACCTAACCAATCGTCAAGGGCGTACAATTGACCTAACCGGGCATTCAAATTCAATAATTTTACCATAGGTTTCGATATATAAATGCCCGGTTAGGTTAATTGAATGCCCGGTTATGTCAACTGAATACCCGGTTAGGTTCACTGAATGCCCGGTTAGGTCAACCGTACGCCCTTGACGATTGGTTAGGTTTAGTCGTGATATTTTCGTTAAAACTAACGAAAATATCACGACTAAACCTAACCAATCGTCAAGGGCGTACAGTTGACCTAACCGGGCATTCAAATTTTATCGTATGTAAATAATGGTTCTTTATTTATTATATGTTTGCAATAAATAATAAATTTGTTGTTATTGTTTTCTTATCTTATTTTAGTTAATTTGCAGAGTTTAAACTTTGGGGGAGATATAGCTGAAAAGATCAACATTGGGGTGGTGATTGTTGAAAAGAGTATGTTGGGGGGGGGAATAGTTTAAAAGATCTGAGCAATAAGCCGTGTATATATATATATATATATATATATATATATGCGTCTCTACTAAAGTAGCCTAACCTATTCACTTAATCTACCGTACGCTTAAGCATGCATAAGTGTGCTTAACCCGAGCATAACTTTCACCCCGCTTTGCCAAACTAGATTAACTTATTTCCTAGGATGAACAGGGATATCGCACCTCCATTAAAAACTCTTAAAAGCGATCCTCTTTCCGGTGTACAATTCGACCCATGTACACCTTCTTCGATGGTATTCCGTTCGTCGAAATTTACTTCAGTTGATGTCAACGATTTTAACTATTCCCCCTATCTTACTGGTCACAAGAACAAGAACTTCTGGGTGTAACTGATGTAACCATGTGTAACTAATGCGCAACTAATATGTAAAATCTTTGGTAAATGTAATTTTTTTTCTTTTACACATGAAATTTAGAACTTACACCAGTTGTCTTCCACACAGCCACAGCCATGCAGAGTGAAAATAATAGTGCACATGTTGTTTATGTGCAAAAGACTTTCACTGAATACTCTTTAACAAGAAGACACACCCACCTTCCGTTTAGGAAAGTCGAGTCGAGTCAGAATAGAAACAGCTAAAAATACTTCACTCCAAATAAATCTGTTGAGAACGTTTTCAGTTATTTGTTGGAAAGAATATATGAGTCAATCCCAGAATAGGCACCTGATGTACCTCAATCCCAGATGAAGCACCTGCGTTCAACCTCAATCCCAGAATAGGCATCTTGCAAGGAATTAAATAAAAAAAACCTGATGATTACAAAATTTATTGTTATACAAAGTTTATTACAAATGTAATAAAGGCAAAGTTATAAAAGGTTTAAAGTGGTTTAATGAATAAAGAAAAATTTTAGATATTATAAATTCCTGCAATATGAGCCCGAATGTTTCTGAATCCATCTGAAGCAAATCTATCTTGCCACATAAATTGGTATAGATATAGGTTAGGTTAGGTTAGGTTAGGTTAGGTTAGAGTTGATTTTTTCAAATATTGATAAAAACAATGAAATTATATCTCTAAAAACTGTTTATATTTTTTTCTCCTCAATCCCAGATTAAGCACCTGTGTTTTGCCTCAATCCCAGATTAAGCACCTAAAAATGATTTCAGGTGCCTATTCTGGGATTGATCCGAATATATATATATATATATATATATATATATGAAAATTATTTCACGAAAGTAACACGTGAAAAATATTTATGATGAATAAAACCACGAAGGAAAGGAAACACAAAAAGGTGCTCAAGCGCTTTCGTCTAATGACATCCTCAGGAACACTGAAGTACATAAAAGGTTACGGCCTATATATAGGTTACAGAAAGAAAAAAAAAAAAATAACATACATACACACAAACATATATATATATACATACATATCTACACACATACATATATATATATATATGCAATAAACGGAGAAGTAAAAATAAAAATTAAAAATTAAAGATTAGAGGATTAACAAAGAGGCATACAGATTTCTAAGGAAAAATATCGAATTTTAGCACAAGATCAAATGAATTATAAAAATACAAATTTATACTGGAAATCTGCCCGGGTTTTAACACTTTGCCTTTTAGAGTCAAGTTTCGATATATATAAGAATAAAATGAAGATTAAAAGTTAATAAAGTAGCGTACAAGTTTACCAAAGATTTAGCGTCCTACCCTTTTTATCTAAATTTGTTTTAAAGGAATTCAAAACAACAGGATCGAGTTGAAAAAGACCTTTGCTTATGTTGAAGTTATTTGAAAGTTGGATAATGGCAGACTCAAGAATATTTCTATTGACAATGTTGCTAGAATGAAATAAAACTGAAGCATTATTCCAATCAATATAGATAATGCCTGAATTATTGGTAGGGCTATTTTTTACTATGATATTTTTCACAATATTGTTATATGAAAATACTACATTAATATCCAAAAGTTTAAGTACATTAGCAATGCCTAAAAAGCCAGGGAAAAATGGAAGTACTAAAATATTTTTTGACAAAGTACGAGTGTTATTATTGACACGATAGAAAGTTCGTTTTGCCTTGTTGAGACAAGATTCCATAAACGCAGATGGGTAACACATATCACTTCCAATACCGTTGATTTTTTCCAATTCGGCATCGATGTATTCCGGACTGGCGATCCTAAGGGCGCGGAGAAACATTGATGAAAAAATGGCCTTCTTAGTGGCCTTTTTTATTGTTAAAAAACCTTCGGCTTTACAAATTTGTTACAGTCTCGCGTGTTTTGAAAAACAGTGTAATCTCCCTCAGTATTTGTTTAACATAGTTAAAGGCCTCGTTTATAGTGCGGCGAATGGTAATTACGAAGATAACTTTCCTAAACGTTTTCGCGATGGCCTCTCACAATTAAAAAAAGATGGGGAGCTCCATATTACTAAAGCAGACAAGGCTAACACCATAGTTATTATGGACAAAGTGGACTACATCGGAAAGATGAACGAGCTTCTCCAGGACCCCGCCACATACAGCAAACTTAGGAAGAACCCGCAGGATGACGTCATCAAATCATTTAATAGTGGCTTGAAACGCATTCTCAAAGATCATAAGGACTTAATTCCGCTTTTCATGTCCACTTCACCTTCTCTGCCCTACCTTTACGGTCTTATTAAAACCCACAAACCTGGCAACCCTATGCGCCCTATTATTAGCTCGGTGGGCTCTATTATTTATAAACTCTCCAAATGGCTTGTCAAAGTCTTGTCCCCCATTCTCGGAACTATCTCTGATTCACATGTAAAAAATTCCATGGATCTTACTGAAAAATTGAATAATGCACGTACTGAAACTAACGATAGATTGATCAGTTTTGACGTTCGTTCATTGTTTACAAAAGTGCCGATTGATGATATGCTTGACTTTCTCTCCCAAGAATTACATAAGTATGACCTGCCACTACCTTCACACATTGTCTTGGAACTTAATAAGCTTTGCATCAAAGACTGTAAATTCACTTTCAATAACGAGTATTATCAACAAGTGTTTGGGATGGCCATGGGCAACCCCTTATCGCCCCTCTTCTCCAATATTTATATGGAGTTTTTCGAAATTACTTACATTCCGAGAATCCTAGGGGTTGGCATCCCTTGGTTGCGGTACGTCGACGATATTTTGTGTATCTGGCCGATGAATCGTGACCTGGATAACTTCCTCCTTCAGTTAAATGATCAAGTCCCCTCCATTAAGTTTACTTTAGAAGTGGAACAAGACAATTCAATCCCATTTTTGGATGTGCGGGTACATAGGGAAAGCCCAGGTTTTAAGTTTAGTATCTATCGGAAAACAACAAACAATTTGTCCTACGTACACTTTTACTCTGGACATGACACCCCCACTAAGAAGGCCATTTTTTCATCAATGTTTCTCCGCGCCCTTAGGATCGCCAGTCCGGAATACATCGATGCCGAATTGGAAAAAATCAACGGTATTGGAAGTGATCTGTGTTATCCATCTGCGTTTATGGAATCTTGTCTCAACAAGGCAAAACGAACTTTCTATCGTGTCAATAATAACACTCGTACTTTGTCAAAAAATATTTTAGTACTTCCATTTTTCCCGGGCTTTTTAGGCATTGCTAATGTACTTAAACTTTTGGATATTAATGTAGTATTTTCATATAACAACATTGTGAAAAATATCATAGTAAAAAATAGCCCTACCAATAATTCAGGCATTATCTATAAAATTGGGTGTAAACAAAGTGATTCCTTTTACATAGGTCAGACGGGAAAGGATTTGCACACACGTATAAAACAGCATCAATATTCCGTTAGAACAGGACAGTTGTCCAGTGCTCTTTTTGTCCATTTGTCAGAGTTATCCCACTGTATTGATTGGAATAATGCTTCAGTTTTATTTCATTCTAGCAACATTGTCAATAGAAATATTCTTGAGTCTGCCATTATCCAACTTTCAAATAACTTCAACATAAGCAAAGGTCTTTTTCAACTCGATCCTGTTGTTTTGAATTCCTTCAAAACAAATTTAGATAAAAAGGGTAGGACGCTAAATCTTTGGTAAACTTGTACGCTACTTTATTAACTTTTAATCTTCATTTTATTTTTATATATATCGAAACTTGACTCTAAAAGGCAAAGTGTTAAAACCCGGGCAAATTTCCAGTATAAATTTGTATTTTTATAATTCATTTGATCTTGTGCTAAAAATCGATATTTTTCCTTACAAATCTGTATGCCTCTTTGTTAATCCTCTGATCTTTAATTTTAATTTTTATTTTTACTTCTCCGTTTATTGCATATATATATATATATATATATATATATATATATATATATATGTATGTGTGTAGATATGTATGTATATATATATTATGGAAAAACTATACGCGCTCACAACATGGTATCATATTTGGTACATTTATTTCATAATTAAATATAAATTATTAATTAATTGAATTAAATATCTATACAAAATTGCCTCGGGATTGGCGACATAGCCTATTGGGAATGAAATAATTGAATTGCCATACGTACAAAGAACCTGTATGTATGAATCAGCCTCACATAGCAACAAGAAAACCCAATTTATTGTTTAGTCTACGAAGGAGTAGACCAAACAAAAATTATGCTAGTTCGGCAAATAATACACCAGAACCAAGGAACGGCTCTCAGGGCTGTTTATGTTACAGCGAAGCTTTAAGCAGGGAGGATGTCTTTGTCCCCCCTTAAGTCCTGAGTGAATTCCTTATAATATAAAACCTAGTGACTATAAAAGGATAGGCCTATTCCTTCAGGGGTTATATAGTGACTGCCTATATTAATTACCTTAAGTAAATTCGCCGCGTAACTCCATCGTGGCGGCCCTACACCGAAAATGATCGTAACGCCCTACATCGAAGCAAACAAAGACCCAGCAAAAATAAGGTGAGGCAATTTCATTTTCATTAACATAAGGATTCCCAAATCCGGGAGCTAAAATTACCGTAATCACTTAAATATAAAACGGTCCTTTAACAACCTACATATTTTAACTCTCTAACGAAAAAGCATAGGGCTTTTGTCGGTAACCCTCCACTGAAGTCTGTTGGAAATTTCCAACGGATGAGGGCACAGGCAATCAACCCATAGCCCTATATAGTTTTTCAAATGGTGGCCCTGTGTATGGGGAACTAACCCCTCTACAATTTACACTGACACACGCGGTGGCTAGGCTTACCTCATTGGCCTAACCCTAATTTCAACCATAACCCCACTATAGTTTTTTCATATAGTGGCCTAAAACTGGGAACCGATTCCTTTACCTTTACACTAACCAAAAACAAAGGCTTGTTCATTTAACAAGCATAACTCAATTTAGGTCCTATAAAAAAAAATAGGCCCACAACATTAAGCCTATTTAATAGGTCCTACTCTTCAAACTAAAAACAAAGCCTTGTTAATTTAACAGGCTTAACTCATTTAAGGTCCTATAAAATAATAGGCCCAAACATAAGCCTATTTGGTAGGCCCAACAAATAGGCCTATTTAGTAGGCCCACCTAACTTTACCTTACATAATAGGCCTACTCTTAAAGTAGGCCTTACTCTTTACACTCAAGGCCTATCCTAACTAAAAACACTAAATTTATAATTGAACCTGTGGTGTAGGTTATAAAATTTATTTCAGCAATTTAACTTACTCATTAACATCACAAAATTCGACTCAGACCTGTAACATCACAAAATTCAACTCAGACCTGTAACATCACAAAATTCGACTCGAACTGTAACATCACAAAATTCGACTCGAACTGTAACATCACAAAATTCGACTCAGATCTGTAACATCACAAAGACCTAAAGCAATTGCACGAATTCAAACCTACACCCACCTAACACCTATTCGTAACCCTATTCTAAGTCCTATTTGACATATAGGCCCAACCTATTCCAAGTCCTATTTGACATAGGCCCAACCTATTCCAAGTCCTATTTGACATATAGGCCCAACCTATTACCTATTCGAAGTCCTATTTGACATATAGGCCCAACCTATTACCTATTCGAAGTCCTATTTGACATAGGCACACCAAGTCCTATTTGACATATAGGCCCAACCTATTCCAAGTCCTATTTGACATAGGCCCAACCTATTCCAAGTCCTATTTGACATATAGGCACAACCTATTACAGACAAGGCTTGATATAAGGGTCTCAAATGCAACATTTGAAGATCTTTACTCAGCCAAATTGATTAACCTAACCCAAAACCCAAAAATAAAACCCTATAACAAAATACACATTTACACACATACGTACGGTACAGTATATAAATATATACATACGACTTCAAACATCCAATTCTTTTAAAAGAAGAATCACAACAGATTTCATCAACAGACACATACATTCCTTGCAAACAGATTGGATTCCTTCAAAACCCCAAAACCTTCCAGACCTACCTGTAGGATACACAACATTTACTCATTCATAACTACTGGTATTGACTAAATTGGAGTGGTGAATCCAAGTTTTGAAGACCAACTGGATTCGGAGGAATGCGACACACACACACACACACAACACACACACTACTCTTTCAATGTGTCTCAAACACAAAAACCTGTCTAAACATAACCAAGGATCGGAGAGTAAAAGCTTTTATTGCTGCGCTCTGATTCTGTGCACATAATTTTGTGCCAAAAATTATATGGTTAGACAGTGACACGTACAAACAAACTACTCTACTCCAAAGGGCCTTGGCCTACCTTGGCCATAGCCCAACAAATTCATCAAAGGGCTGATGGCCTACCCTTGGCCATAGCCCAACAAATCATCAAAGGGCTGGCCTACCTTGGCCATAGCCCAACAAATTCATCAAAGGGCTGATGGCCTACCTTGGCCATAGCCCAACAAATTCATCAAAGGGCTGATGGCCTACCTTGGCCATAGCCCAACAAATTCATCAAGGGCTGATGGTCTCACTTGGCCATAGCCCAACATATTCATCAAGGGCTGATGGTCTCACTTGGCCATAGCCCAACATATTCATCAAGGGTCTTGTGGCCTCCTTGGCCAGAGACAAACAAAGGGTCTTGTGGCCTCCCTTGGCCAGAGACCAAACAACAAGGGTCTTGTGGCCTCCCTTGGCCAGAGACCAAACAACAGGGTCTTGTGGCCTCCCTTGGCCAGAGACCAAACAACATTGGTCTTGTGGCCTCCCTTGGCCAGAGACCAAACAACATTGGTCTTGTGGCCTCCCTTGGCCAGAGACCAAACAACAAGGGTCTTGTGGCCTCCTTTGGCCAGAGACCAAACAAAAAGGGTCTTGTGGCCTCCCTTGGCCATAGGCCAAACAACACAAAAACAGTACAGGATTCAAAGCCCCAAGCCCTCCAGATCTACCTGTGGAGGAGTAAATTTACTCCACTAAAACTACGGGTATTGACTAGTCTGAAGTGGTAGGAGGTTTGAATACAGTACAAACTCTTTCTAATTCTCCTAAATTAAATGAACAAATAACAAAAGACAACAATGGGAACATTGAACCAAACAATTACACGAAAACACTTGGAATGCTTTGGTTTTTAAAACAGAATTCCGAACACGATGACACTCTTTGCACAAAGAGTTATAACTTAAATCCAAATGCCGATACAAAAAGACAAGTGCTTTCAGAATCATCCAAAATTTTCGACCCCATTGGATTATATTTACCAGCAACCATAAGATCCAAAATCCTTTTGCAAGACTTATGGAAAAAGAAAATTGATTGGGATGAACCACTTTCAGTGGAAGACCAACTTCATTGGAAAAAATTAGCCACAGACTTGAACAAAGTTCAAGACATCTACGTACCAAGATGTGCTGGCTACAGATTGAAATCGCAAACACTACACATTTTTACAGATGCCAGCACACAAGCTACGGGTGTTGTGCCTATTTAACAAGTGAAAATGAAAGTAACTTGGTTTATTCAAAGGCAAAAGTGGCACCCTTAAACCAAAAGAAAACTGTACCACAACTTGAATTATTAGCTGTCTCATTGGGAGTTAAAACAGCAGACTTTCTTTCACAAGTGTATAAAGAAGTTGACATAACAAACATTTACTTAAGGACAGACAGTCAAATTTGTCTAACATGGGTGACCAACACAGATACAACTTCTTGCAAAAATATATTTGTGAAAAACAGACTAACAGAAATCAAAACTGCAAACACAAACCTTGGTATCAAATTTAGGTACATAAAAACAAAGAGAATCCTGCAGACTTTTTGACAAGAGGGCTCTCTTACAAGCTGTTGAAAACAAATAAAATCTGGTATGAAGGGCCCGAATGGCTAACATGTGAGGATCTTTGGCCAGCCAAAGTAGTTAACCTCACACTCAACTCTACAACAACTGAAAAGATCACTGAGGACAAACCTATATTTGACTATCACCTTTATTCAGACCTCAACAAACTCTTGAGAATTACAGTCTATTGCTGCAAGTTTGTCAATAGCTACCTTCTCAAACACTGTCCTCAGAAAGCCTTTTCTAACTTAACAGAAACTGCAACAAAATACTGGCTCAAACAGATACAAGCTTCAGAATTTGACAAGGAGTTGAAGTATCTTAGGTCCAGTACACATTAAACAAAGGTATTCCTTCACTTGTCATGGATCTAAATCTGTACCTGGATACAGAGGGTCTGATAAGGTGTAAAGGAAGGCTTAACAAGTCAACTTTGACTTACAACTCTAAGCACCCAATTCTTCTTCCAAGGAGAAATACTCATCATCAGGGATACCCACAACAAAATACACCACATGGGAGTCCCACAAACCCTGACAGAGCTGAGAAAAACTTACTGGCTACCAAAGGGTAGAACTGAAACAAAGAAAATTTTAAACACATGCATTCCTTGTAAACGTATCCATTCACGACCCTTTAAGACCCCAAGCCCTCCAGACCTACCTGTGGAACGAGTAACATTTACTCGGCCATTTGAAACCACGGGTATTGACTACACTGGAGCGGTAAATGTGAGTTTTGGAGACAAAATGGATTCAAAGGAATACAAAGTGTACATTGTACTCTTCACCTGTGCTGCCACACGTGCCATATGTCTAGACATAGTAGAAGATCTGACAGCAGAAGCTTTTATTGCTGCTTTCAGACGATTTTGTGCACACAATTCTGTACCCAAAACTATATGGTCAGACAATGCCACATACTTCAAATCTGGTGAAAGAATTATTCATCAGATTTGTGACAGTGAAACAGTACAAACTCATTTAACCAAACACAACATAACCTGGAAGTACATTCCTGTTAATACACCATGGTATGGTTCAATTTGGGAAAGAAACATACAAACTGTAAAGAACTGCCTTAAAAAGACTATTGGGACAAAACATCTACAACTTTTTGAACTCATGACTATTCTGTCAGAAATTGAAAATGTTGTCAACAACAGACCATTAACTTATGTGGGAGATGGTATTAATGAGCCAGAACCTCTCACACCAAACCACCTAATTAAGGGAGAAACAGTAAACATGTTACCAGAATCTGAACATAACAGTACAGAGGATCCAGATTGGGAAATAGGACACAAAGAACTCAACACAAAATACCAACATTTGACACAAATCAAGACTCAATTTATAACAAAATGGAGAGAAGAATACTTAACAAGTCTTAGAGAAAGACATAAACAATTAACAAAACAAAGTTGGAATGATTCAGTCAAAATTGGGGACATTGTGTTGATACATGACAAGACACCAAGACAACATTGGTCAATGGGAAAAGTCTTGGAACTCAAAACTGGTGAAGACGAAGTTACCAGGGTTGTAAAACTGAAAACAGCAACTGGTGAGACCACCAGAGATATCACATTACTATATCCTTTGGAGTGTGGGGCTAAATTAGAACCATTACCCCAAAGGATGGATCAGGATACTATTGGGGAGGAATCTCTCAATGTGCCTGATGTAACTCAGACTAAACCAGACAGGCCTCAAAGAAAGACTGCTTTGAAAGCCAGAAAACTTTTACAAGAAAAAAATTAAGACTGGTGACTTATAAAACTTACACAAACTGAGCAAAGTTAAAATGCTTAATAACTTTACTTTAATCCCATAAATTTCCTATACCTAAAGGGAGTCAAACTGATTGACATAACTTTAACTAAACTTGAGAAGTTGGCCTCTTGAACTTTCATATTTGAATAGGTCTTGAGTAACCTCTCTCTCCCTACATTTCTACTTCATTCTTTTCAATCCATTTCACATGGTTTAAAACACAGTTTATCAAAAAATTTGATCTATAACATACAAATTTTTCTCCGGCTCCCCCCAGTATATGGAAAAACTATACGCGCTCACAACATGGTATCATATTTGGTACATTTATTTCATAATTAAATATAAATTATTAATTAATTGAATTAAATATCTATACAAAATTGCCTCGGGATTGGCGACATAGCCCATTGGGAATGAAATAATTGAATTGCCATACGTACAAAGAACCTGTATGTATGAATCAGCCTCACATAGCAACAAGAAAACCCAATTTATTGTTTAGTCTACGAAGGAGTAGACCAAACAAAAATAATGCTAGTTCGGCAAATAATACACCAGAACCAAGGAACGGCTCTCAGGGCTGTTTATGTTACAGCGAAGCTTTAAGCAGGGAGGATGTCTTTGTCCCCCCTTAAGTCCTGAGTGAATTCCTTATAAATAAAACCTAGTGACTATAAAAGGATAGGCCTATTCCTTCAGGGGTTATATAGTGACTGCCTATATTAATTACCTTAAGTAAATTCGCCGCGTAACTCCATCGTGGCGGCCCTACACCGAAAATGATCGTAACGCCCTACATCGAAGCAAACAAAGACCCAGCAAAAATAAGGTGAGGCAATTTCATTTTCATTAACATAAGGATTCCCAAATCCGGGAGCTAAAATTACCGTAATCACTTAAATATAAAACGGTCCTTTAACAACCTACATATTTTAACTCTCTAACGAAAAAGCATAGGGCTTTTGTCGGTAACCCTCCACTGAAGTCTGTTGGAAATTTCCAACGGATGAGGGCACAGGCAATCAACCCATAGCCCTATATAGTTTTTCAAATATATATATATATGTTTGTGTGTATGTATGTTATTTATTTATTTTTTTCTTTCTGTAACCTATATATAGGCCGTAACCTTTTATGTACTTCAGTGTTCCTGAGGATGTCATTAGACGAAAGCGCTTGAGCACCTTTTTGTGTTTCCTTTCCTTCGTGGTTTTATTCATCATATATATATATATATTATATAATATATATATATATATATACCGTCTGCCGAAAAAAGGGGTTCACTCTAAAAACATCCATGGAAGCAACATTTTTCAAACAATCAATATGAAACTTACACATGTAAAGGATACATAAAACATCTACCCATAAACCAAATTTCAGTTCGAAGCTATCAAAACTAACGATTTATTAAATATTTCTCTAATAATACTACAATTGATGCTCGACAAACTAATCACTAATCACCATTTTCACTTTTGTAAATTCTAATATACGATTTTTTTTGACAGGATTATAAAATATAGTGAATATGCCATTTTCAGAGGAAGATAAGATTATAATTAAGCATTATAGACTAGAAAAGGGATATGGACGAACGAAACTATTTTCCAAATTCCCCAACAAAGGATGGACTCTTGGTGGTTTGGGAAAGCTTCTAAAGAAAATTGACGAGACTAGGGATATGGAAAGAAGAGAGGGAAGTGGGCGACCAAAACTGTTCGCATATAAGACAATACTGACGACGTCGAATAACGCATATTCAGTCAAGAAAACCAGCCAGGAACCCATATGACACCAGCTCGCATATCAAAAGATTTACAATTATCAGAAACTAGTGTGAGACGCATAATTAAACAAGATCTTCAACTAAAACCTTTCAAAAGAGTGCACGGGCAAAAGATTATTCAAAGTGATGAGCAGAAACGAGTTCAAAGATCAAAACAAATCTTACGGCGACTAACATGTGATAAACTTTCAAAGGCGTTTTTCACTGATGAAAAGAGATTCACTGTGGAGCCACCTCGGAACAGTCAAAATGACAGAGTTTACTCGCACGTCCAATGTAAGAATGAAATACCTTATAGCAGACTTTTTTCAACCAGAAGTCATTTTCCGCTGTGCCATGGTGTCAGTTGGCATATCAAAGTTAGAAAAACATCCATTCATTTTACTGAGCCTGGTGTAAAAGTCAATGCCGAGTACTATCGAAATACTCTGCTGCGAAACATACTTCCCGAAATGCAAAATCTGGCCAACAGTGGTTACTATCTTTTTCAGCAAGACGGAGCACCATCCCATACAGCAATAGCAACCGTGGAATACTTAAAAAATAATGTCCCACAATTACTTGAACCCAAAAATTGGCCACTTAACAGTCCTGACTTGAACCCTGTTGACTATGGAATCT